>JAVUPR010000562.1:0-89239 GCA_036785695.1 Gentiana straminea
CAAGCAAAACGGAGGCGAGAATGGCCTTGTACAAGGAATCAAAAATCACACGGTTAAGTACTCTATGGGTACGAAAAAAAGTACGAAAAAAAACGTTTGTAATTCTCTTTGAAAGTACGATGTGATATCGACCGAACGATAAATAAGGCACGCCGGCGCAAACGGCAAGCAAAACGGAGGCGAGAATGGCCTTGTACAAGGAATCAAAAATCACACGAGTTAAGTACTCTATGGGTACGAAAAAAGTACGAAAAAAAAAACGTTTGTAATTCTCTTTGAAATACGATGTGATATCGACCGAACGATAAATAAGGCACGCCGGCGCAAACGGCAAGCAAAACGGAGGACGAGAATGGCCTTGTACAAGGAATCAAAAATCACACGGTTAAGTACTCTATGGGTACGAAAAAAAGTACAAAAAAAACGTTTGTAATTCTCTTTGAAAGTGCGATGTGATATCGACCGAACGATAAATAAGGCACGCCGGCGCAAACGGCAAGCAAAACGGAGGCCGAGAATGGCCTTGTACAAGGAATCAAAAATCACACGATTAAGTACTCTATGGGTACGAAAAAAAGTACGAAAAAAACGTTTGTAATTCTCTTTGAAATGCGATGTGATATCGACCGAACGATAAATAAGGCACGCCGGCGCAAACGGCAAGCAAAACGGAGGCCGAGAATGGCCTTGTACAAGGAATCAAAAATCACACGAGTTAAGTACTCTATGGGTACGAAAAAAGTACGAAAAAAAACGTTTGTAATTCTCTTTGAAATGCGATGTGATATCGACCGAACGATAAATAAGGCACGCCGGCGCAAACGGCAAGCAAAACGGAGGCGAGAATGGCCTTGTACAAGGAATCAAAAATCACACGAGTTAAGTACTCTATGGGTACGAAAAAAAGTACGAAAAAAAACGTTTGTAATTCTCTTTGAAATACGATGTGATATCGACCGAACGATAAATAAGGCACGCCGGCGCAAACGGCAAGCAAAACGGAGGCCGAGAATGGCCTTGTACAAGGAATCAAAAATCACACGATTAAGTACTCTATGGGTACGAAAAAAGTACGAAAAAAAACGTTTGTAATTCTCTTTGAATGCGATGTGATATCGACCGAACGATAAATAAGGCACGCCGGCGCAAACGGCAAGCAAAACGGAAGCGAGAATGGCCTTGTACAAGGAATCAAAAATCACACGAGTTAAGTACTCTATGGGTACGAAAAAAAGTACGAAAAAAAACGTTTGTAATTCTCTTTGAAGTGCGATGTGATATCGACCGAACGATAAATAAGGCACGCCGGCGCAAACGGCAAGCAAAACGGAGGCAGAATGGCCTTGTACAAGGAATCAAAAATCACACGGTTAAGTACTCATGGGTACGAAAAAAAGTACGAAAAAAAACGTTTGTAATTCTCTTTGAAGTACGATGTGATATCGACCGAACGATAAATAAGGCACGCCGGCGCAAACGGCAAGCAAAACGGAGGCCGGAATGGCCTTGTACAAGGAATCAAAAATCACACGAGTTAAGTACTCTATGGGTACGAAAAAAAGTACGAAAAAAAACGTTTGTAATTCTCTTTGAATGCGATGTGATATCGACCGAACGATAAATAAGGCACGCCGGCGCAAACGGCAAGCAAAACGGAGGCCGGAATGGCCTTGTACAAGGAATCAAAAATCACACGGTTAAGTACTCTATGGGTACGAAAAAAAGTACGAAAAAAAACGTTTGTAATTCTCTTTGAAATGCGATGTGATATCGACCGAACGATAAATAAGGCACGCCGGCGCAAACGGCAAGCAAAACGGAGGCCGAGAATGGCCTTGTACAAGGAATCAAAAATCACACGAGTTAAGTACTCTATGGGTACGAAAAAAAGTACGAAAAAAAACGTTTGTAATTCTCTTTGAAATGCGATGTGATATCGACCGAACGATAAATAAGGCACGCCGGCGCAAACGGCAAGCAAAACGGAGGCCGAGAATGGCCTTGTACAAGGAATCAAAAATCACAGTTAAGTACTCTATGGGTACGAAAAAAAGTACGAAAAAAAACGTTTGTAATTCTCTTTGAAATGCGATGTGATATCGACCGAACGATAAATAAGGCACGCCGGCGCAAACGGCAAGCAAAACGGAGGCAGAATGGCCTTGTACAAGGAATCAAAAATCACACGGTTAAGTACTCTATGGGTACGAAAAAAAGTACGAAAAAAAACGTTTGTAATTCTCTTTGAAATGCGATGTGATATCGACCGAACGATAAATAAGGCACGCCGGCGCAAACGGCAAGCAAAACGGAGGCGAGAATGGCCTTGTACAAGGAATCAAAAATCACACGGTTAAGTACTCTATGGGTACGAAAAAAAGTACGAAAAAAAACGTTTGTAATTCTCTTTGAAATGCGATGTGATATCGACCGAACGATAAATAAGGCACGCCGGCGCAAACGGCAAGCAAAACGGAGACGAGAATGGCCTTGTACAAGGAATCAAAAATCACACGGTTAAGTACTCTATGGGTACGAAAAAAAGTACGAAAAAAAACGTTTGTAATTCTCTTTGAAGTGCGATGTGATATCGACCGAACGATAAATAAGGCACGCCGGCGCAAACGGCAAGCAAAACGGAGGCCGGAATGGCCTTGTACAAGGAATCAAAAATCACACGAGTTAAGTACTCTATGGGTACGAAAAAAAGTACGAAAAAAAACGTTTGTAATTCTCTTTGAAGTACGATGTGATATCGACCGAACGATAAATAAGGCACGCCGGCGCAAACGGCAAGCAAAACGGAGGCCGGAATGGCCTTGTACAAGGAATCAAAAATCACACGGTTAAGTACTCTATGGGTACGAAAAAAAGTACGAAAAAAAACGTTTGTAATTCTCTTTGAAATACGATGTGATATCGACCGAACGATAAATAAGGCACGCCGGCGCAAACGGCAAGCAAAACGGAGGCGAGAATGGCCTTGTACAAGGAATCAAAAATCACACGGTTAAGTACTCTATGGGTACGAAAAAAAGTACGAAAAAAAACGTTTGTAATTCTCTTTGAAGTGCGATGTGATATCGACCGAACGATAAATAAGGCACGCCGGCGCAAACGGCAAGCAAAACGGAGGCCGGAATGGCCTTGTACAAGGAATCAAAAATCACACGAGTTAAGTACTCTATGGGTACGAAAAAAAGTACGAAAAAAAAAAACGTTTGTAATTCTCTTTGAAGTGCGATGTGATATCGACCGAACGATAAATAAGGCACGCCGGCGCAAACGGCAAGCAAAACGGAGGAGAATGGCCTTGTACAAGGAATCAAAAATCACACGGTTAAGTACTCTATGGGTACGAAAAAAAGTACGAAAAAAAACGTTTGTAATTCTCTTTGAAGTGCGATGTGATATCGACCGAACGATAAATAAGGCACGCCGGCGCAAACGGCAAGCAAAACGGAGGCAGAATGGCCTTGTACAAGGAATCAAAAATCACACGAGTTAAGTACTCTATGGGTACGAAAAAAAGTACGAAAAAAAACGTTTGTAATTCTCTTTGAAATGCGATGTGATATCGACCGAACGATAAATAAGGCACGCCGGCGCAAACGGCAAGCAAAACGGAGGCCGAGAATGGCCTTGTACAAGGAATCAAAAATCACACGGTTAAGTACTCTATGGGTACGAAAAAAAGTACGAAAAAAAACGTTTGTAATTCTCTTTGAAGTGCGATGTGATATCGACCGAACGATAAATAAGGCACGCCGGCGCAAACGGCAAGCAAAACGGAGGCAGAATGGCCTTGTACAAGGAATCAAAAATCACACGGTTAAGTACTCTATGGGTACGAAAAAAAGTACGAAAAAAAACGTTTGTAATTCTCTTTGAAATGCGATGTGATATCGACCGAACGATAAATAAGGCACGCCGGCGCAAACGGCAAGCAAAACGGAGGCCGAGAATGGCCTTGTACAAGGAATCAAAAATCACACGGTTAAGTACTCTATGGGTACGAAAAAAAGTACGAAAAAAACGTTTGTAATTCTCTTTGAAATGCGATGTGATATCGACCGAACGATAAATAAGGCACGCCGGCGCAAACGGCAAGCAAAACGGAGGCCGAGAATGGCCTTGTACAAGGAATCAAAAATCACACGGTTAAGTACTCTATGGGTACGAAAAAAAGTACGAAAAAAAACGTTTGTAATTCTCTTTGAAATGCGATGTGATATCGACCGAACGATAAATAAGGCACGCCGGCGCAAACGGCAAGCAAAACGGAGGCGAGAATGGCCTTGTACAAGGAATCAAAAATCACACGGTTAAGTACTCTATGGGTACGAAAAAAAGTACGAAAAAAAACGTTTGTAATTCTCTTTGAAGTGCGATGTGATATCGACCGAACGATAAATAAGGCACGCCGGCGCAAACGGCAAGCAAAACGGAGGCCGAATGGCCTTGTACAAGGAATCAAAAATCACACGGTTAAGTACTCTATGGGTACGAAAAAAAGTACGAAAAAAAAACGTTTGTAATTCTCTTTGAAGTGCGATGTGATATCGACCGAACGATAAATAAGGCACGCCGGCGCAAACGGCAAGCAAAACGGAGGCGAGAATGGCCTTGTACAAGGAATCAAAAATCACACGGTTAAGTACTCTATGGGTACGAAAAAAAGTACGAAAAAAAACGTTTGTAATTCTCTTTGAAGTGCGATGTGATATCGACCGAACGATAAATAAGGCACGCCGGCGCAAACGGCAAGCAAAACGGAGGCGAGAATGGCCTTGTACAAGGAATCAAAAATCACACGAGTTAAGTACTCTATGGGTACGAAAAAAAGTACGAAAAAAAACGTTTGTAATTCTCTTTGAAGTGCGATGTGATATCGACCGAACGATAAATAAGGCACGCCGGCGCAAACGGCAAGCAAAACGGAGGCGAGAATGGCCTTGTACAAGGAATCAAAAATCACACGGTTAAGTACTCTATGGGTACGAAAAAAAGTACGAAAAAAAACGTTTGTAATTCTCTTTGAAGTGCGATGTGATATCGACCGAACGATAAATAAGGCACGCCGGCGCAAACGGCAAGCAAAACGGAGGCCGAGAATGGCCTTGTACAAGGAATCAAAAATCACACGGTTAAGTACTCTATGGGTACGAAAAAAAGTACGAAAAAAAACGTTTGTAATTCTCTTTGAAGTGCGATGTGATATCGACCGAACGATAAATAAGGCACGCCGGCGCAAACGGCAAGCAAAACGGAGGCGAGAATGGCCTTGTACAAGGAATCAAAAATCACACGGTTAAGTACTCTATGGGTACGAAAAAAAGTACGAAAAAAAACGTTTGTAATTCTCTTTGAAGTGCGATGTGATATCGACCGAACGATAAATAAGGCACGCCGGCGCAAACGGCAAGCAAAACGGAGGCCGAGAATGGCCTTGTACAAGGAATCAAAAATCACACGGTTAAGTACTCTATGGGTACGAAAAAAAGTACGAAAAAAAACGTTTGTAATTCTCTTTGAAGTGCGATGTGATATCGACCGAACGATAAATAAGGCACGCCGGCGCAAACGGCAAGCAAAACGGAGGCCGAGAATGGCCTTGTACAAGGAATCAAAAATCACACGGTTAAGTACTCTATGGGTACGAAAAAAAGTACGAAAAAAAACGTTTGTAATTCTCTTTGAAGTATGCGATGTGATATCGACCGAACGATAAATAAGGCACGCCGGCGCAAACGGCAAGCAAAACGGAGGCGAGAATGGCCTTGTACAAGGAATCAAAAATCACACGGTTAAGTACTCTATGGGTACGAAAAAAAGTACGAAAAAAAACGTTTGTAATTCTCTTTGAAATGCGATGTGATATCGACCGAACGATAAATAAGGCACGCCGGCGCAAACGGCAAGCAAAACGGAGGCCGAGAATGGCCTTGTACAAGGAATCAAAAATCACACGGTTAAGTACTCTATGGGTACGAAAAAAAGTACGAAAAAAAACGTTTGTAATTCTCTTTGAAGTACGATGTGATATCGACCGAACGATAAATAAGGCACGCCGGCGCAAACGGCAAGCAAAACGGAGGCCGAGAATGGCCTTGTACAAGGAATCAAAAATCACACGGTTAAGTACTCTATGGGTACGAAAAAAAGTACGAAAAAAAACGTTTGTAATTCTCTTTGAAATGCGATGTGATATCGACCGAACGATAAATAAGGCACGCCGGCGCAAACGGCAAGCAAAACGGAGGCCGAGAATGGCCTTGTACAAGGAATCAAAAATCACACGGTTAAGTACTCTATGG
Source organism: Gentiana straminea (assembly GCA_036785695.1). Taxonomy (NCBI): domain Eukaryota; kingdom Viridiplantae; phylum Streptophyta; class Magnoliopsida; order Gentianales; family Gentianaceae; genus Gentiana; species Gentiana straminea. Next base: position 6,318 of record JAVUPR010000562.1, read on the forward strand.
GTACGAAAAAAAGTACGAAAAAAAACGTTTGTAATTCTCTTTGAAGTGCGATGTGATATCGACCGAACGATAAATAAGGCACGCCGGCGCAAACGGCAAGCAAAACGGAGGCCGGAATGGCCTTGTACAAGGAATCAAAAATCACACGAGTTAAGTACTCTATGGGTACGAAAAAAAGTACGAAAAAAAAACGTTTGTAATTCTCTTTGAAGTGCGATGTGATATCGACCGAACGATAAATAAGGCACGCCGGCGCAAACGGCAAGCAAAACGGAGGCGAGAATGGCCTTGTACAAGGAATCAAAAATCACACGAGTTAAGTACTCTATGGGTACGAAAAAAAGTACGAAAAAAAACGTTTGTAATTCTCTTTGAAGTGCGATGTGATATCGACCGAACGATAAATAAGGCACGCCGGCGCAAACGGCAAGCAAAACGGAGGCCGAGAATGGCCTTGTACAAGGAATCAAAAATCACACGGTTAAGTACTCTATGGGTACGAAAAAAAGTACGAAAAAAAACGTTTGTAATTCTCTTTGAAGTGCGATGTGATATCGACCGAACGATAAATAAGGCACGCCGGCGCAAACGGCAAGCAAAACGGAGGCCGAGAATGGCCTTGTACAAGGAATCAAAAATCACACGGTTAAGTACTCATGGGTACGAAAAAAAGTACGAAAAAAAACGTTTGTAATTCTCTTTGAAGTGCGATGTGATATCGACCGAACGATAAATAAGGCACGCCGGCGCAAACGGCAAGCAAAACGGAGGCCAGAATGGCCTTGTACAAGGAATCAAAAATCACACGGTTAAGTACTCTATGGGTACGAAAAAAAGTACGAAAAAAAACGTTTGTAATTCTCTTTGAAGTATGCGATGTGATATCGACCGAACGATAAATAAGGCACGCCGGCGCAAACGGCAAGCAAAACGGAGGCCAGAATGGCCTTGTACAAGGAATCAAAAATCACACGGTTAAGTACTCTATGGGTACGAAAAAAAGTACGAAAAAAAACGTTTGTAATTCTCTTTGAATGCGATGTGATATCGACCGAACGATAAATAAGGCACGCCGGCGCAAACGGCAAGCAAAACGGAGGCGAGAATGGCCTTGTACAAGGAATCAAAAATCACACGGTTAAGTACTCTATGGGTACGAAAAAAAGTACGAAAAAAAACGTTTGTAATTCTCTTTGAAATGCGATGTGATATCGACCGAACGATAAATAAGGCACGCCGGCGCAAACGGCAAGCAAAACGGAGGCCGAATGGCCTTGTACAAGGAATCAAAAATCACACGATTAAGTACTCTATGGGTACGAAAAAAAGTACGAAAAAAAACGTTTGTAATTCTCTTTGAAGTACGATGTGATATCGACCGAACGATAAATAAGGCACGCCGGCGCAAACGGCAAGCAAAACGGAGGCCGAGAATGGCCTTGTACAAGGAATCAAAAATCACACGGTTAAGTACTCTATGGGTACGAAAAAAAGTACGAAAAAAAACGTTTGTAATTCTCTTTGAAGTGCGATGTGATATCGACCGAACGATAAATAAGGCACGCCGGCGCAAACGGCAAGCAAAACGGAGGCCGGAATGGCCTTGTACAAGAAATCAAAAATCACGGTTAAGTACTCTATGGGTACGAAAAAAAGTACGAAAAAAAACGTTTGTAATTCTCTTTGAAGTGCGATGTGATATCGACCGAACGATAAATAAGGCACGCCGGCGCAAACGGCAAGCAAAACGGAGGCCGAGAATGGCCTTGTACAAGGAATCAAAAATCACACGGTTAAGTACTCTATGGGTACGAAAAAAAGTACGAAAAAAAAACGTTTGTAATTCTCTTTGAAATGCGATGTGATATCGACCGAACGATAAATAAGGCACGCCGGCGCACACGGCAAGCAAAACGGAGGCCGAGAATGGCCTTGTACAAGGAATCAAAAATCACACGGTTAAGTACTCTTTGGGTACGAAAAAAAGTACGAAAAAAAACGTTTGTAATTCTCTTTGAAGTGCGATGCGATATCGACCGAACGATAAATAAGGCACGCCGGCGCAAACGGGAAGCAAAACGGAGGCCGAGAATGGCCTTGTACAAGGAATCAAAAATCACACGGTTAAGTACTCTATGGGTACGAAAAAAAGTACGAAAAAAAACGTTTGTAATTCTCTTTGAAGTGCGATGTGATATCGACCGAACGATAAATGAGGCACGCCGGCGCAAACGGCAAGCAAAACGGAGGCCAGAATGGCCTTGTACAAGGAATCAAAAATCACACGAGTTAAGTACTCTATGGGTACGAAAAAAAGTACGAAAAAAAACGTTTGTAATTCTCTTTGAAATGCGATGTGATATCGACCGAACGATAAATGAGGCACGCCGGCGCAAACGGCAAGCAAAACGGAGGCCAGAATGGCCTTGTACAAGGAATCAAAAATCACACGGTTAAGTACTCTATGGGTACGAAAAAAAGTACGAAAAAAAACGTTTGTAATTCTCTTTGAAGTGCGATGTGATATCGACCGAACGATAAATAAGGCACGCCGGCGCAAACGGCAAGCAAAACGGAGGCCGAGAATGGCCTTGTACAAGGAATCAAAAATCACACGGTTAAGTACTCTATGGGTACGAAAAAAAGTACGAAAAAAAACGTTTGTAATTCTCTTTGAATGCGATGTGATATCGACCGAACGATAAATAAGGCACGCCGGCGCAAACGGCAAGCAAAACGGAGGCGAGAATGGCCTTGTACAAGGAATCAAAAATCACACGGTTAAGTACTCTATGGGTACGAAAAAAAGTACGAAAAAAAACGTTTGTAATTCTCTTTGAAATGCGATGTGATATCGACCGAACGATAAATAAGGCACGCCGGCGCAAACGGCAAGCAAAACGGAGGCAGAATGGCCTTGTACAAGGAATCAAAAATCACACGGTTAAGTACTCTATGGGTACGAAAAAAAGTACGAAAAAAAACGTTTGTAATTCTCTTTGAAATGCGATGTGATATCGACCGAACGATAAATAAGGCACGCCGGCGCAAACGGCAAGCAAAACGGAGGCCGAGAATGGCCTTGTACAAGGAATCAAAAATCACACGGTTAAGTACTCTATGGGTACGAAAAAAAGTACGAAAAAAAACGTTTGTAATTCTCTTTGAAGTGCGATGTGATATCGACCGAACGATAAATGAGGCACGCCGGCGCAAACGGCAAGCAAAACGGAGGCGAGAATGGCCTTGTACAAGGAATCAAAAATCACACGGTTAAGTACTCTATGGGTACGAAAAAAAGTACGAAAAAAAACGTTTGTAATTCTCTTTGAAATGCGATGTGATATCGACCGAACGATAAATAAGGCACGCCGGCGCAAACGGCAAGCAAAACGGAGGCGAGAATGGCCTTGTACAAGAAATCAAAAATCACACGGTTAAGTACTCTATGGGTACGAAAAAAAGTACGAAAAAAAACGTTTGTAATTCTCTTTGAAGTGCGATGTGATATCGACCGAACGATAAATAAGGCACGCCGGCGCAAACGGCAAGCAAAACGGAGGCCGAGAATGGCCTTGTACAAGGAATCAAAAATCACACGGTTAAGTACTCTATGGGTACGAAAAAAAGTACGAAAAAAAACGTTTGTAATTCTCTTTGAAGTGCGATGTGATATCGACCGAACGATAAATAAGGCACGCCGGCGCAAACGGCAAGCAAAACGGAGGCCGAATGGCCTTGTACAAGGAATCAAAAATCACACGAGTTAAGTACTCTATGGGTACGAAAAAAAGTACGAAAAAAAACGTTTGTAATTCTCTTTGAAGTGCGATGTGATATCGACCGAACGATAAATAAGGCACGCCGGCGCAAACGGCAAGCAAAACGGAGGCCAGAATGGCCTTGTACAAGGAATCAAAAATCACACAGTTAAGTATACGAATAAAAGTACGAAAAAAAGTACGAAAAAAAAAACGTTTGTAATTCTCTTTGAAGTACTGATGTGATATCGACCAGAACGATAAATAAGGCACTCCGGCGCACACGGCAAGCAAAACGGAGGCCGAGAATGGCCTTGTACAAGGAATCAAAAATCACACGGTTAAGTACTCTTTGGGTACGAAAAAAAGTACGAAAAAAAACGTTTGTAATTCTCTTTGAAGTGCGATGTGATATCGACCGAACGATAAATAAGGCACGCCGGCGCAAACGGGAAGCAAAACGGAGGCCGAATGGCCTTGTACAAGGAATCAAAAATCACACGGTTAAGTACTCTATGGGTACGAAAAAAAGTACGAAAAAAAACGTTTGTAATTCTCTTTGAAGTGCGATGTGATATCGACCGAACGATAAATGAGGCACGCCGGCGCAAACGGCAAGCAAAACGGAGGCGAGAATGGCCTTGTACAAGGAATCAAAAATCACACGGTTAAGTACTCTATGGGTACGAAAAAAAGTACGAAAAAAAACGTTTGTAATTCTCTTTGAAGTGCGATGTGATATCGACCGAACGATAAATGAGGCACGCCGGCGCAAACGGCAAGCAAAACGGAGGCCGAGAATGGCCTTGTACAAGGAATCAAAAATCACACGGTTAAGTACTCTATGGGTACGAAAAAAAGTACGAAAAAAAACGTTTGTAATTCTCTTTGAAGTGCGATGTGATATCGACCGAACGATAAATAAGGCACGCCGGCGCAAACGGCAAGCAAAACGGAGGCCGAATGGCCTTGTACAAGAAATCAAAAATCACACGATTAAGTACTCTATGGGTACGAAAAAAAGTACGAAAAAAAACGTTTGTAATTCTCTTTGAAGTGCGATGTGATATCGACCGAACGATAAATAAGGCACGCCGGCGCAAACGGCAAGCAAAACGGAGGCGAGAATGGCCTTGTACAAGGAATCAAAAATCACACGGTTAAGTACTCTATGGGTACGAAAAAAAGTACGAAAAAAAACGTTTGTAATTCTCTTTGAAATGCGATGTGATATCGACCGAACGATAAATGAGGCACGCCGGCGCAAACGGCAAGCAAAACGGAGGCCGAGAATGGCCTTGTACAAGGAATCAAAAATCACACGGTTAAGTACTCTATGGGTACGAAAAAAAGTACGAAAAAAAACGTTTGTAATTCTCTTTGAAATGCGATGTGATATCGACCGAACGATAAATAAGGCACGCCGGCGCAAACGGCAAGCAAAACGGAGGCCGAGAATGGCCTTGTACAAGAAATCAAAAATCACACGGTTAAGTACTCTTTGGGTACGAAAAAAAGTACGAAAAAAAACGTTTGTAATTCTCTTTGAAGTGCGATGTGATATCGACCGAACGATAAATGAGGCACGCCGGCGCAAACGGCAAGCAAAACGGAGGCCAGAATGGCCTTGTACAAGGAATCAAAAATCACACGGTTAAGTACTCTATGGGTACGAAAAAAAGTACGAAAAAAAACGTTTGTAATTCTCTTTGAAGTGCGATGTGATATCGACCGAACGATAAATAAGGCACGCCGGCGCAAACGGCAAGCAAAACGGAGGCCAGAATGGCCTTGTACAAGGAATCAAAAATCACACGGTTAAGTACTCTATGGGTACGAAAAAAAGTACGAAAAAAAACGTTTGTAATTCTCTTTGAAGTGCGATGTGATATCGACCGAACGATAAATGAGGCACGCCGGCGCAAACGGCAAGCAAAACGGAGGCAGAATGGCCTTGTACAAGGAATCAAAAATCACACGGATTAAGTACACTATGGGTACGAAAAAAAGTACGAAAAAAAACGTTTGTAATTCTCTTTGAAAGTGCGATGTGATATCGACCGAACGATAAATAAGGCACGCCGGCGCAAACGGCAAGCAAAACGGAGGCCGAATGGCCTTGTACAAGGAATCAAAAATCACACGAGTTAAGTACTCTATGGGTACGAAAAAAAGTACGAAAAAAAACGTTTGTAATTCTCTTTGAAATGCGATGTGATATCGACCGAACGATAAATAAGGCACGCCGGCGCAAACGGCAAGCAAAACGGAGGCCGAGAATGGCCTTGTACAAGAAATCAAAAATCACACGGTTAAGTACTCTTTGGGTACGAAAAAAAGTACGAAAAAAAACGTTTGTAATTCTCTTTGAAATGCGATGTGATATCGACCGAACGATAAATGAGGCACGCCGGCGCAAACGGCAAGCAAAACGGAGGCCGAGAATGGCCTTGTACAAGGAATCAAAAATCACACGAGTTAAGTACTCTATGGGTACGAAAAAAAGTACGAAAAAAAACGTTTGTAATTCTCTTTGAAGTGCGATGTGATATCGACCGAACGATAAATAAGGCACGCCGGCGCAAACGGCAAGCAAAACGGAGGCCGAATGGCCTTGTACAAGGAATCAAAAATCACACGAGTTAAGTACTCTTTGGGTACGAAAAAAAGTACGAAAAAAAACGTTTGTAATTCTCTTTGAAGTGCGATGTGATATCGACCGAACGATAAATAAGGCACGCCGGCGCAAACGGCAAGCAAAACGGAGGCGAGAATGGCCTTGTACAAGGAATCAAAAATCACACGGTTAAGTACTCTATGGGTACGAAAAAAAGTACGAAAAAAAACGTTTGTAATTCTCTTTGAAGTGCGATGTGATATCGACCGAACGATAAATGAGGCACGCCGGCGCAAACGGCAAGCAAAACGGAGGCCGAGAATGGCCTTGTACAAGGAATCAAAAATCACACGGTTAAGTACTCTATGGGTACGAAAAAAAGTACGAAAAAAAACGTTTGTAATTCTCTTTGAAGTGCGATGTGATATCGACCGAACGATAAATGAGGCACGCCGGCGCAAACGGCAAGCAAAACGGAGGCCGAGAATGGCCTTGTACAAGGAATCAAAAATCACACGATTAAGTACTCTATGGGTACGAAAAAAAGTACGAAAAAAAACGTTTGTAATTCTCTTTGAAGTGCGATGTGATATCGACCGAACGATAAATAAGGCACGCCGGCGCAAACGGCAAGCAAAACGGAGGCGAGAATGGCCTTGTACAAGGAATCAAAAATCACACGAGTTAAGTACTCTTTGGGTACGAAAAAAAGTACGAAAAAAAAACGTTTGTAATTCTCTTTGAAGTGCGATGTGATATCGACCGAACGATAAATAAGGCACGCCGGCGCAAACGGCAAGCAAAACGGAGGCCGAGAATGGCCTTGTACAAGAAATCAAAAATCACACGTTAAGTACTCTTTGGGTACGAAAAAAAGTACGAAAAAAAACGTTTGTAATTCTCTTTGAAATGCGATGTGATATCGACCGAACGATAAATGAGGCACGCCGGCGCAAACGGCAAGCAAAACGGAGGCGAGAATGGCCTTGTACAAGGAATCAAAAATCACACGGTTAAGTACTCTATGGGTACGAAAAAAAGTACGAAAAAAAACGTTTGTAATTCTCTTTGAAGTGCGATGTGATATCGACCGAACGATAAATAAGGCACGCCGGCGCAAACGGCAAGCAAAACGGAGGCGAGAATGGCCTTGTACAAGGAATCAAAAATCACACGGTTAAGTACTCTTTGGGTACGAAAAAAAGTACGAAAAAAAACGTTTGTAATTCTCTTTGAAATGCGATGTGATATCGACCGAACGATAAATAAGGCACGCCGGCGCAAACGGCAAGCAAAACGGAGGCGAGAATGGCCTTGTACAAGGAATCAAAAATCACACGGTTAAGTACTCTATGGGTACGAAAAAAAGTACGAAAAAAAACGTTTGTAATTCTCTTTGAAGTGCGATGTGATATCGACCGAACGATAAATGAGGCACGCCGGCGCAAACGGCAAGCAAAACGGAGGCCGAGAATGGCCTTGTACAAGGAATCAAAAATCACACGGTTAAGTACTCTATGGGTACGAAAAAAAGTACGAAAAAAAACGTTTGTAATTCTCTTTGAATGCGATGTGATATCGACCGAACGATAAATGAGGCACGCCGGCGCAAACGGCAAGCAAAACGGAGGCCGAGAATGGCCTTGTACAAGGAATCAAAAATCACACGAGTTAAGTACTCTATGGGTACGAAAAAAAGTACGAAAAAAAACGTTTGTAATTCTCTTTGAAGTGCGATGTGATATCGACCGAACGATAAATGAGGCACGCCGGCGCAAACGGCAAGCAAAACGGAGGCCGAATGGCCTTGTACAAGGAATCAAAAATCACACGGTTAAGTACTCTATGGGTACGAAAAAAAGTACGAAAAAAAACGTTTGTAATTCTCTTTGAAGTGCGATGTGATATCGACCGAACGATAAATAAGGCACGCCGGCGCAAACGGCAAGCAAAACGGAGGCCGAGAATGGCCTTGTACAAGGAATCAAAAATCACACGGTTAAGTACTCTATGGGTACGAAAAAAAGTACGAAAAAAAACGTTTGTAATTCTCTTTGAAGTGCGATGTGATATCGACCGAACGATAAATAAGGCACGCCGGCGCAAACGGCAAGCAAAACGGAGGCCAGAATGGCCTTGTACAAGGAATCAAAAATCACACGTTAAGTACTTGGGTACGAAAAAAAGTACGAAAAAAAACGTTTGTAATTCTCTTTGAAATGCGATGTGATATCGACCGAACGATAAATGAGGCACGCCGGCGCAAACGGCAAGCAAAACGAGGCGAGAATGGCCTTGTACAAGGAATCAAAAATCACACGGTTAAGTACTCTATGGGTACGAAAAAAAGTACGAAAAAAAACGTTTGTAATTCTCTTTGAAGTGCGATGTGATATCGACCGAACGATAAATAAGGCACGCCGGCGCAAACGGCAAGCAAAACGGAGGCCGAGAATGGCCTTGTACAAGGAATCAAAAATCACACGGTTAAGTACTCTATGGGTACGAAAAAAAGTACGAAAAAAAACGTTTGTAATTCTCTTTGAAATGCGATGTGATATCGACCGAACGATAAATAAGGCACGCCGGCGCAAACGGCAAGCAAAACGGAGGCCGAGAATGGCCTTGTACAAGGAATCAAAAATCACACGTTAAGTACTCTTTGGGTACGAAAAAAAGTACGAAAAAAAACGTTTGTAATTCTCTTTGAAATGCGATGTGATATCGACCGAACGATAAATAAGGCACGCCGGCGCAAACGGCAAGCAAAACGGAGGCGAGAATGGCCTTGTACAAGGAATCAAAAATCACACGTTAAGTACTCTATGGGTACGAAAAAAAGTACGAAAAAAAACGTTTGTAATTCTCTTTGAAATGCGATGTGATATCGACCGAACGATAAATGAGGCACGCCGGCGCAAACGGCAAGCAAAACGGAGGCGAGAATGGCCTTGTACAAGGAATCAAAAATCACACGGTTAAGTACTCTATGGGTACGAAAAAAAGTACGAAAAAAAACGTTTGTAATTCTCTTTGAAGTGCGATGTGATATCGACCGAACGATAAATGAGGCACGCCGGCGCAAACGGCAAGCAAAACGGAGGCCGAATGGCCTTGTACAAGGAATCAAAAATCACACGTTAAGTACTCTATGGGTACGAAAAAAAGTACGAAAAAAAACGTTTGTAATTCTCTTTGAAGTGCGATGTGATATCGACCGAACGATAAATAAGGCACGCCGGCGCAAACGGCAAGCAAAACGGAGGCCGAGAATGGCCTTGTACAAGGAATCAAAAATCACACGGTTAAGTACTCTATGGGTACGAAAAAAAGTACGAAAAAAAACGTTTGTAATTCTCTTTGAAGTGCGATGTGATATCGACCGAACGATAAATAAGGCACGCCGGCGCAAACGGCAAGCAAAACGGAGGCCGAGAATGGCCTTGTACAAGGAATCAAAAATCACACGGTTAAGTACTATGGGTACGAAAAAAAGTACGAAAAAAAACGTTTGTAATTCTCTTTGAAATGCGATGTGATATCGACCGAACGATAAATGAGGCACGCCGGCGCAAACGGCAAGCAAAACGGAGGCCAGAATGGCCTTGTACAAGGAATCAAAAATCACACAGTTAAGTACTCTATGGGTACGAAAAAAAGTACGAAAAAAAACGTTTGTAATTCTCTTTGAAGTGCGATGTGATATCGACCGAACGATAAATAAGGCACGCCGGCGCAAACGGCAAGCAAAACGGAGGCAAGAATGGCCTTGTACAAGAAATCAAAAATCACACTGTTAAGTACTCTTTGGGTACGAAAAAAAGTACGAAAAAAAACGTTTGTAATTCTCTTTGAAGTGCGATGTGATATCGACCGAACGATAAATGAGGCACGCCGGCGCAAACGGCAAGCAAAACGGAGGCCAGAATGGCCTTGTACAAGGAATCAAAAATCACACGGTTAAGTACTCTATGGGTACGAAAAAAAGTACGAAAAAAAACGTTTGTAATTCTCTTTGAAGTACTGATGTGATTTCGACCAGAACGATAAATGAGGCACGCCGGCGCAAACGGCAAGCAAAACGGAGGCCGGAATGGCCTTGTATAAGGAATCAAAAATCACACGGTTAAGTACTCTATGGTTACGAAAAAAATTACGAAAAAAAACGTTTGTAATTCTCTTTGAAGTGCGATGTGATATCGACCGAACGATAAATGAGGCACGCCGGCGCAAACGGCAAGCAAAACGGAGGCCGAATGGCCTTGTACAAGGAATCAAAAATCACACGGTTAAGTACTCTATGGGTACGAAAAAAAGTAAAAAAAAACGTTTGTAATTCTCTTTGAAGTGCGATGTGATATCGACCGAACGATAAATAAGGCACGCCGGCGCAAACGGCAAGCAAAACGGAGGCGAGAATGGCCTTGTACAAGAAATCAAAAATCACACGATTAAGTACTCTATGGGTACGAAAAAAAGTACGAAAAAAAACGTTTGTAATTCTCTTTGAAATGCGATGTGATATCGACCGAACGATAAATAAGGCACGCCGGCGCAAACGGCAAGCAAAACGGAGGCCGGAATGGCCTTGTACAAGGAATCAAAAATCACACGGTTAAGTACTCTATGGGTACGAAAAAAAGTACGAAAAAAAACGTTTGTAATTCTCTTTGAAGTGCGATGTGATATCGACCGAACGATAAATGAGGCACGCCGGCGCAAACGGCAAGCAAAACGGAGGCCGAGAATGGCCTTGTACAAGGAATCAAAAATCACACGAGTTAAGTACTCTATGGGTACGAAAAAAAGTACGAAAAAAAACGTTTGTAATTCTCTTTGAAGTGCGATGTGATATCTACCAGAACGATAAATGAGGCACGCCGGCGCAAACGGCAAGCAAAACGGAGGCGAGAATGGCCTTGTACAAGGAATCAAAAATCACACAGTTAAGTACTCTATGGGTACGAAAAAAAGTACGAAAAAAAACGTTTGTAATTCTCTTTGAAATGCGATGTGATATCGACCGAACGATAAATGAGGCACGCCGGCGCAAACGGCAAGCAAAACGGAGGCCGAGAATGGCCTTGTACAAGGAATCAAAAATCACACGATTAAGTACACTATGGGTACGAAAAAAAGTACGAAAAAAAACGTTTGTAATTCTCTTTGAAATGCGATGTGATATCGACCGAACGATAAATGAGGCACGCCGGCGCAAACGGCAAGCAAAACGGAGGCCGAGAATGGCCTTGTACAAGGAATCAAAAATCACACGTTAAGTACTCTATGGGTACGAAAAAAAGTATGAAAAAAAACGTTTGTAATTCTCTTTGAAGTGCGATGTGATATCGAACAGAACGATAAATAAGGCACACCGGCGCAAACGGCAAGCAAAACGGAGGCCATAATGGCCTTGTACAAGAAATCAAAAATCACACTGTTAAGTACTCTTTGGGTACGAAAAAAAGTACGAAAAAAAACGTTTGTAATTCTCTTTGAAGTACGATGTGATATCGACCGAACGATAAATGAGGCACGCCGGCGCAAACGGCAAGCAAAACGGAGGCGAGAATGGCCTTGTACAAGGAATCAAAAATCACACGGTTAAGTACTCTATGGGTACGAAAAAAAGTACGAAAAAAAACGTTTGTAATTCTCTTTGAAGTGCGATGTGATATCGACCGAACGATAAATAAGGCACTCCGGCGCACACGGCAAGCAAAACGGAGGCCAGAATGGCCTTGTACAAGGAATCAAAAATCACACGAGTTAAGTACTCTTTGGGTACGAAAAAAAGTACGAAAAAAAACGTTTGTAATTCTCTTTGAAATGCGATGCGATATCGACCGAACGATAAATAAGGCACGCCGGCGCAAACGGGAAGCAAAACGGAGGCCGAGAATGGCCTTGTACAAGGAATCAAAAATCACACGGTTAAGTACTCTATGGGTACGAAAAAAAGTACGAAAAAAAACGTTTGTAATTCTCTTTGAAGTGCGATGTGATATCGACCGAACGATAAATGAGGCACGCCGGCGCAAACGGCAAGCAAAACGGAGGCCGAATGGCCTTGTACAAGGAATCAAAATCACACGGTTAAGTACTCTATGGGTACGAAAAAAAGTACGAAAAAAAACGTTTGTAATTCTCTTTGAAGTGCGATGTGATATCGACCGAACGATAAATGAGGCACGCCGGCGCAAACGGCAAGCAAAACGGAGGCCGAATGGCCTTGTACAAGGAATCAAAAATCACACGAGTTAAGTACTCTATGGGTACGAAAAAAAGTACGAAAAAAAACGTTTGTAATTCTCTTTGAAGTATCGATGTGATATCGACCGAACGATAAATAAGGCACGCCGGCGCAAACGGCAAGCAAAACGGAGGCGAGAATGGCCTTGTACAAGAAATCAAAAATCACACGTTAAGTACTCTATGGGTACGAAAAAAAGTACGAAAAAAAACGTTTGTAATTCTCTTTGAAGTGCGATGTGATATCGACCATAACGATAAATAAGGCACGCCGGCGCAAACGGCAAGCAAAACGGAGGCCGAATGGCCTTGTACAAGGAATCAAAAATCACACGGTTAAGTACACTATGGGTACGAAAAAAAGTACGAAAAAAAACGTTTGTAATTCTCTTTGAAGTGCGATGTGATATCGACCGAACGATAAATGAGGCACGCCGGCGCAAACGGCAAGCAAAACGGAGGCCGAATGGCCTTGTACAAGGAATCAAAAATCACACGAGTTAAGTACTCTATGGGTACGAAAAAAAGTACGAAAAAAAACGTTTGTAATTCTCTTTGAAATGCGATGTGATATCGAACCGAACGATAAATAAGGCACGCCGGCGCAAACGGCAAGCAAAACGGAGGCCGAGAATGGCCTTGTACAAGGAATCAAAAATCACACGTTAAGTACTCTTATGGGTACGAAAAAAAGTACGAAAAAAAACGTTTGTAATTCTCTTTGAAATGCGATGTGATATCGACCGAACGATAAATGAGGCACGCCGGCGCAAACGGCAAGCAAAACGGAGGCCGAGAATGGCCTTGTACAAGGAATCAAAAATCACACGAGTTAAGTACTCTATGGGTACGAAAAAAAGTACGAAAAAAAACGTTTGTAATTCTCTTTGAAGTGCGATGTGATATCGACCGAACGATAAATGAGGCACGCCGGCGCAAACGGCAAGCAAAACGGAGGCCGAGAATGGCCTTGTACAAGGAATCAAAAATCACACGAGTTAAGTACTCTATGGGTACGAAAAAAAGTACGAAAAAAAACGTTTGTAATTCTCTTTGAAATGCGATGTGATATCGACCGAACGATAAATGAGGCACGCCGGCGCAAACGGCAAGCAAAACGGAGGCCGAATGGCCTTGTACAAGGAATCAAAAATCACACGGTTAAGTACTCTATGGGTACGAAAAAAAGTACGAAAAAAAACGTTTGTAATTCTCTTTGAAGTATGCGATGTGATATCGACCGAACGATAAATAAGGCACGCCGGCGCAAACGGCAAGCAAAACGGAGGCCGAATGGCCTTGTACAAGGAATCAAAAATCACACGTTAAGTACTCTATGGGTACGAAAAAAAGTACGAAAAAAAACGTTTGTAATTCTCTTTGAAGTGCGATGTGATATCGACCGAACGATAAATGAGGCACGCCGGCGCAAACGGCAAGCAAAACGGAGGCGAGAATGGCCTTGTACAAGGAATCAAAAATCACACGGTTAAGTACTCTATGGGTACGAAAAAAAGTACGAAAAAAAACGTTTGTAATTCTCTTTGAAGTGCGATGTGATATCGACCGAACGATAAATGAGGCACGCCGGCGCAAACGGCAAGCAAAACGGAGGCCGAGAATGGCCTTGTACAAGGAATCAAAAATCACACGGTTAAGTACTCTATGGGTACGAAAAAAAGTACGAAAAAAAACGTTTGTAATTCTCTTTGAAGTATGCGATGTGATATCGACCGAACGATAAATAAGGCACGCCGGCGCAAACGGCAAGCAAAACGGAGGCGAGAATGGCCTTGTACAAGGAATCAAAAATCACACGTTAAGTACTCTATGGGTACGAAAAAAAGTACGAAAAAAAACGTTTGTAATTCTCTTTGAAATGCGATGTGATATCGACCGAACGATAAATAAGGCACGCCGGCGCAAACGGCAAGCAAAACGGAGGCAGAATGGCCTTGTACAAGGAATCAAAAATCACACGGTTAAGTACTCTATGGGTACGAAAAAAAAGTACGAAAAAAAACGTTTGTAATTCTCTTTGAAGTGCGATGTGATATCGACCGAACGATAAATAAGGCACGCCGGCGCAAACGGCAAGCAAAACGGAGGCCGAGAATGGCCTTGTACAAGGAATCAAAAATCACACGAGTTAAGTACTCTATGGGTACGAAAAAAAGTACGAAAAAAAACGTTTGTAATTCTCTTTGAAATGCGATGTGATATCGACCGAACGATAAATGAGGCACGCCGGCGCAAACGGCAAGCAAAACGGAGGCGAGAATGGCCTTGTACAAGGAATCAAAAATCACACGAGTTAAGTACTCTATGGGTACGAAAAAAAGTACGAAAAAAAACGTTTGTAATTCTCTTTGAAGTGCGATGTGATATCGACCGAACGATAAATAAGGCACGCCGGCGCAAACGGCAAGCAAAACGGAGGCCGAGAATGGCCTTGTACAAGGAATCAAAAATCACACGGTTAAGTACTCTATGGGTACGAAAAAAAGTACGAAAAAAAACGTTTGTAATTCTCTTTGAAGTGCGATGTGATATCGACCGAACGATAAATAAGGCACGCCGGCGCAAACGGCAAGCAAAACGGAGGCCGAATGGCCTTGTACAAGGAATCAAAAATCACACGGTTAAGTACTCTATGGGTACGAAAAAAAGTACGAAAAAAAACGTTTGTAATTCTCTTTGAAGTACGATGTGATATCGACCGAACGATAAATAAGGCACGCCGGCGCAAACGGCAAGCAAAACGGAGGCGAGAATGGCCTTGTACAAGGAATCAAAAATCACACGGTTAAGTACTCTATGGGTACGAAAAAAAGTACGAAAAAAAACGTTTGTAATTCTCTTTGAAATGCGATGTGATATCGACCGAACGATAAATAAGGCACGCCGGCGCAAACGGCAAGCAAAACGGGAGGAGAATGGCCTTGTACAAGGAATCAAAAATCACACGGTTAAGTACTCTATGGGTACGAAAAAAAGTACGAAAAAAAACGTTTGTAATTCTCTTTGAAGTGCGATGTGATATCGACCGAACGATAAATAAGGCACGCCGGCGCAAACGGCAAGCAAAACGGAGGCCGAATGGCCTTGTACAAGGAATCAAAAATCACACGAGTTAAGTACTCTATGGGTACGAAAAAAAGTACGAAAAAAACGTTTGTAATTCTCTTTGAAGTGCGATGTGATATCGACCGAACGATAAATAAGGCACGCCGGCGCAAACGGCAAGCAAAACGGAGGCCGAGAATGGCCTTGTACAAGGAATCAAAAATCACACACGTTAAGTACTCTATGGGTACGAAAAAAAGTACGAAAAAAAACGTTTGTAATTCTCTTTGAAGTGCGATGTGATATCGACCGAACGATAAATAAGGCACGCCGGCGCAAACGGCAAGCAAAACGGAGGCCGAGAATGGCCTTGTACAAGGAATCAAAAATCACACGGTTAAGTACTCTATGGGTACGAAAAAAAGTACGAAAAAAAACGTTTGTAATTCTCTTTGAAATGCGATGTGATATCGACCGAACGATAAATAAGGCACGCCGGCGCAAACGGCAAGCAAAACGGAGGCCGAATGGCCTTGTACAAGGAATCAAAAATCACACGGTTAAGTACTCTATGGGTACGAAAAAAAGTACGAAAAAAAACGTTTGTAATTCTCTTTGAAGTGCGATGTGATATCGACCGAACGATAAATAAGGCACGCCGGCGCAAACGGCAAGCAAAACGGAGGCCGAGAATGGCCTTGTACAAGGAATCAAAAATCACACGGTTAAGTACTCTATGGGTACGAAAAAAAGTACGAAAAAAAACGTTTGTAATTCTCTTTGAAGTGCGATGTGATATCGACCGAACGATAAATAAGGCACGCCGGCGCAAACGGCAAGCAAAACGGAGGCCGAGAATGGCCTTGTACAAGGAATCAAAAATCACACGAGTTAAGTACTCTATGGGTACGAAAAAAAGTACGAAAAAAAACGTTTGTAATTCTCTTTGAAGTGCGATGTGATATCGACCGAACGATAAATGAGGCACGCCGGCGCAAACGGCAAGCAAAACGGAGGCGAGAATGGCCTTGTACAAGGAATCAAAAATCACACGGTTAAGTACTCTATGGGTACGAAAAAAAGTACGAAAAAAAACGTTTGTAATTCTCTTTGAAATGCGATGTGATATCGACCGAACGATAAATAAGGCACGCCGGCGCAAACGGCAAGCAAAACGGAGGCGAGAATGGCCTTGTACAAGGAATCAAAAATCACACGTTAAGTACTCTTTGGGTACGAAAAAAAGTACGAAAAAAAACGTTTGTAATTCTCTTTGAAATGCGATGCGATATCGACCGAACGATAAATAAGGCACGCCGGCGCAAACGGGAAGCAAAACGGAGGCGAGAATGGCCTTGTACAAGGAATCAAAAATCACACGGTTAAGTACTCTATGGGTACGAAAAAAAGTACGAAAAAAACGTTTGTAATTCTCTTTGAAATGCGATGTGATATCGACCGAACGATAAATGAGGCACGCCGGCGCAAACGGCAAGCAAAACGGAGGCGAGAATGGCCTTGTACAAGGAATCAAAAATCACACGAGTTAAGTACTCTATGGGTACGAAAAAAAGTACGAAAAAAAACGTTTGTAATTCTCTTTGAAATGCGATGTGATATCGACCGAACGATAAATGAGGCACGCCGGCGCAAACGGCAAGCAAAACGGAGGGAGAATGGCCTTGTACAAGGAATCAAAAATCACACGGTTAAGTACTCTATGGGTACGAAAAAAAGTACGAAAAAAAACGTTTGTAATTCTCTTTGAAATACGATGTGATATCGACCGAACGATAAATAAGGCACGCCGGCGCAAACGGCAAGCAAAACGGAGGCGAGAATGGCCTTGTACAAGAAATCAAAAATCACACGAGTTAAGTACTCTATGGGTACGAAAAAAAGTACGAAAAAAACGTTTGTAATTCTCTTTGAAATGCGATGTGATATCGACCGAACGATAAATAAGGCACGCCGGCGCAAACGGCAAGCAAAACGGAGGCCAGAATGGCCTTGTACAAGGAATCAAAAATCACACAGTTAAGTACTCTATGTGTACGAAAAAAAGTACGAAAAAAAACGTTTGTAATTCTCTTTGAAGTAATGATGTGATATCGACCAGAACGATAAATAAGGCACGCCGGCGCAAACGGCAAGCAAAACGGAGGCCAGAATGGCCTTGTACAAGGAATCAAAAATCACACGGTTAAGTACTCTATGGGTACGAAAAAAAGTACGAAAAAAAACGTTTGTAATTCTCTTTGAAGTGCGATGTGATATCGACCGAACGATAAATGAGGCACGCCGGCGCAAACGGCAAGCAAAACGGAGGCCGAATGGCCTTGTACAAGGAATCAAAAATCACACGGTTAAGTACTCTATGGGTACGAAAAAAAGTACGAAAAAAAACGTTTGTAATTCTCTTTGAAATGCGATGTGATATCGACCGAACGATAAATAAGGCACGCCGGCGCAAACGGCAAGCAAAACGGAGGCAAGAATGGCCTTGTATAAGGAATGAAAAATCACACAGTTAAGTACTGTTTGGGTACGAAAAAAAGTACGAAAAAAAACGTTTGTAATTCTCTTTGAAATGCGATGTGATATCGACCGAACGATAAATAAGGCACGCCGGCGCAAACGGGAAGCAAAACGGAGGCGAGAATGGCCTTGTACAAGGAATCAAAAATCACACGAGTTAAGTACTCTATGGGTACGGTACGAAAAAAATGTTTGTAATTCTCTTTGAAATGCGATGTGATATCGACCGAACGATAAATGAGGCACGCCGGCGCAAACGGCAAGCAAAACGGAGGCCAGAATGGCCTTGTACAAGGAATCAAAAATCACACGAGTTAAGTACTCTATGGGTACGAAAAAAAGTACGAAAAAAAACGTTTGTAATTCTCTTTGAAGTGCGATGTGATATCGACCGAACGATAAATGAGGCACGCCGGCGCAAACGGCAAGCAAAACGGAGGCCAGAATGGCCTTGTACAAGGAATCAAAAATCACACGTTAAGTACTCTATGGGTACGAAAAAAAGTACGAAAAAAAACGTTTGTAATTCTCTTTGAAATGCGATGTGATATCGACCGAACGATAAATAAGGCACGCCGGCGCAAACGGCAAGCAAAACGGAGGCCGAGAATGGCCTTGTACAAGCAATCAAAAATCACACGAGTTAAGTACTCTATGGGTACGAAAAAAAGTACGAAAAAAACGTTTGTAATTCTCTTTGAAGTGCGATGTGATATCGACCGAACGATAAATAAGGCACGCCGGCGCAAACGGCAAGCAAAACGGAGGCCGAATGGCCTTGTACAAGGAATCAAAAATCACACGGTTAAGTACTCTATGTGTACGAAAAAAAGTACGAAAAAAAACGTTTGTAATTCTCTTTGAAGTACGATGTGATATCGACCGAACGATAAATAAGGCACGCCGGCGCAAACGGCAAGCAAAACGGAGGCCGAGAATGGCCTTGTACAAGAAATCAAAAATCACACAGTTAAGTACTCTATGGGTACGAAAAAAAGTACGAAAAAAAACGTTTGTAATTCTCTTTGAAGTACTGATGTGGTATCGACCAGAACGATTAACAAGGCACGCCGGCGGAAACGGCAAGCAAAACGGAGGCCAGAATGGCCTTGTACAAGGAATCAAAAATCACACAGTTAAGTACTCTGTCGGTACGAATAAAAGTACAAAAAAAACGTTTGTAATTCTCTTTGAAATGCGATGTGATATCGACCGAACGATAAATAAGGCACGCCGGCGCAAACGGCAAGCAAAACGGAGGCCGAGAATGGCCTTGTACAAGGAATCAAAAATCACACAGTTAAGTACTCTATGTACGAAAAAAAGTACGAAAAAAAACGTTTGTAATTCTCTTTGAAGTATTGATGTGATATCGACCTGAACGATAAATAAGGCATGCCGGCGCAAACGGCAAGCAAAACGGAGGCCGAGAATGGCCTTGTACAAGGAATCAAAAATCACACGTTAAGTACTCTATGGGTACGTGGGTACGAAAAAAAACGTTTGTAATTCTCATTGAAGTACTGATGTGATATTGACCAGAACGATAAATAATGCACGCCGGCGGAAACGGCAAGCAAAACGGAGGCCAGAATGGCCTTGTACAAGGAATCAAAAATCACACGGTTAAGTACTCTATGGGTACGAAAAAAAGTACGAAAAAAAATGTTTGTAATTCTCTTTGAAGTGCGATGTGATATCGACCGAACGATAAATAAGGCACGCCGGCGCAAACGGCAAGCAAAACGGAGGCCAGAATGGCCTTGTACAAGGAATCAAAAATCACAGAGTTAAGTACTCTATGGGTACGAAAAAAAACGTTTGTAATTCTCTTTGAAGTACGATGTGATATCGACCGAACGATAAATAAGGCACGCCGGCGCAAACGGCAAGCAAACCGGAGGCCAGAATGGCCTTGTACAAGAAATCAAAAATCACACAGTTAAGTACTCTATGGGTACGAAAAAAAGTACGAAAAAAATACGTTTGTAATTCTCTTTGAATTGCGATGTGGTATCGACCGAACGATAAATAAGGCACGCCGGCGCAAACGGCAAGCAAAACGGAGCCGAATGGCCTTGTACAAGGAATCAAAAATCACACAGTGAAGTACTCTGTCGGTACGAATAAAAGTACAAAAAAAACGTTTGTAATTCTCTTTGAAATGCGATGTGATATCGACCGAACGATAAATAAGGCACGCCGGCGCAAACGGCAAGCAAAACGGAGGCGAGAATGGCCTTGTACAAGGAATCAAAAATCACACGGTTAAGTACTCTATGGGTACGAAAAAAGTACGAAAAAAAACGTTTGTAATTCTCTTTGAATGCGATGTGATATCGACCAGAATGATAAATAAGGCATGCCGGCGCAAACGGCAAGCAAAACCGAGGCCAGAATGGCCTTGTACAAGGAATCAAAATCACACGGTTAAGTACTCTATGGGTACGAAAAAAAACGTTTGTAATTCTCTTTGAAATGCGATGTGTTATCGACCGAACGATAAATAAGGCACGCCGGCGCAAACGGCAAGCAAAACGGAGCGAGAATGGCCTTGTACAAGGAATCAAAAATCACACGAGTTAAGTACTCTATGGGTACGAAAAAAAGTACGAAAAAAAACGTTTGTAATTCTCTTTGAATTGCGATGTGATATCGACCGAACGATAAATAAGGCACGCCGGTGCAAACGGCAAGCAAAAGGGAGGCGAATGGCCTTGTACAAGGAATCAAAAATCACACGTTAAGTACTCTATGGGTACGAAAAAAAAACGAAAAAAAACGTTTGTAATTCTCTTTGAAGTGCGATGTGGTATCGACCGAACGATAAATAAGGCACGCCGGCGCAAACGGCAAGCAAAAGGGAGGCGAGAATGGCCTTGTACAAGGAATCAAAAATCACACGAGTTAAGTACTCTATGGGTACGAAAAAAAGTACGAAAAAAAACGTTTGTAATTCTCTTTGAAGTGCGATGTGATATTGACCGAACGATAAATAAGGCACGCCGGCGCAAACGGCAAGCAAAACGGAGGCCGAATGGCCTTGTACAAGGAATCAAAAATCACACAGTTAAGTACTCTATGGGTACGAAAAAAAGTACGAAAAAATGCGTTTGTAATTCTCTTTGAAGTACTGATGTGATATTGACCAGAACGATAAATAAGACATGCCGGCGCAAGCGGCAAGCAAAACGGAGGCCAGAATTGCCTTGTACAAGGAATCAAAAATCACACAGTTAAGTACTCTATGGGTACGAAAAAAAGTACGAAAAAAATGTTTGTAATTTTCTTTGAAATGCGATGTGATATCGACCGAACTATAAATAAGGCACGCCGGCGCAAACGGCAAGCAAAACGGAGGCCAGAATGGCCTTGTACAAGGAATCAAAAATCACACCGTTAAGTAGTCTATGGGTACGAAAAAGAGTACGATAAAAAACGTTTGTAATTCTCTTTGAAGTGCTGATGTGATATCGACCAGAACGATAAATAAGGCATGCCGGCGCAAACGGCAAGCAAAACGGAGGCCAGAATGGCCTTGTACAAGGAATCAAAAATCACACGTTAAGTACTCTATGGGTACGAAAAAAAGTAAAAAAAAACGTTTGTAATTCTCTTTGAAGTGCGATGTGATATCGACCGAACGATAAATAAGGCACGTCGGCGCGAACGGCAAGCAAACCGGAGGCCAGAATGGCCTTGTACAAGAAATCAAAAATCACACAGTTAAGTACTCTATGGGTACGAAAAAAAGTACGAAAAAAAACGTTTGTAATTCTCTTTGAAGTGCGATGTGGTATCGACCGAATGATAAATAAGGCACGCCGGCGCAAACGGCAAGCAAAACGGAGGCGAATGGCCTTGTACAAGGAATCAAAAATCACAGAGTTAAGTACTCTGTCGGTACGAATAAAAGTACAAAAAAAACGTTTGTAATTCTCTTTGAAATGCGATGTGATATCGACCGAACGATAAATAAGGCACGCCGGCGCAAACGGCAAGCAAAACGGAGGCGAGAATGGCCTTGTACAAGGAATCAAAAATCACACGAGTTAAGTACTCTATGGGTACGAAAAAAAGTACGAAAAAAAACGTTTGTAATTCTCTTTGAAGTGCGATGTGATATCGACCGAACGATAAATAAGGCATGCCGGCGCAAACGGCAAGCAAAACGGAGGCGAGAATGGCCTTGTACAAGGAATCAAAAATCACACGGTTAAGTACTCTATGGGTACGTAAAAAAAACGTTTGTAATTCTCTTTGAAATGCGATGTGTTATCGACCGAACGATAAATAAGGCACGCCGGCGCAAACGGCAAGCAAAACGGAGGCCGAGAATGGCCTTGTACAAGGAATCAAAAATCACACGTTAAGTACTCTATGGGTACGAAAAAAAGTACGAAAAAAAACGTTTGTAATTCTCTTTGAATTGCGATGTGATATCGACCGAACGATAAATAAGGCACGCCGGTGCAAACGGCAAGCAAAAGGGAGGCCAGAATGGCCTTGTACAAGGAATCAAAAATCACACAGTTAAGTACTCTATGGGTACGAAAAAAAAACGAAAAAAAACGTTTGTAATTCTCTTTGAAGTGCTGATGTGGTATCGACCGAACGATAAATAAGGCACGCCGGCGCAAACGGCAAGCAAAAGGGAGGCCGAGAATGGCCTTGTACAAGGAATCAAAAATCACACGGTTAAGTACTCTATGGGTACGAAAAAAAGTACGAAAAAAAACGTTTGTAATTCTCTTTGAAATGCGATGTGATATTGACCGAACGATAAATAAGGCACGCCGGCGCAAACGGCAAGCAAAACGGAGGCCAGAATGGCCTTGTACAAGGAATCAAAAATCACACAGTTAAGTACTCTATGGGTACGAAAAAAAGTATGAAAAAAAACGTTTGTAATTCTCTTTGAAGTACTGATGTGATATTGACCAGAACGATAAATAAGACACGCCGGCGCAAACGGCAAGCAAAACGGAGGCCAGAATTGCCTTGTACAAGGAATCAAAAATCACACAGTTAAGTACTCTATGGGTACGAAAAAAAGTACGAAAAAAATGTTTGTAATTTTCTTTGAAATACTTATGTGATATCGACCAGAACTATAAATAAGGCACGCCGGCGCAAACGGCAAGCAAAACGGAGGCCAGAATGGCCTTGTACAAGGAATCAAAAATCACACCGTTAAGTAGTCTATGGGTACGAAAAAGAGTACGATAAAAAACGTTTGTAATTCTCTTTGAAGTGCTGATGTGATATCGACCAGAACGATAAATAAGGCACGCCGGCGCAAACGGCAAGCAAAACGGAGGCCAGAATGGCCTTGTACAAGGAATCAAAAATCACACGAGTTAAGTACTCTATGGGTACGAAAAAAAGTACGAAAAAAAACGTTTGTAATTCTCTTTGAAATGCGATGTGATATTGACCGAACGATAAATAAGGCACGCCGGCGCAAACGGCAAGCAAAACGGAGGCCGAGAATGGCCTTGTACAAGGAATCAAAAATCACACGAGTTAAGTACTCTATGGGTACGAAAAAAAGTGCGAAAAAAAACGTTTGTAATTCTCTTTGAAATGCGATGTGATATTGACCAGAACGATAAATAAGACACGCCGGCGCAATCGGCAAGCAAAACGGAGGCCAGAATTGCCTTGTACAAGGAATCAAAAATCACACAGTTAAGTACTCTATGGGTACGAAAAAAAGTACGAAAAAAATGTTTGTAATTTTCTTTGAAATGCGATGTGATATCGACCGAACTATAAATAAGGCACGCCGGCGCAAACGGCAAGCAAAACGGAGTCCAGAATGGCCTTGTACAAGGAATCAAAAATCACACCGTTAAGTAGTCTATGGGTACGAAAAAGAGTACGATAAAAAACGTTTGTAATTCTCTTTGAAGTACGATGTGATATCGACCAGAACGATAAATAAGGCACGCCGGCGCAAACGGCAAGCAAAACGGAGGCCAGAATGGCCTTGTACAAGGAATCAAAAATCACAATCCGAACAGATTATGGATTTTAAGAGCTTTAGCTTTTATTTAATTATATGATAATATAATATTTAATTATAAAAACGTTTGTAATTCTCTTTGAAGTACTGATGTGATATCGACCAGAACGATAAATAAGGCACGCCGGCGCAAACGGCAAGCAAAACGGAGGCCAGAATGGCCTTGTACAAGGAATCAAAAATCACAAGTTAAGTACTCTATGGGTACGAAAAAAAGTACGAAAAAAAACGTTTGTAATTCTCTTTGAAATGCGATGTGATATCGACCGAACGATAAATAAGGCACGCCGGCGCAAACGGCAAGCAAAACGGAGGCCGAATGGCCTTGTACAAGGAATCAAAAATCACACGTTAAGTACTCTATGGGTACGAAAAAAAGAACGAAAAAAAACGTTTGTAATTCTCTTTGAAATGCGATGTGATATCGACCAGAACAATAAATAAGGCACGCCGGCGCAAACGGCAAGCAAAACGGAGGCCAGAATGGCCTTGTACAAGGAATCAAAAATCAAACAGTTAAGTACTCTATGGGTACGAAAAAAGTACGAAAAAAAGTACGAAAAAAACGTTTGTAATTCTCGTTTCAAATGCGATGTGATATCGACCGAACGATAAATAAGGCACGCCGGTGCAAACGGCAAGCAAAAGGGAGGCGAATGTCCTTGTACAAGGAATCAAAAATCACACAGTTAAGTACTCTATGGGTACGAAAAGAAATACGAAAAAAAACGTTTGTAATTCTCTTTGAAATGCGATGTGGTATCGACCGAACGATAAATAAGGCACGCCGGCGCAAACGGCAAGCAAAAGGGAGGCCAGAATGGCCTTGTACAAGGAATCAAAAATCACACAGTTAAGTACTCTATGGGTACGAAAAAAAGTACGAAAAAAACGTTTGTAATTCTCTTTGAAATGCGATGTGATATTGACCAGAACGATAAATAAGGCACGCCGGCGCAAACGGCAAGCAAAACGGAGACCAGAAAGGCCTTGTACAAGGAATCAAAAATCACACCGTTAAATACTCTATGGGTACGAAAAAAAGTACGAAAAAAATGTTTGTAATTCTCATTGAAGTACTGATGTGATATCGACCAGAACGATAAATAAGTCACACCGGCGCAAACGGCAAGCAAAACGGAGGCCAGAATGGCCTTGTACAAGAAATCAAAAATCACACAGTTAAGTACTCTATGGGTACGAAAAAAAGTACGAAAAAAAACGTTTGTAATTCTCTTTGAAGTACTGATGTGATATGGACCAGAACGATAAATAAGGCACGCCGGCGCAAACGGCAAGCAAAACGGAGGCCAGAATGGCCTTGTACAAGG
The DNA here is from genome assembly GCA_036785695.1 of Gentiana straminea. Taxonomy (NCBI): domain Eukaryota; kingdom Viridiplantae; phylum Streptophyta; class Magnoliopsida; order Gentianales; family Gentianaceae; genus Gentiana; species Gentiana straminea. Next base: position 31,911 of record JAVUPR010000562.1, read on the forward strand.
AATCAAAAATCCCACAGTTAATGATATGAAGATATAGGATCTAGATTTAAGTGTTCTTGCAAATTATGCTAATATTCACGTTTTAGGAAGAAGAAAACAAGAAGAAACGAATACTTACTAGGAATTGGATATTAAGAACGAAAATAAAAGGATAGGAGCAGCTTAGATCCACCCTCGGAATCGCACTTCGGGTTTCTCCAAGTTTGAGAATGTCGCACAAAGGTTGCTCACACCTTTGATATATTCTCGAGTTAACCCTTCACCCAGTCGCAATGAAAATTTTAACTGTTTGTTTCAATCACTGAAACTTGAAATATATAATATTTTCACTCAAAATAACTTGATCTATACATGGTAAATATACAAGCTTATATAGAACTAAAACTAAGAGAACTTCCCCCAAATAGGCAATGTGGGACAAAAATACTTATACTTTGTCAATTTGGGAGCTAAGCTTCACTCAAATCGATGTGGGAGAATGTGGAAGGAGCAAGACACGTCCAAGGCATGTCTAGGACAAGTCTTGGACATGTCTTGGGTGAAAACTTGGACAAGGTCTATTTTTAGTAGGGAAAGTTTCCAAAATTTAAGGTGAAAAAGGTATCGGGTTTTTGAAGGGTAAAAAGGGTAGATTATTGTAGGATAGGGCCTAGGATACCTTTATGGTATAGGTTACTTGGGAACGGAGGGTTTAGTTTCCCAAAATGGAAAGCCGAAGGTCGGGTTTGGCAAAGCGCCATTTTGGGAAGGGTTATGCAAAAATTGGTCAAAACTCCCAAAAATACCCCTACCCCTTATTACATGTCAAAACAAAACGTAAATAAAGTTTATTACAAGTTATTCATCGAAATAATGTATAAGTCTTCAATCTTCTTCGTGTCATTCCCTCCCGGCTGAAAAGGATTCGTCCTCGAATCAACAAAATGTCGTTTGAGTCCTCCGCCGCAAGCATGACATCATAAAACACCTCCAGTCTCCTCGTAAGTATGCCAGGGTCAAAACAAACACGAACAAGTGCACGAGGTCGCGCCTCACTAATCCGCACTGACGATACAGGGTTTCACTCCCTCCACGTGTCGTCTATTGGTTGGTCATCACACTGAGATAACGTCAGTACATCCATGTCGATTCCCAGGCTCGAGGCCAAGGCCATCATATCAAAGCCAGGCTACGACTATCGACTATCGAGCAGTGTGAGATGACAAGTCCATAAGGATAGAGTCCACACCAGCTAGCAGTGTAGGACAATGAGTCTAGGGTCGATCACCGCAGGTCGGCAGTATCGACACCGAGGACAGAGTCCGCGCCAGTTGCCCAGGCCCACCCACAGCGATAGCTTGGGCAAGGGTCAAGGCCCATTTAAGGGTAAAGATGACAATAACACAAGCCGACTTAACCTTAGGGTTTAGGCAAGTATTGTCATTATAAATACCCCCATTCCAGGAACTACGTAAGGCTTGATTCCTGGAACCTAACAGGATACGTAGGCAATTCAAGATTCAGTCTTGGACTCAGCCGCATACATAAAATCCACCTCCTCATTCCTCTTTTTGGCATTAGGGTTCTTGTGTGTTCATCACTAGATTAAATTAGGGCTCAAATCTTTAAGGTGACATAATTTGTCATCGTCATTGGCGCTAGAAGGAGGGCCTTCTATTGATTGAATACGCAAAAACACGATGCCTCCCAAGAAAACCGCATCCAAAACTGCATCCAAGGCAGTCGATCAAGGCTCCCAGATGAACGAGCCGATCGATCCTGATATGCAAGGAGACGAAGATCCCGCCTTGGATCTTATTCAGCACGATCCTCAGCAAAAACAAGGGGAAAAAGATCCAGTTTTGAATCTTGTCCAGGAGATCCACCAACCAGAAAAGCAAGCCCTTGCTCCAGAATATCGGGCGCTTGCAGATCAGTTGGCAGGAGCAAATTTGGAGGTAATGTCCAGGATAATAGCCGAGGCGGTTACAGCGCGAAGGCAGGCAGACGCGGCCCAGAAAGAAGCTATGGCGGAAGGCGGCCAGAAAGATGTAGTGGACAAGCCTAAACAGACTCCTGGGGACGAAGTAAGCGCATCATCTAGCTCAGTGGAAAGGAAGAGACGCGAGATCCACCAAAAACACCAGAGAGGGGACGATGACAGCGCCAGGGAGGAGTTGAATGCAATTTTGGGAAAGAGTCAGGTGTCGTTGTGGCTCGAGTCTCCCTTCACGAAGGAGATCGAGAGCTTTCCTAAACCCAAGGGGTTTAAGATACCAAAGATAGAACCTTATGATGGCACCACCGACCCGGAGGACCATCTCCACAGGTATCTGTCTCAAATGAGGTTGGATGGGGCACCCGATGCAATGCGGCGTCGGGCATTCGAGACGCTACTCGTAGGTCGAGCAAGAGAATGGTTCACGAAGCTACGCCCGGGGTCGATCTCCGGTTTGCCATGCTCGCTCGAAAGTTCCGAGATGCGTTTATAGTCAACAAGAAGTTTCATCGAGTGCCACGCACCTCGTGAACGTGAGGCGGCAAAGAGATGAGACGGTGATGGAATATTTAAAGAGGTTTAATCTCGAGGCCATGCGAGTCAAGGACGCGGATGACCGACTTCGATCACATCGTTCGTAGGGGGGCTGCGTAATACTAAGTTATACATGAAGTTGAGCGAGAGATGTCCCCCATACCATGGACGAATGTGTCAATATAGTGCATAGATTCTGTCAAGGGGAGGAGAGCGGTGCGGCGGCACACCCAATCCGGCGGATGGAATCCAAGAAAGACACCCGAGGTCCGAACGGGAACCGGTCCAAGAGCGGGATGTCGAGAGTAAGCCATCGGTTTGGGACCGTATCGACACGTCCACCTCGGACCGTGGGGGCAAGAAGGGACCCTCACGTGATAAGGACTTTATCCCACTCAATCGACCTCGATGCGAGGTGTTGTCGATTATGCTTTCAAAAAACTTGGCGAGGAAACCACCACCATTAAAGAAGCCTCGAGAAAAGAGGAACGCAAGCAAATCTTGTGCTTTTCACGAGGACATTGGTCATACAAGCGAGGATTGTATCGACTTGAAGAGAGATATCGACGTACGCATTCGGGAAGGAAAGCTAGACGAAGTTGTTGACGAGATCTCGATGTGATGGGCCCGGGGGCGTGGAGAATTCAAGAGGAAAAACTCCGATCAAGACGGGAACCGAGGTCGAGATGTCCGAGAGACGAAGGGATCGGTCACCTCGGAGGAATCGATCCCCGGGTCGAGAAGGAAACAACGAGAGAAAATTTTGGTCGAGATAGGTATGAAGATAATCGACCGATTAACTATGTCAACACAATCTTTGGTCTGGTGAGAGTGATAAAGACCGGACCGGCGAAGAGCCAGCTTGTAGCTCGAGAGAGCGCAAACAGCTCAGGTTCACGACAGAAGTCGGATACGGCCCTCGAGATGATATCCCCAAGTCGAGGAGTCATAGCGAAGGGTTAGTTATTGAAGCGGTTATTAGCCGAGCCCGTGTTTCGAGAGTACGCATCGATAACGGGAGTGCGGTGAACATCATATACCACTCGGCATTTCAAGCAATGAAGGTGAAAGAGAAGGATCTAGCCCCCCCATAGCATCTCCCTTGTTTGGATTCACCGGACAAGCAGTCCACCCCATAGGCTCGATAAAATTACTCACGACAGTTGGTGATGGCGAAAAAGGAAGGACACTTGAATTAAGTTATGTGGTGGTCAAGGCTCCTTACGCTTATAATGTTATCTAGGACGACTGCGCTCTTCGACTGCGTGCTATCATATCGACTTTTCATAATAGTATGAAGTTTCCCACTAGGAACGGTTCCCACGAAGTAAAAGGAGACGTTGAAGTCGCTCGGAGTTGTAACTCTGTTGTCATGAATGGGAAGATGGCGGTTCAACAAGTCTTAGTCGAGGAATTGATTCCAGAGGAAGAAGAGGAGAAGAGTTGGGTCTCCAGTGATGCAGTCGAAAACGTCCGACTCTGGGAAGGAGAGGACGATCAGTGTGTGCAAGTCGGAATTTGGATCCCAGAGAAAGAAAAACAGCTGCTAGTTGAGCTTTTAATCGAGTTCGGGGACATCTTTGCCTGGAAAGCCACCGACATGCCGGGCTGTCCACCGACATCGCGGTTCATAAGCTAGAAATTGACCAGGCTAAAAAGCCGGTCAAACGAAGAAGAAGAGAAGTTTTGCGTCGGATCGACTTGAGGCCATCGAGTTGGAGGTCGGCAAGCTACTAGCAGCCAAGATAGTAAAAGAGGTATTATACCCAGAATGGCTAGCTAACCCGGTTTTAGTCAAGAAGCCTGATGGTAGTTGGCGCATGTGTGTGGACTTTACAGATTTAAACAAAGCATGCCCAAAAGACTCGTATCCGCTGCCCAAAATCGACAGGTTAGTAGATTCAACCATTGATTTTGAAATTTTTGGTTTTTTAGATGCATATAAAGGATACCATCAGATCTTAATGGATCCTCGAGATGCGGAAAAAACGGCGTTTATCACGAATTCGGCACCTTACGCTATGTGACCATGCCATTCGGACTAAAGAATGCTGGGGCAACATACCAGAGGGCAGTCAACAAGATATTTGCAAGACAGATTGGTAGATGTATGGAAGTTTATGTAGACGACTTGCTCATCAAGAGTCGATCTATAAGACAATACCTGGTCGATGCTCGAGAGGTTTTTGAGGTGTTGAGAGAAACACAGATGAGGCTAAACCCGAAGAAGTGTACTTTTGGAGTCAGGTCGGGTAAATTCATGGGTTACATGATTTCAAAGGACGGGATTCGAGCTAACCCTGATAAAATTGATACACTGAAGAATATGCCCGCACCACGAAGTATCAAAGAAGTACAAAGGCTCACGGGTCGAATGGCGGCCCTCAACGATTTCTATCGAGATCCGCACGGCGTGCACTTCCATTTTTCAAGATACTCCGAAAGGCCGGTCCTTTTCATTGGGATGATGAATGTCGGACGACCTTTGAAGAGTTGAAGACTTATTTATCGAGTTACCTACCTTAACTTCACCTCGAGACGGGGAAAGATTGTTAGTTTATGCGGCGGTATGCGAGGAGGCGGTGAGTGCGGTCCTGGTTCGAGAAGGGGTACATGGCCAAGTGCCAATCTACTTTGTCAGCAAGGCTTTACATGGCCCCGAGGTCCGATATTCGCCAGCCGAGAAGTTGGCATTATGTCTTGTTCATGCCTCGAGAAAGTTGAGGCCCTATTTTCAAGCCCATCCCATTGTGGTAGTCACTGACCAACCACTAAAACAAATATTGGCAAAACCCGACACCTCAGGTCGATTGGCAAAATGGGTAATAGAAATGGCCCAGTATGATATCGAGTTCGTCCCTCGGACTGCGATAAAAGCACAGGCCTTGGCGGATTTTCTAGCTGAAGGGATCTCCGTCCAACTCGATCAAGAAAAGCAAAGGCCAGAGGAAAAATGGACTCTTCAAGTCGATGGAGCATCGAGTAAGGAGGGGCAGGAGCAGGGCTCCTTCTGGTAAGCCCGAAAGGCGAGGAATTCCCGTACGCTCTTCGATTCGACTTCAAAGCAACGAACAACGAGGCCGAGTATGAGGCTATGATCACTGGCTTAAAGCTCGCTTTGAAGCTGGGTGTCGAAGATTTGTCGGTTTACAGTGACTCGCAGTTAGTGGTCAACCATGTGAAAGGGGAGTATGAGGCTAAGGAAGAAACCATGAAGAATTACTTAGCAGTCGTCCAGAGCCTCATACCAAAATTCAAAACGGTTCGATTCAAGCAGGTTCCCCGAAGTCAAAACAAGAGAGCCGATGCGCTCTCCAAGTTGGCTTCAAACTTCATGTCGAGTAAGAAGGTTCTAGTCGAGTTATTGACCGACAGGAGTTACATCGAGACAGAGGCCCAGCCGATTACTCAGCAGGCCACGTGGATGGACTCGATCGCTCTTTATCTCAAAGACGGAATACTACCGAGTGATAAAGTACAATCTAGAAAAGTTCGACTCCGAGTCCACTCGATATGCGTTCTTCGACGACATCCTCTATCGGAAATCTTTTGTAAATCCATGGTTAAGATGCGTATACGGCGAAGGCGAATATCTCTTGGAGGAAATTCATAGAGGAGTATGTGGAAACCCTTTGCGGAGCTAGAATGTTAGCTCGAAAATGCAAGTTAGCTGGGTATTTTTGGCCGTCGATGCAACGAGATGCGAATAATCTTGTCCAGAAATGCAACGCTTGTCAAATTCATGATAATATCTCTCATCAACAAGCGCAAGACATGAATGTCATCTCGTCAGCATGGCCTTTCGACCAGTGGGGAGTCGACATTGTAGGACCTTTACCTCGAGCTCCGGGAAATCTCAGATTCGTGGTCGTTGCGGTGGACTACTTCACAAAATGGGTAGAAGCTAAGGCTTTGCCCGACATCCGAGCTGCAACCATTAAAAAATTCTTGTGGGTCGACATCCTCTGCAGGTACGGAATCCCGAAAGCTCTAATCTCGGATAATGGTACCCAGTTCGAGGATCGAAAAGTTAGAGAATGGTGCAGCGAGTACCAAATCGACCAGCGATTCACCTCAGTGGCTCACCCCCAGGCAAACGGTCAAGTCGAACAGACTAACCGACAGATCAAGCTGGGGTTAAAGAAGAGATTAGAGCGCGAAGGTCGAGATTGGGCAATTCGGCTTCCGAGCATCCTATGGTCATATATGACGGCTCTAATTCATCAAGCTTGGAGAAACTCCTTTCTCTTTGGTATATGGGTGTGAAGCGGTGATTCCCGCCGAGATCGGAGTTCCCTCTCCTCGAGTTACGGCCTACAATGTAGAGACAAATGATCCCGAACTCCGACAAGAAAGGGACAATGTCGAAGAACGAAGGGAGATAGCCTCGGCCCGGGATGGCAAGGTATAAGCAAAAGATCTCTCGGTACTACAACTCGAGAGTAAGACACGGGTACTTCAAGGTTGGCGATGCGGTTCTAAGGAAAAATGAAGCGAGTCGACGGGAAGCGATCGGGAAATTAGCCCCGAATTGGGAAGGACCTTATCGGATCGAAGGTCCACCCCAAAGGGTCTTATCAACTTGGTCGGGCGAGATGGAACTCTTGTTCCTCGACATTGGCATGCCAACAATGCGAGGAAGTATTATATTTGAGATAAGCTTTACTTTAATGAAACTGTTTACCTTTCAATTCTGAATCTTGTAACAAGTCCATGAGACAATTTTATGAGTATTCTAATAAATTTCTATCTTTTCGAGATGCTTTCTGTGTTTGTTAGGATTTATAGCCAAAACGATACAAGTCCAATGCGACAGAAAAGTTAAAGGCAAAACAATCGAATACGAGTAGAGAAGTCCGCAGGTCGGACATCTCGATAAAGCCAAAGCAAAGTTAGCCTAATGGGCGACGAATGCAAAGGCATAGAGATGGTTCGCATAGTCGGGCCACCTGTCCCAGTCGAAAGCCGAATGAGCCCGAGTGGCGAAAAAGGCCTGGACAAAGGACGGTTCGCATAGTCGGGCCACCTGTTCCAGTCGAAGGTCGAAAAAGCATTTAGAGGCAAAAAAGACCTAAAACCAGGGACAGTTCATATTAAAAGGCTCAGCCTAAAGGTCAAATAAGCCCAAGGGACAAAAGACTACGGCAAGCAAGTCGATCTCAAGTGCAATAAGAACCAAAGGTTCATAATACACTTGGGGGGCAACACAATATTAATAAAGCGAATATCGAGTAGCGAGCAGAGCGGAGCCAGGAGCTCGATAAGCGAAAGACTATGAAACATTAAGACAAGCAAAGCAAAAATCACAAGAAAGAGAAATCAAATCTCAAAAGCAGATCAAAATTCAAAATAAAGTTATCACAAAAACAAGGCCAGGTCGAAAAAACCAGCCAAAGTTAAAATAAATGTCATTACAAATCAGAAGTTTGAATAGCAAAAGAAGATATAAAAAACATCAAGATCAGGGGTCGGCTTCCGGAGTCGGCTCAGTTGTGGCGGCGGTCGGATTGGCGGTAGGGGCGGACGAAGGAGGAGCATACTTTATAGCCAACGACTCTCCCCGCTGAAACTCCTCAAAGTACTGGTCGTACAGCTTCTCCGAGTCAGGATTGTAGAACATAGGCGTACGGAGAGTCGACATATCGAAGCTCGGAACGGCCTCCTTCACACGATCCACGGCCGGGGTATATCCACCCATCATTGAAGCCCGCGCATGATCACTTAGATCATCTTCAAGGTTGGAGGACTTGCGATACTCCATGATGGCCTCGGTCTTAGCCTCTTCGACTGCGCTGCGCTCGATGTAATTCAGCTGTAGCGCATCTCGATCTTGGCGAGCCTTCCTCGCTTCATCGTCGCGGCTTTTTGACCTTGCTGCTGCGGCCTCTCATAGTCTTGAGCCGGCTTGAGCGGCTCTCTGCCACGATCTGTCTTTCGTCTCGCGGTCGGTCCGGCTCCTTCTCGGTAGTGGCCGGCTTTGCCTCGGCGGCCGCCAACCTATTTTGCAGCCTCTCGAGCTCGGCAACCGACTCTTGCTTCAACTCCTTATATTGTTTCTCCACGCGAGAGAGAGCGGCGTCTTTTGCGATGTTGTCTTGGAGTAACTTTGCCATTCACCTTCTTGATCTCGTTCGCCGACTCTCTTTGTTTTGGCTAGCCGACGAGCAGCCTCTCGACCAACAAGAGTATGCTACAAAATAGAAGAACGAGTTAATAAATAAACAGGGCACGTGCCTCGAAGAAAGCGAATATAAAAAGAAGGATCGACTTACGAGGCGATTCGCTTTCGCGAGAACATAAGACAAATCTTTGTCATCCACACCGGTATAATCATCAAAAACCCGGTCAACACCGATTCTGGCTCGGCGAGAGGTCTCGGCAACCTTCTTCCTCTTCGCTTCTCGAAGGCTGCTCCTTTACCACCTCGGCAACGAAGGTCTTTTCTTTGTTTGCACCGCACTTTGCTCTTCAACATTAGCCTCGACGTTCGAGGTCGGGTCGATAGGTTCCTCTTCGTCTTCATCTCGAAGAGAGCCATATCGGACGGTTAGCTCGCCGGCGGTCGAGGGCACCTCGGTCGTTCCAGCTCCGGCAGACGATTCGATCGCAGCAATGTTGGTTCTAGGTGGAGGGACGCCCCCCTCTCGAGAAAAGGAAGGCATGCTGATCTCAGCCACTGGCAAGTCGGCAGCGGCCTGACCCCCGAGAGGTGGAGCAGCTACGACCGTCGACTCAGGAATACGCTGGGGGTTGGTAACCTTGGAGAATTTGCCCACTGCAATACAGAAAAAAGACAAGTTAGTTTGAACCAACAAACAACAAGTTATCGACTTAAAGAACTACTATTGTGTAAAAACAAGCAAGCAAGTAAACATCCTACGATTCTCGTGATCAGGAACGTTCAGGCCTACGTACGGCACGGGCCCAGCTTCCTCTAAGCGAGCCAGGTGATACAGGAGACTCAGGTCTCGAGTACACACCTCGAAATTGTGTCCGCTCAAGAGTCGAGCCTCGTGAGGAGCTGGTGCCTTCCCAAGCTTGTCTTGTTTTCCCTCTCTCGACCTCCACTGACCGATGTAGGGGTTGTCCAAACCGTGACGGAGAAAAAAGAATCGAGGCTTCCACTCCCCATGAGAAGAAGGCCCTTTGGTTATGAACTCGTGTCGATTTGCTCTCCTTTGGAAGGAATACCATAGCTTGTCGGGTGTGGTAGTGATCTTGTAGTAGTATCGGAACGTGGGCACTGAAAAACAGACCAGAGCCACCCGACACGCTATGATAAAACCCATCAGGGTTCTGACACCATTTGGGGCAAGTTGGGAGACGCTAATCTCGTAGTGGTGAAGGATGGCCGAACGGTGGGCGAGTGGAAACCTCAATCCACTCGCTAGTTGGTTCTCATAAACCGCACGAGAATCCTTTACGGGGGCTCGTCGGCAAATATATGATTACCGGAAGGGAGTTGAGATTCAAACGGAGGGTTAGCGACGTTGTATTTACGGCAAATTCCGACAACATCCTCGAAGTAAGTGTCTTGAGACATCCCTTAGCACCCTTTCCATCCATCCTTGTTACTAGTTTTTTGGGGTGGTTAGGGACGGGGAGGAGAGGAAGGCGAAGGCTCGCCGGACTCTTGCCGGAGAAGATGATCGGCGTAGCAGTGCACGAGAGCGGCTATGAATGGGCGTTTCACTACCCCTATCGATTCGGTCGCACTACTACTACTTGACATAGATAAATCAAACAAAAGATGAACAACACTAAGATAAAAGACGAGGATCTTACTTGGTGTTTTGTAGTTTGGAGAATGTGATGAAGAAAATAGCAAAGAGGTTTTGCGGCGGCCTTTGTCCCTTCTTCTTTTATATATGAAAGCAAAAGTTTGCAAATGATTTGAAGAGACGTGAGTTATGGGGGTTATAACCACGAAAATCGCGGTTATCAAGGCAATGACGCGTCTTTTGCGGGATTCGAAGCGTTTCGTGGGCTAGAAACCGCTCCACGTGGATGCTAGGCAGTTAGGGTTATGAAAAGGCGGGCTTTCTCCCGCCCAAAGAACAAACCCAACTCGAAGACGACTCGTGTGACGGACTCGACCTCGGACAACGGGAGTCGCCTCTCTCAAGTCTGGGGGGCTTATGACGATACAGGGTTTCACTCCCTCCACGTGTCGTCTATTGGTTGGTCATCACACTGAGATAACGTCAGTACATCCATGTCGATGCCCAGGCTCGAGGCCAAGGCCATCATATCAAAGCCAGGCTACGACTATCGACTATCGAGCAGTGTGAGATGACAAGTCCATAAGGATAGAGTCCACACCAGCTAGCAGTGTAGGACAATGAGTCTAGGGTCGATCACCGCAGGTCGGCAGTATCGACACCGAGGACAGAGTCCGCGCCAGTTGCCCAGGCCCACCCACAGCGATAGCTTGGGCAAGGGTAGGCCCATTTAAGGGTAAAGATGACAATAACACAAGCCGACTTAACCTTAGGGTTTAGGCAAGTATTGTCATTATAAATACCCCCATTCCAGGAACTACGTAAGGCTTGATTCCTGGAACCTAACAGGATACGTAGGCAATTCAAGATTCAGTCTTGGACTCAGCCGCATACATAAAATCCACCTCCTCATTCCTCTTTTTGGCATTAGGGTTCTTGTGTGTTCATCACTAGATTAAATTAGGGCTCAAATCTTTAAGGTGACATAATTTGTCATCGTCACGCACCAAAGATGTTGGAGGAAATGTACGAGGTTGGGAACTCGTATGAACCTTGGCAAGAATCAAAATTTTTTGTGTAGGCAAAATCGTCCTACATATGTGCTTTATAGCACCCTCCAAACACACGTCCTCCAGAGAAGTATCCATACATGAATTCTGCAAAACGTGAACATGCTCAACAATACCAAGATTAGTCATAGAATGTACGTGAGCAACATCAATCGTATTATGTACATGATTCTCCACACAAATGTCAGAATTACCCAAATCTTGGATATCCGTATCCGAACCCAATGCAATGTCAACAATAATCTCATCCGGCGTGGTAACCGCATCATGCAAAGAAGTATCAACAATACTATCAGAAAAGCATGGCAAAGTAGATTCACCAACAAGTCCATTGACTATAGCATCATCAACGATAACCGAATCAGCCACGGTGTTGGCCTCAAACTGAACAGGAGTATCATAGACAACCTCAGTAGAAGGTTGAGGAACAACACAATCATTAGGCATATATTTTGGTGCCTTGCCACGTATAGCTTCTTCGCGGGTGATACCATACTTTTGAAAGAAAAGCTCATCCGCAGCCTTCCACTTTGCCTCAAGTGCTTTCCTCCGCTCCACACGTTCTAATTCTGCTTTTCTCGTTTTGCCTCAAAATCAAGTAGTCCCCTATCAACCCAACGACCACCAACCCTTTTATCACGACCACGAACAGCACCAAGAGTACCAATTCCACATTGAGTAATGTGAGATGTTAACTTCGCAATTTGCGCACTCAAATGCGTATGAAAATGGTCAATACGATGAGAAAAACTGTCATTGAATGATTGAATGTCTAGACGCCAAGGAGAATCTTTTTTGTACACTCGAGCCATCATCAAAGACCTCACAATCCACTCGTGTTTCACTCTCCCTCAATAACTCACGAAAGGTGATGTCCAACCGTCGAAACAAATCAAAGTTGAGCAAATTCGGACAATTCCACAAAAGAAAGAACTAGGGTTTATAATTTCGGAACGGGAACACGAAATGGCAGCAATTTTCACGACCAAACGGTATGGAATTTGAAAAGACTCAAAGAACGAAACTTGTAGTCCATTAATTTTTCTTCAAGACTGTGAAGTTTCAGGAAAATTGAACATGGATAGCCACGTCAAAATAAATTCGTAAACAGATGACTACACGAGACAGATTTTCGGACAGAAATAGATTAGCACGTTACGGAGACATTTGGGAAGAATTGGTCGATAATTTGGATAAACACAAAGGACGAAAGTTGTAGAACAGACAATTTCCTATAAGTTCAGAAAAAAACTCACGCATTTCCGACCACTACAACTCCGGAAAAACGAATTATTTCACAACGGTTCCAGAAAAACGCACAGGATATTGCTGGGCAGATTTGACCAAGCTAAACTCCGAATTTGGCAAAGTCAAAAAGAGACAAAATATACATAAATAAACGATCTATCAACTGGTAAAATTTGATAAATTTACGACGTGTTTTGAATATGAAACGACTTGAACAAATACGGAATTCGGATTGGACAGATTCAAAGAAAATGATGTGAACAAGGATGAACAAGAAATTCACTAGATGAACACCTAAATCCCAAATCTATGATACCAAATAATATGAAAACTAAGGATCTAGATTTAAGTGTTCTTGCAAATTATGCTAATATTCACGTTTTATGAAGAAGAAAACAAGAAGAAACGAATACTTACTAGGAATTGGATATTAAGAACGAAAATAAAAGGATAGGAGCAGCTTAGATCCACCCTCGGAATCGCACTTCGGGTTTCTCCAAGTTTGAGAATGTCGCACAAAGGTTGCTCACACCTTTGATATATTCTCGAGTTAACCCTTCACCCAGTCGCAATGAAAATTTTAACTGTTTGTTTCAATCATTGAAACTTGAAATATATAATATTTTCACTCAAAATAACTTGATCTATACATGGTAAATATACAAGCTTATATAGAACTAAAACTAAGAGAACTTCCCCCAAATAGGCAATGTGGGACAAAAATACTTATACTTTGTCAATTTGGGAGCTAAGCTTCACTCAAATCGATGTGGGAGAATGTGGAAGGAGCAAGACACGTCCAAGGCATGTCTAGGACAAGTCTTGGACATGTCTTGGGTGAAAACTTGGACAAGGTCTATTTTTAGTAGGGAAAGTTTCCAAAATTTAAGGTGAAAAATGTATCGGGTTTTTGAAGGGTAAAAAGGGTAGATTATTGTAGGATAGGGCCTAGGATACCTTTATGGTATAGGTTACTTGGGAACGGAGGGTTTAGTTTCCCAAAATGGAAAGCCGAAGGTCGGGTTTGGCAAAACTGCCATTTTGGGAAGGGTTATGCAAAAATTGGTCAAAAATCCCAAAAATACCCCTACCCCTTATTACATGTCAAAACAAAACGTAAATAAAGTTTATTACAAGTTATTCATCGAAATAATATATAAGTCTTCAATCTTCTTCGTGTCAGTTAAGTACTCTATGGGTACGAAAAAGAATAAGAAAAAAAACGTTTGTAATTCTCTTTAAAGTACTGATGTAATATCGGCCAGAATGATAAATAAGGCACGCCGGCGCAAACGGCAAGCAAAACGGAGGCCAGAATGTCCTTGTGAAAGAAATCAAAAATCACACAGTTAAGTACTCTATGGGTACGAAAAAAAGTACGAAAAAAAACGTTTGTAATTCTCTTTGAAGTACTGATGTGGTATCGACCAGAACGATAAATAAGGCACGCCGGCGCAAACGGCAAGCAAAACGGAGGCCAGAATGGCCTTGTACAAGGAATCAAAAATCACACAGTTAAGTACTCTATGGGTACGAAAAAAAGTACAAAAAAAACGTTTGTAATTCTCTTTGAAGTAATGATGTGATATCGACCAGAACGATAAATAAGGCACGCCGGCGCAAACGGCAAGCAAAACGGAGGCCAGAAAGGCCTTGTACAAGGAATCAAAAATCACACCGTTAAATACTCTATGGGTACGAAAAAAGTATGAAAAAAAAACGTTTGTAATTCTCATTGAAGTACTGATATGATATTGACCAGAACGATAACTAAGTCACACCGGCGCAAATGGCAAGCAAAACGGAGGCCAGAATGGCCTTGTACAAGAAATCAAAAATCACACAGTTAAGTACTCTATGGGTACAAAAAAAACGTTTGTAATTCTCTTAGAAATGCGATGTGATATCGACCGAACGATAAATAAGGCACGCCGGCGCAAACGGCAAGCAAAACGGAGGCCAGAATGGCCTTGTACAAGGAATCAAAAATCACACGTTAAGTACTCTATGGGTACGAAAAAAAGTACAAAAAAAACCGTTTGTACTTCTCTTTGAAATGCGATGTGATATCGACCATAACGATAAATAAGGCACGCCGGCGCAAACGGCAAGCAAAACGGAGGCCAGAATGGCCTTGTACAAGGAATCAAAAATCACACGTTAAGTACTCTATGGGTACGAAAAAAGTACGAAAAAAAACGTTTGTAATTCTCTTTGAAATGCGATGTGGTATCGACCGAACGATAAATAAGGCACGCCGGCGCAAACGGCAAGCAAAACGGAGGCCGAGAATGGCCTTGTACAAGGAATCAAAAATCACACGTTAAGTACTCTATGGGTACGAAAAAAAGTACGAAAAAAAACGTTTGTAATTCTCTTTGAAATGCGATGTGATATCGACCAGAACGATAAATAAGGCACGCCGGCGCAAACGGCAAGCAAAACGGAGGCCAGAAAGGCCTTTTACAAGGAATCAAAAATCACACCGTTAAATACTCTATGGGTACGAAAAAAAGTACGAAAAAAAACGTTTGTAATTCTCTTTGAAATGCGATGTGATATCGACCGAACGATAAATAAGGCACGCCGGCGCAAACGGCAAGCAAAACGGAGGCCAGAATGGCCTTGTACAAGGAATCAAAAATCACACCGTTAAGTAGTCTATGGGTACGAAAAAGAGTACGATAAAAAACGTTTGTAATTCTCTTTGAAGTACTGATGTGTTATCGACCAGAACGATAAATAAGGCACGCCGGCGCAAACGGCAAGCAAAACGGAGGACAGAATGGCCTTGTACAAGGAATCAAAAATCACACCGTTAAATACTCTATGGGTACGAAAAAAGTATGAAAAAAAAAACGTTTGTAATTCTCATTGAAGTACTGATATGATATTGACAAGAACGATAACTAAGTCACACCGGCGCAAATGGCAAGCAAAACGGAGGCCAGAATGGCCTTGTTCAAGAAATCAAAAATCACACAGTTAAGTACTCTATGGGTACGAAAAAACGTTTGTAATTCTCTTTGAAGTACTGATGTGATATCGACCAGAACGATAAATAAGGCACGCCGGCGCAAACGGAAAGCAAAACGGAGCCCAGAATGGCCTTGTACAAGAAATCAAAAATCACACAGTTAAGTACTCTATGGGTACGAAAAAAAGTACGAAAAAAAACGTTTGTACTTCTCTTTGAAGTACTGATGTGATATCGACCAGAACGATAAATAAGGCACGCCGGCGCAAACGGCAAGCAAACCGGAGGCCAGAAAGGCCTTTTACAAGGAATCAAAAATCAAACCGTTAAATACTCTATGGGTACGAAAAAAAGTACGAAAAAAATCGTTTTAATTCTCTTTGAAGTACTAATTTGATATCGACCAGAACGATAAATAAGGCACGCCGGCGCAAACGGCAAGCAAAACGGAGGCCAGAATGGCCTTGTACAAGGAATCAAAAATCACACCGTTAAGTAGTCTATGGGTACGAAAAAGAGTACGATAAAAAACGTTTGTAATTCTCTTTGAAAGTGCGATGTGATATCGACCGAACGATAAATAAGGCACGCCGGCGCAAACGGCAAGCAAAACGGAGGCCAGAATGGCCTTGTACAAGCAATCAAAAATCACACAGTTAAGTACTCTATAGGTACGAAAAAAAGTACGAAAAAAAATGTTTGTAATTCTCTTTGAAATGCGATGTGATATCGACCGAACGATATTTAAGGCACGCCGGCGCAAACGGCAAGCAAAGCGAGGCCGAGAATGGCCTTGTACAAGGAATCAAAAATCACACAGTTAAGTACTCTATGGGTACGAAAAAAAACGTTTGTAATTCTCTTTGAAGTACTGATGTGATATCGACCAGAACGATAAATAAGGCACGCATGCGCAAACGGCAAGCAAAATGGAGGCTAGAATGGCCTTGTACAAGGAATCAAAAATCACACAGTTAAGTATTCTATGTGTAAGAAAAAAAGTACGAAAAAAAACGTTTGTAATTCTCTTTGAAGTACTGATGTGATATCGACCAGAACGATAAATAAGGCACGCCGGCGCAAACGGCAAGCAAAACGGAGGCCAGAATGGCCTTGTACAAGGAATCAAAAATCACACAGTTAAGTACTCTATGGGTACGAAAAAAAGTACGAAAAAAAAAACGTTTGTAATTCTCTTTGAAGTACGGATGTGGTATCGACCAGAACGATAAATAAGGCACGCCGGCGCAAACGGCACGGAAAACGGAGGCCAGAATGGCCTTGTACAAGGAATCAAGAATCACACAGTCAAGTACTCTATGGGTACGAAAAAAAGTACGAAAAAAACGTTTGTAATTCTCTTTGAAGTACTGATGTGATATCAACCAGAACGATAAATAAGGCACGCCGGCGCAAACGGCAAGCAAAACGGAGGCCAAAAAGGCCTTGTACAAGGAATCAAAAATCACACCGTTAAATACTCTATGGGTACGAAAAAATGTACGAAAAAAAAACGTTTGTAATTCTCATTGAAGTTCTGATGTGATATCGACCAGAACGATAACTCAGTCACACCGGCGCAAACGGCAAGCAAAACGGAGGCCAGAATGGCCTTGTACAAGAAATCAAAAATCACACAGTTAAGTACTCTATGGGTACGAAAAAAAGTACGAAAAAAATGTTTGTAATTCTCTTTGAAATGCGATGTGATATCGACCGAACGATAAATAAGGCACGCCGGCGCAAACGGCAAGCAAAACGGAGGCGAATGGCCTTGTACAAGGAATCAAAAATCACACCGTTAAGTAGTCTATGGGTACGAAAAAGAGTACGATAAAAAACGTTTGTAATTCTCTTTGAAGTGCTGATGTGATATCGACCAGAACGATAAATAAGGAACGCCGGCGCAAACGGCAAGCAAAACGGAGGCCAGAATGGCCTTGTACAAGGAATCAAAAATCACTCCATTAAGTAGTCTATGGGTACGAAAAAGAGTACGGTAAAAAACATTTGTAATTCTCTTTGAAATGCGATGTGATATCGACCGAACGATAAATAAGGCACGCCGGCGCAAACGGCAAGCAAAACGGAGGCCAGGATGGCCTTGTACAAGCAATCAAAAATCACACCGTTAAGTACTCTATGGGTACGAAAAAAAGTACGAAAAAAAACGTTTGTAATTCTCTTTGAAATGCGATGTGTTATCGACCGAACGATAAATAAGGCACGCCGGCGCAAACGGCAAGAAAAACGGAGGCCAGAATGGCCTTGTACAAGCAATCAAAAATCACACCGTTAAGTAGTCTATGGGTACGAAAAAAAAGTACGAAAAAAAACGTTTGTAATTCTCTTTGAAATGCGATGTCATATCGACCGAACGATAAATAAGGCATGCCGGCGCAAACGGCAAGCAAAACGGAGGCCAGAATGGCCTTGTACAAGGAATCAAAAATCACACGGTTAAGTACTCTATGGGTACGAAAAAAAAGTATGAAAAAAAACGTTTGTAATTCTCTTTGAAATGCGATGTGATATCGACCGAACGATAAATAAGGCACGCCGGCTCAAACGGCAAGCAAAACGGAGGCCAGAATGGCCTTGTACAAGAAATCAAAAATCACACACAGTTAAGTACTCTATGGGTACGAAAAAAAGTACGAAAAAAAAACGTTTGTAATTCTCTTTGAAGTACGATGTGGTATCGACCGAACGATAAATAAGGCACGCCGGCGCAAACGGCAAGCAAAACGGAGGCGAGAATGGCCTTGTACAAGGAATCAAAAATCACACGAGTTAAGTACTCTATGGGTACGAAAAAAAGTATGAAAAAAAACGTTTGTAATTCTCTTTGAAGTGCGATGTGATATCGACCGAACGATAAATAAGGCACGCCGGCGCAAACGGCAAGCAAAACGGAGGCCGAATGGCCTTGTACAAGGAATCAAAAATCACACGTTAAGTACTTTATGGGTACGAAAAAAAGTACGAAAAAAAACGTTTGTAATTCTCTTTGAAGTGCGATGTGATATCGACCGAACGATAAATAAGGCACGCCGGCGCAAACGGCAAGCAAAACGGAGGTCCGAATGGCCTTGTACAAGGAATCAAAAATCACACGTTAAGTACTCTATGGGTACGAAAAAAAGTACGAAAAAAAACGTTTGTAATTCTCTTTGAAGTGCGATGTGATATCGACCGAACGATAAATAAGGCACGCCGGCGCAAACGGCAAGAAAAACGGAGGCGAGAATGGCCTTGTACAAGGAATCAAAAATCACACGTTAAGTACTCTATGGGTACGAAAAAAAAGTATGAAAAAAAAAAAAAACGTTTGTAATTCTCTTTGAAGTGCGATGTGATATCGACCAGAACGATATTTAAGGCACGCCGGCGCAAACGGCAAGCAAAACGGAGGCCAGAATGGCCTTGTACAAGGAATCAAAAATCACACAGTTAAGTACTCTATGGGTACGAAAAAAAACGTTTGTAATTCTCTTTGAAGTACTGATGTGATATCGACCAGAACGATAAATAAGGCACGCATGCGCAAACGGCAAGCAAAATGGAGGCCAAAATGGCCTTGTACAAGGAATCAAAAATCACACAGTTAAGTATTCTATGTGTAAGAAAAAAAGTACGAA
Source organism: Gentiana straminea (assembly GCA_036785695.1). NCBI lineage: Eukaryota > Viridiplantae > Streptophyta > Magnoliopsida > Gentianales > Gentianaceae > Gentiana > Gentiana straminea. The sequence goes on from JAVUPR010000562.1 coordinate 51,080, forward strand.
AAAAAACGTTTGTAATTCTCTTTGAAGTACTGATGTGATATCGACCAGAACGATAAATAAGGCACGCCGGCGCAAACGGCAAGCAAAACGGAGGCCAGAATGGCCTTGTACAAGGAATCAAAAATCACACAGTTAAGTACTCTATGGGTACGAAAAAAAGTACGAAAAAAAACGTTTGTAATTCTCTTTGAAGTACGGATGTTGTATCGACCAGAACGATAAATAAGGCACGCCGGCGCAAACGGCAAGGAAAACGGAGGCCAGAATGGCCTTGTACAAGGAATCAAGAATCACACAGTCAAGTACTCTATGGGTACGAAAAAAAGTACGAAAAAAACGTTTGTAATTCTCTTTGAAGTACTGATGTGATATCAACCAGAACGATAAATAAGGCACGCCGGCGCAAACGGCAAGCAAAACGGAGGCCAAAAAGGCCTTGTACAAGGAATCAAAAATCACACCGTTAAATACTCTATGGGTACGAAAAAAAGTACGAAAAAAAAACGTTTGTAATTCTCATTGAAGTTCTGATGTGATATCGACCAGAACGATAACTAAGTCACACCGGCGCAAACGGCAAGCAAAACGGAGGCCAGAATGGCCTTGTACAAGAAATCAAAAATCACACAGTTAAGTACTCTATGGGTACGAAAAAAAGTACGAAAAAAATGTTTGTAATTCTCTTTGAAATGCGATGTGATATCGACCAGAACGATAAATAAGGCACGCCGGCGCAAACGGCAAGCAAAACGGAGGCCAGAATGGCCTTGTACAAGGAATCAAAAATCACACCGTTAAGTAGTCTATGGGTACGAAAAAGAGTACGATAAAAAACATTTGTAATTCTCTTTGAAGTGCTGATGTGATATCGACCAGAACGATAAATAAGGCACGCCGGCGCAAACGGCAAGCAAAACGGAGGCCAGAATGGCCTTGTACAAGGAATCAAAAATCACTCCATTAAGTAGTCTATGGGTACGAAAAAGAGTACGAAAAACATTTGTAATTCTCTTTGAAATGCGATGTGATATCGACCGAACGATAAATAAGGCACGCCGGCGCAAACGGCAAGCAAAACGGAGGCCAGGATGGCCTTGTACAAGCAATCAAAAATCACACAGTTAAGTACTCTATGGGTACGAAAAAAAACGTTTGTAATTCTCTTTGAAGTACTGATGTGTTATCGACCAGAACGATAAATAAGGCACGCCGGCGCAAACGGCAAGAAAAACGGAGGCCAGAATGGCCTTGTACAAGCAATCAAAAATCACACCGTTAAGTAGTCTATGGGTACAAAAAGAGTACGAAAAAAAACGTTTGTAATTCTCTTTGAAGTGCTGATGTCATATCGACCAGAACGATAAATAAGGCATGCCGGCGCAAACGGCAAGCAAAACGGAGGCCAGAATGGCCTTGTACAAGGAATCAAAAATCACACAGTTAAGTACTCTATGGGTACGAAAAAAAAAGTATGAAAAAAACGTTTGTAATTCTCTTTGAAGTACTGATGTGATATCGACCAGAACGATAAATAAGGCACGCCGGCGCAAACGGGAAGCAAAACGGAGGCCAGAATGGCCTTGTACAAGAATTCAAAAATCACACAGTTAAGTACTCTATGGGTACGAAAAAAAGTACGAAAAAAACGTTTGTAATTCTCTTTAAAGTACTGATGTGGTATCGACCAGAACGATAAATAAGGCACGCCGGCACAAACGGCAAGCAAAATGGAGGCTAGAATGGCCTTGTACAAGGAATCAAAAATCACACAGTTAAGTACTCTATGGGTACGGAAAAAAGTATGAAAAAAAACGTTTGTAATTCTCTTTGAAGTGCGATGTGATATCGACCGAACGATAAATAAGGCACGCCGGCGCAAACGGCAAGCAAAACGGAGGCCAAGAAAGGCCTTGTACAAGGAATCAAAAATCACACGTTAAGTACTTTATGGGTACGAAAAAAAGTACGAAAAAAAACGTTTGTAATTCTCTTTGAAGTACTGGTGTGGTATCGACCAGAACGATAAATAAGGTACGTCGGCGCAAACGGCAAGCAAAACGGAGGTCCGAATGGCCTACTACATGGAATCAAAAATCACACCGTTAAATACTCTATGGGTACGAAAAAAAGTACGAAAAAAAACGTTTGTAATTCTCTTTTAAGTACTGATGTGATATCGACCAGAACGATAAATAAGGCACGCCGGCGCAAACGGCAAGCAAAACGGAGGCCAGGATGGCCTTGTACAAGCAATCAAAAATCACACAGTTAAGCACTCTATGGGTACGAAAAAAAGTACGAAAAAAACGTTTGTAATTCTCTTTGAAGTACTGATGTGTTATCGACCAGAACGATAAATAAGGCACGCCGGCGCAAACGGCAAGAAAAACGGAGGCCAGAATGGCCTTGTACAAGCAATCAAAAATCACACCATTAAGTAGTCTATGGGTACAAAAAGAGTACGAAAAAAAAACGTTTGTAATTCTCTTTGAAGTACTGATGTCATATCGACCAGAATGATAAATAAGGTATGCCGGCGCAAACGGCAAGCAAAACGGAGGCCAGAATGGCCTTGTACAAGGAATCAAAAATCACACCAGTTAAGTACTCTATGGGTACGAAAAAAAAGTATGAAAAAAAACGTTTGTAATTCTCTTTGAAATGCGATGTGATATCGACCGAACGATATTTAAGGCACGCCGGCGCAAACGGCAAGCAAAACGGAGGCCAGAATGGCCTTGTACAAGGAATCAAAAATCACACGAGTTAAGTACTCTATGGGTACGGGTACGAAAAAAAACGTTGTAATTCTCTTTGAAGTGCGATGTGATATCGACCGAACGATAAATAAGGCACGCATGCGCAAACGGCAAGCAAAACGGAGGCCAGAATGGCCTTGTACAAGGAATCAAAAATCACACAGTTAAGTATTCTATGTGTAAGAAAAAAAGTACGAAAAAAAACGTTTGTAATTCTCTTTGAAGTGCGATGTGATATCGACCGAACGATAAATAAGGCATGCCGGCGCAAACGGCAAGCAAAACGGAGGCCAGAATGGCCTTGTACAAGGAATCAAAAATCACACAGTTAAGTACTCTATGGGTACGAAAAAAAGTACGAAAAAAAACGTTTGTAATTCTCTTTGAAGTACGGATGTGGTATCGACCAGAACGATAAATAAGGCACGCCGGCGCAAACGGCAAGGAAAACGGAGGCCAGAATGGCCTTGTACAAGGAATCAAGAATCACACAGTCAAGTACTCTATGGGTACGAAAAAAAGTACGAAAAAAAACGTTTGTAATTCTCTTTGAAGTACTGATGTGATATCAACCAGAACGATAAATAAGGCACGCCGGCGCAAACGGCAAGCAAAATGGAGGCCAAAAAGGCCTTGTACAAGGAATCAAAAATCACACCGTTAAATACTCTATGGGTACGAAAAAAAGTACGAAAAAAAAACATTTGTAATTCTCATTGAAGTACTGATTTGATATCGACCAGAACGATAACTAAGTCACACCGGTGCAAACGGCAAGCAAAACGGAGGCCAGAATGGCCTTGTACAAGAAATCAAAAATCACACAGTTAAGTACTCTATGGGTACGAAAAAAAGTACCAAAAAAATGTTTGTAATTCTCTTTGAAGTACTGATGTGATATCGACCGAACGATAAATAAGGCACACCGGCGCAAATGGCAAGCAAAACGGAGGCCAGAATGGCCTTGTACAAGGAATCAAAAATCACACCGTTAAGTAGTCTATGGGTACGAAAAAGAGTACGATAAAAAACGTTTGTAATTCTCTTTGAAGTACTGATGTGATATCGACCAGAATGATAAATAAGGCACGCCGGCGCAAACGGCAAGCAAAACGGAGGCCAGAATGGCCTTGTACAAGGAATAAAAAATCACACCGTTAAGTAGTCTATGGGTACGAAAAAGAGTACGGTAAAAAACATTTGTAATTCTCTTTGAAGTACTGATGTGATATCGACCAGAACGATAAATAAGGCACGCCGGCGCAAACGGCAAGCAAAACGGAGGCCAGGATGGCCTTGTACAAGGAATCAAAAATCACACGTTAAGTACTTTATGGGTACGAAAAAAAGTACGAAAAAAAACGTTTGTAATTCTCTTTGAAATGCTGATGTGGTATCGACCAGAACGATAAATAAGGTACGTCGGCGCAAACGGCAAGCAAAACGGAGGTCCGAATGGCCTACTACATGGAATCAAAAATCACACCGTTAAATACTCTATGGGTACGAAAAAAAGTACGAAAAAAAACGTTTGTAATTCTCTTTTAAGTACTGATGTGATATCGACCAGAACGATAAATAAGGCACGCCGGCGCAAACGGCAAGCAAAACGGAGGCCAGGATGGCCTTGTACAAGCAATCAAAAATCACACAGTTAAGTACTCTATGGGTACGAAAAAAAGTACGAAAAAAAATGTTTGTAATTCTCTTTGAAGTACTGATGTGTTATCGACCGAACGATAAATAAGGCACGCCGGCGCAAACGGCAAGAAGAAAAACGGAGGCCGAGAATGGCCTTGTACAAGCAATCAAAAATCACACCATTAAGTAGTCTATGGGTACAAAAAGAGTACGAAAAAAAACGTTTGTAATTCTCTTTGAAGTACTGATGTCATATCGACCAGAATGATAAATAAGGTATGCCGGCGCAAACGGCAAGCAAAACGGAGGCCAGAATGGCCTTGTACAAGGAATCAAAAATCACACAGTTAAGTACTCTATGGGTACGAAAAAAAAGTATGAAAAAAAATGTTTGTAATTCTCTTTGAAGTGCGATGTGATATCGACCGAACGATAAATAAGGCACGCCGGCGCAAACGGCAAGCAAAACGGAGGCCGAATGGCCTTGTACAAGAAATCAAAAATCACACAGTTAAGTACTCTATGGGTACGAAAAAAAGTACTAAAAAAAACGTTTGTAATTCTCTTTGAAGTACGATGTGGTATCGACCGAACGATAAATAAGGCACGCCGGCGCAAACGGCAAGCAAAACGGAGGCCAGAATGGCCTTGTAAAAGGAATCAAAAATCACACAGTTAAGTACTCTATGGGTACGGAAAAAAGTATGAAAAAAAAACGTTTGTAATTCTCTTTGAAATACTGATGTGATATCGACCAGAACGATAAATAAGGCACGCCGGCGCAAACGTGAAGCAAAACGGAGGCCAGAAAGGCCTTGTACAAGGAATCAAAAATCACACAGTTAAGTACTTTATGGGTACGAAAAAAAGTACGAAAAAAAACGTTTGTAATTCTCTTTGAAGTACTGATGTGGTATCGACCAGAACGATAAATAAGGTACGCCGGCGCAAACGGCAAGCAAAACGGAGGTCCGAATGGCCTACTACATGGAATCAAAAATCACACCGTTCAATACTCTATGGGTACGAAAAAAAGTACGAAAAAAAACGTTTGTAATTCTCTTTTAAGTACTGATGTGATATCGACCAGAACGATAAATAAGGCACGCCGGCGCAAACGGCAAGCAAAACGGAGGCCAGAATGGCCTTGTACAAGGAATCAAAAATCACACAGTTAAGTACTCTATGGGTACGAAAAAAAAACGTTTGTAATTCTCTTTCAAGTACTGATGTGATATCGACCAGAACGATAAATAAGGCATGCCGGCGCAAACGGCAAGCAAAACGGAGGCCATAATGGCCTTGTACAAGAAATCAAAAATCACACAGTTAAGTACTCTATGGGTACGAAAAAAAGTATGAAAAAAAACGTTTGTAATTCTCTTTGAAGTGCGATGTGATATCGACCGAACGATAAATAAGGCACGCCGGCGCAAACGGCAAGCAAAACGGAGGCCGAATGGCCTTGTACAAGGAATCCAAAATCACACAGTTAAGTACTCTATGGGTACGAAAAAAAGTATGAAAAAAACGTTTGTAATTCTCATTGAAGTACGATGTGATATCGACCGAACGATAAATAAGGCACGCCGGCGGAAACGGCAAGCAAAACGGAGCGCCGAATGGCCTTGTACAAGAAATCAAAAATCACACAGTTAAGTAATCTATGGTTACGAAAAAAAGTACGAAAAAAAACGTTTGTAATTCTCTTTGAAGTACTGATGTGTTATCGACCAGAACGATAATTAAGGCACGCCGGCGCAAACGGCAAGCAAAACAGAGGCCAGTATGGCCTTGTACAAGAAATCAAAAATCACACAGTTAAGTACTCTATGGGTACGAAAAAAAAGTATGAAAAAAAACGTTTCTAATTCTCTTTGAAGTACTGATGTGATATCGACCAGAACGATAAATAAGGCACGCCGGCGGAAACGGCAAGCAAAACGGAGGCCAGAATGGCCTTGTACAAGGAATCAAAAATCTCACAGTTAAGTACTCTATGGGTACGAAAAAAAGTACGAAAAAAACGTTTGTAATTCTATTTGAAGTGCTGATGTGATATCGACCAGAACGATAAATAAGGCACGCCGGCGCAAACGGCAAGCAAAACGGAGGCCGAATGGCCTTGTACAAGAAATCAAAAATCACACAGTTAAGTACTCTATGGGTACGAAAAAAAGTACGAAAAAAAACGTTTGTAATTCTCTTTGAAGTGCGATGTGGTATCGACCAGAACGATAAATAAGGCACGCCGGCGCAAACGGCAAGCAAAACGGAGGCCAGAATGGCCTTGTACAAGGAATCAAAATCACACAGTTAAGTACTCTATGCGTACGAAAAAAAAGTACGAAAAAAACGTTTATAATTCACTTTGAAGTACTGATGTGGTATCGACCAGAAAGATAAATAAGGCACGCCGGCGCAAACGGCAAGCAAAACGGAGGCCAGAAATGCCTTGTACAAGGAATCAAAAATCACACAGTTAAATACTTTATGGGTACGAAAAAAAGTATGAAAAAAACGTTTGTAATTCTCTTTGAAGTACTGATGTGGTATCGACCAGAACGATAAATAAGGCACGCCGGCGCAAACGGCAAGTAAAACGGAGGCCAGAAAGGCCTTGTACAAGGAATCAAAAATCACACAGTTAAGTACTTTATGAGTACGAATAAAAGTACGAAAAAAAACGTATGTAATTCTCTTTGAAGTGCGATGTGGTATCGACCAGAACGATAAATAAGGCACGCCGGCGCAAACGGCAAGCAAAACGGAGGTCAGAATGGCCTTGTACAAGGAATCAAAAATCACACCGTTAAATACTCTATGGGTACGAAAAAAAGTACGAAAAAACGTTTGTAATTCTCTTTGAAGTACTGATGTGTTATCGACCAGAACGATAATTAAGGCACGCCGGCGCAAACGGCAAGCAAAACGGAGGCCAGAATGGCCTTGTACAAGAAATCAAAAATCACACGAGTTAAGTACTCTATGGGTACGAAAAAAAGTACGAAAAAAACGTTTGTAATTCTCTTTGAAGTGCGATGTGATATCGACCGAACGATAAATAAGGCACGCCGGCGCAAACGGCAAGCAAAACGGAGGCCGAATGGCCTTGTACAAGGAATCAAAAATCACACGGTTAAGTACTCTATGGGTACGAAAAAAAGTACGAAAAAAAACGTTTGTAATTCTCTTTGAAGTACGATGTGATATCGACCGAACGATAAATAAGGCACGCCGGCGCAAACGGCAAGCAAAACGGAGGCCGAATGGCCTTGTACAAGGAATCAAAAATCACACGTTAAGTACTTTATGGGTACGAAAAAAAGTACGAAAAAAAACGTTTGTAATTCTCTTTGAAGTGCGATGTGGTATCGACCGAACGATAAATAAGGCACGCCGGCGCAAACGGCAAGCAAAACGGAGGCCGAGAATGGCCTTGTACAAGGAATCAAAAATCACACGAGTTAAGTACTTTATGGGTACGAAAAAAAGTACGAAAAAAACGTTTGTAATTCTCTTTGAAGTACGATGTGGTATCGACCGAACGATAAATAAGGCACGCCGGCGCAAACGGCAAGCAAAACGGAGGCCGAAGGCCTTGTACAAGGAATCAAAAATCACACCGTTAAATACTTTATGGGTACGAAAAAAAGTACGAAAAAAAACGTTTGTAATTCTCTTTGAAAGTTGATGTGTATCGACCGAACGATAAATAAGGCACGCCGGCGCAAACGGCAAGCAAAACGGAGGCCGAGAATGGCCTTGTACAAGGAATCAAAAATCACACGTTAAGTACTCTATGGGTACGAAAAAAAGTACGAAAAAAAACGTTTGTAATTCTCTTTGAAGTGCGATGTGATATCGACCGAACGATAAATAAGGCACGCCGGCGCAAACGGCAAGCAAAACGGAGGCCGAGAATGGCCTTGTACAAGGAATCAAAAATCACACGTTAAGTACTCTATGGGTACGAAAAAAAGTACGAAAAAAAACGTTTGTAATTCTCTTTGAAGTGCGATGTGATATCGACCGAACGATAAATAAGGCACGCCGGCGCAAACGGCAAGCAAAACGGAGGCGAGAATGGCCTTGTACAAGGAATCAAAAATCACACGTTAAATACTCTATGGGTACGAAAAAAAGTACGAAAAAAAACGTTTGTAATTCTCTTTGAAGTGCGATGTGATATCGACCGAACGATAAATAAGGCACGCCGGCGCAAACGGCAAGCAAAACGGAGGCGAGAATGGCCTTGTACAAGGAATCAAAAATCACACGAGTTAAGTACTCTATGGGTACGAAAAAAAGTACGAAAAAAAACGTTTGTAATTCTCTTTGAAGTGCGATGTGATATCGACCGAACGATAAATAAGGCACGCCGGCGCAAACGGCAAGCAAAACGGAGGCGAGAATGGCCTTGTACAAGGAATCAAAAATCACACGTTAAGTACTCTATGGGTACGAAAAAAAGTACGAAAAAAAACGTTTGTAATTCTCTTTGAAGTGCGATGTGATATCGACCGAACGATAAATAAGGCACGCCGGCGCAAACGGCAAGCAAAACGGAGGCGAGAATGGCCTTGTACAAGGAATCAAAAATCACACGTTAAGTACTCTATGGGTACGAAAAAAAGTACGAAAAAAAACGTTTGTAATTCTCTTTGAAGTGCGATGTGATATCGACCGAACGATAAATAAGGCACGCCGGCGCAAACGGCAAGCAAAACGGAGGCCGAATGGCCTTGTACAAGGAATCAAAAATCACACCGTTAAGTACTCTATGGGTACGAAAAAAAGTACGAAAAAAACGTTTGTAATTCTCTTTGAAGTGCGATGTGATATCGACCGAACGATAAATAAGGCACGCCGGCGCAAACGGCAAGCAAAACGGAGGCCGAGAATGGCCTTGTACAAGGAATCAAAAATCACACGTTAAATACTCTATGGGTACGAAAAAAAGTACGAAAAAAAACGTTTGTAATTCTCTTTGAAGTGCGATGTGATATCGACCGAACGATAAATAAGGCACGCCGGCGCAAACGGCAAGCAAAACGGAGGCCGAATGGCCTTGTACAAGGAATCAAAAATCACACCGTTAAGTACTCTATGGGTACGAAAAAAAGTACGAAAAAAACGTTTGTAATTCTCTTTGAAGTGCGATGTGATATCGACCGAACGATAAATAAGGCACGCCGGCGCAAACGGCAAGCAAAACGGAGGCCGAATGGCCTTGTACAAGGAATCAAAAATCACACGAGTTAAGTACTCTATGGGTACGAAAAAAAGTACGAAAAAAAACGTTTGTAATTCTCTTTGAAGTGCGATGTGATATCGACCGAACGATAAATAAGGCACGCCGGCGCAAACGGCAAGCAAAACGGAGGCCGAGAATGGCCTTGTACAAGGAATCAAAAATCACACGAGTTAAGTACTCTATGGGTACGAAAAAAAGTACGAAAAAAAACGTTTGTAATTCTCTTTGAAGTGCTGATGTGATATCGACCAGAACGATAAATAAGGCACGCCGGCGCAAACGGCAAGCAAAACGGAGGCCAGAATGGCCTTGTACAAGGAATCAAAAATCACACCGTTAAGTACTCTATGGGTACGAAAAAAAGTACGAAAAAAAACGTTTGTAATTCTCTTTGAAGTGCTGATGTGATATCGACCGAACGATAAATAAGGCACGCCGGCGCAAACGGCAAGCAAAACGGAGGCCGAGAATGGCCTTGTACAAGGAATCAAAAATCACACGAGTTAAGTACTCTATGGGTACGAAAAAAAGTACGAAAAAAAACGTTTGTAATTCTCTTTGAAGTACGATGTGATATCGACCGAACGATAAATAAGGCACGCCGGCGCAAACGGCAAGCAAAACGGAGGCGAGAATGGCCTTGTACAAGGAATCAAAAATCACACCGTTAAGTACTCTATGGGTACGAAAAAAAGTACGAAAAAAACGTTTGTAATTCTCTTTGAAGTGCGATGTGATATCGACCGAACGATAAATAAGGCACGCCGGCGCAAACGGCAAGCAAAACGGAGGCCAGAATGGCCTTGTACAAGGAATCAAAAATCACACCGTTAAGTACTCTATGGGTACGAAAAAAGTACGAAAAAAAAAACGTTTGTAATTCTCTTTGAAGTGCGATGTGATATCGACCAGAACGATAAATAAGGCACGCCGGCGCAAACGGCAAGCAAAACGGAGGCCGGAATGGCCTTGTACAAGAAATCAAAAATCACACCGTTAAGTACTCTATGGGTACGAAAAAAAGTACGAAAAAAACGTTTGTAATTCTCTTTGAAGTACGATGTGATATCGACCGAACGATAAATAAGGCACGCCGGCGCAAACGGCAAGCAAAACGGAGGCCGAGAATGGCCTTGTACAAGCAATCAAAAATCACACCATTAAGTACTCTATGGGTACGAAAAAAAGTACGAAAAAAACGTTTGTAATTCTCTTTGAAGTGCGATGTGATATCGACCGAACGATAAATAAGGCACGCCGGCGCAAACGGCAAGCAAAACGGAGGCCGAGAATGGCCTTGTACAAGGAATCAAAAATCACACGAGTTAAGTACTCTATGGGTACGAAAAAAAGTACGAAAAAAAACGTTTGTAATTCTCTTTGAAGTGCGATGTGATATCGACCGAACGATAAATAAGGCACGCCGGCGCAAACGGCAAGCAAAACGGAGGCCGAGAATGGCCTTGTACAAGGAATCAAAAATCACACGAGTTAAGTACTCTATGGGTACGAAAAAAAGTACGAAAAAAACGTTTGTAATTCTCTTTGAAGTGCGATGTGATATCGACCGAACGATAAATAAGGCACGCCGGCGCAAACGGCAAGCAAAACGGAGGCGGAATGGCCTTGTACAAGGAATCAAAAATCACACGAGTTAAGTACTCTATGGGTACGAAAAAAAGTACGAAAAAAAACGTTTGTAATTCTCTTTGAAGTACGATGTGATATCGACCGAACGATAAATAAGGCACGCCGGCGCAAACGGCAAGCAAAACGGAGGCCGAGAATGGCCTTGTACAAGGAATCAAAAATCACACGAGTTAAGTACTCTATGGGTACGAAAAAAAGTACGAAAAAAAACGTTTGTAATTCTCTTTGAAGTGCGATGTGATATCGACCGAACGATAAATAAGGCACGCCGGCGCAAACGGCAAGCAAAACGGAGGCCGAGAATGGCCTTGTACAAGGAATCAAAAATCACACGGTTAAGTACTCTATGGGTACGAAAAAAAGTACGAAAAAAACGTTTGTAATTCTCTTTGAAGTGCGATGTGATATCGACCGAACGATAAATAAGGCACGCCGGCGCAAACGGCAAGCAAAACGGAGGCCGAGAATGGCCTTGTACAAGGAATCAAAAATCACACGGTTAAGTACTCTATGGGTACGAAAAAAAGTACGAAAAAAAACGTTTGTAATTCTCTTTGAAGTACGATGTGATATCGACCGAACGATAAATAAGGCACGCCGGCGCAAACGGCAAGCAAAACGGAGGCAGAATGGCCTTGTACAAGGAATCAAAAATCACACGAGTTAAGTACTCTATGGGTACGAAAAAAAGTACGAAAAAAAACGTTTGTAATTCTCTTTGAAATGCGATGTGATATCGACCGAACGATAAATAAGGCACGCCGGCGCAAACGGCAAGCAAAACGGAGGCCGAGAATGGCCTTGTACAAGAAATCAAAAATCACACGTTAAGTACTCTATGGGTACGAAAAAAAGTACGAAAAAAAACGTTTGTAATTCTCTTTGAAATGCGATGTGATATCGACCGAACGATAAATAAGGCACGCCGGCGCAAACGGCAAGCAAAACGGAGGCCGAGAATGGCCTTGTACAAGGAATCAAAAATCACACGGTTAAGTACTCTATGGGTACGAAAAAAAGTACGAAAAAAACGTTTGTAATTCTCTTTGAAATGCGATGTGATATCGACCGAACGATAAATAAGGCACGCCGGCGCAAACGGCAAGCAAAACGGAGGCCGAATGGCCTTGTACAAGGAATCAAAAATCACACGTTAAGTACTCTATGGGTACGAAAAAAAGTACGAAAAAAAACGTTTGTAATTCTCTTTGAAGTATGCGATGTGGTATCGACCGAACGATAAATAAGGCACGCCGGCGCAAACGGCAAGCAAAACGGAGGCCGAGAATGGCCTTGTACAAGGAATCAAAAATCACACGGTTAAGTACTCTATGGGTACGAAAAAAAGTACGAAAAAAACGTTTGTAATTCTCTTTGAAGTACGATGTGATATCGACCGAACGATAAATAAGGCACGCCGGCGCAAACGGCAAGCAAAACGGAGGCCGAGAATGGCCTTGTACAAGGAATCAAAAATCACACGGTTAAGTACTTTATGGGTACGAAAAAAAGTACGAAAAAAAACGTTTGTAATTCTCTTTGAAGTGCGATGTGATATCGACCGAACGATAAATAAGGCACGCCGGCGCAAACGGCAAGCAAAACGGAGGCCGAATGGCCTTGTACAAGGAATCAAAAATCACACGTTAAGTACTCTATGGGTACGAAAAAAAGTACGAAAAAAAACGTTTGTAATTCTCTTTGAAGTACGATGTGATATCGACCGAACGATAAATAAGGCACGCCGGCGCAACGGCGGCAAGCAAAACGGAGGCCGGAATGGCCTTGTACAAGGAATCAAAAATCACACCGTTAAGTACTCTATGGGTACGAAAAAAAGTACGAAAAAAAACGTTTGTAATTCTCTTTGAAATGCGATGTGATATCGACCGAACGATAAATAAGGCACGCCGGCGCAAACGGCAAGCAAAACGGAGGCGAGAATGGCCTTGTACAAGAAATCAAAAATCACACGAGTTAAGTACTCTATGGGTACGAAAAAAAGTACGAAAAAAAACGTTTGTAATTCTCTTTGAAGTGCGATGTGATATCGACCGAACGATAAATAAGGCACGCCGGCGCAAACGGCAAGCAAAACGGAGGCCGAGAATGGCCTTGTACAAGGAATCAAAAATCACACGGTTAAGTACTCTATGGGTACGAAAAAAAGTACGAAAAAAAACGTTTGTAATTCTCTTTGAAATGCGATGTGATATCGACCGAACGATAAATAAGGCACGCCGGCGCAAACGGCAAGCAAAACGGAGGCCGGAATGGCCTTGTACAAGAAATCAAAAATCACACGGTTAAGTACTCTATGGGTACGAAAAAAAGTACGAAAAAAAACGTTTGTAATTCTCTTTGAAATGCGATGTGGTATCGACCGAACGATAAATAAGGCACGCCGGCGCAAACGGCAAGCAAAACGGAGGCCGAGAATGGCCTTGTACAAGGAATCAAAAATCACACACGATTAAGTACTCTATGGGTACGAAAAAAAGTACGAAAAAAACGTTTGTAATTCTCTTTGAAATGCTTGATGTGGTATCGACCGAACGATAAATAAGGCACGCCGGCGCAAACGGCAAGCAAAACGGAGGCCGAGAATGGCCTTGTACAAGGAATCAAAAATCACACGGTTAAGTACTTTATGGGTACGAAAAAAAGTACGAAAAAAACGTTTGTAATTCTCTTTGAAATGCGATGTGGTATCGACCGAACGATAAATAAGGCACGCCGGCGCAAACGGCAAGCAAAACGGAGGCCGAGAAAGGCCTTGTACAAGGAATCAAAAATCACACGAGTTAAGTACTTTATGAGTACGAAAAAAAGTACGAAAAAAAACGTTTGTAATTCTCTTTGAAGTACGATGTGGTATCGACCGAACGATAAATAAGGCACGCCGGCGCAAACGGCAAGCAAAACGGAGGTCGAGAATGGCCTTGTACAAGGAATCAAAAATCACACCGTTAAGTACTCTATGGGTACGAAAAAAAGTACGAAAAAAAACGTTTGTAATTCTCTTTGAAATGCGATGTGTTATCGACCGAACGATAAATAAGGCACGCCGGCGCAAACGGCAAGCAAAACGGAGGCCGAGAATGGCCTTGTACAAGGAATCAAAAATCACACGGTTAAGTACTCTATGGGTACGAAAAAAAGTACGAAAAAAAACGTTTGTAATTCTCTTTGAAGTGCGATGTGATATCGACCGAACGATAAATAAGGCACGCCGGCGCAAACGGCAAGCAAAACGGAGGCAGAATGGCCTTGTACAAGGAATCAAAAATCACACGGTTAAGTACTCTATGGGTACGAAAAAAAGTACGAAAAAAAACGTTTGTAATTCTCTTTGAAGTGCGATGTGATATCGACCGAACGATAAATAAGGCACGCCGGCGCAAACGGCAAGCAAAACGGAGGCCGAATGGCCTTGTACAAGGAATCAAAAATCACACGGTTAAGTACTCTATGGGTACGAAAAAAAGTACGAAAAAAACGTTTGTAATTCTCTTTGAAGTGCGATGTGGTATCGACCGAACGATAAATAAGGCACGCCGGCGCAAACGGCAAGCAAAACGGAGGCCGAGAATGGCCTTGTACAAGGAATCAAAAATCACACGTTAAGTACTCATGGGTACGAAAAAAAGTACGAAAAAAAACGTTTGTAATTCTCTTTGAAATGCGATGTGGTATCGACCGAACGATAAATAAGGCACGCCGGCGCAAACGGCAAGCAAAACGGAGGCCAGAATGGCCTTGTACAAGGAATCAAAATCACACAGTTAAGTACTCTATGGGTACGAAAAAAAAGTACGAAAAAAACGTTTATAATTCTCTTTGAAGTACTGATGTGGTATCGACTAGAACGATAAATAAGGCACGCCGGCGCAAACGGCAAGCAAAACGGAGGCCAGAAATGCCTTGTACAAGGAATCAAAAATCACACAGTTAAATACTTTATGGGTACGAAAAAAAGTACGAAAAAAAACGTTTGTAATTCTCTTTGAAGTGCGATGTGGTATCGACCAGAACGATAAATAAGGCACGCCGGCGCAAACGG
Organism: Gentiana straminea; assembly: GCA_036785695.1. Taxonomy (NCBI): domain Eukaryota; kingdom Viridiplantae; phylum Streptophyta; class Magnoliopsida; order Gentianales; family Gentianaceae; genus Gentiana; species Gentiana straminea. The sequence continues at coordinate 66,450 of JAVUPR010000562.1, forward strand.
CAAGCAAAACGGAGGCCAGAAAGGCCTTGTACAAGGAATCAAAAATCACACAGTTAAGTACTTTATGAGTACGAAAAAAAGTACGAAAAAAAACGTATGTAATTCTCTTTGAAGTACTGATGTGGTATCGACCAAAACGATAAATAAGGCACGCCGGCGCAAACGGCAAGCAAAACGGAGGTCAGAATGGCCTTGTACAAGGAATCAAAAATCACACCGTTAAATACTCTATGGGTACGAAAAAAAGTACGAAAAAAACGTTTGTAATTCTCTTTGAAGTACTGATGTGTTATCGACCAGAACGATAATTAAGGCACGCCGGCGCAAACGGCAAGCAAAACGGAGGCCAGAATGGCCTTGTACAAGAAATCAAAAATCACACAGTTAAGTACTCTATGGGTACGAAAAAAAAGTACAAAAAAAAACGTTTCTAATTCTCTTTGAAGTGCGATGTGATATCGACCAGAACGATAAATAAGGCACGCCGGCGGAAACGGCAAGCAAAACGGAGGCCAGAATGGCCTTGTACAAGGAATCAAAAATCACACGGTTAAGTACTCTATGGGTACGAAAAAAAGTACGAAAAAAACGTTTGTAATTCTATTTGAAGTGCGATGTGATATCGACCGAACGATAAATAAGGCACGCCGGCGCAAACGGCAAGCAAAACGGAGGCCGAGAATGGCTTTGTACAAGAAATCAAAAATCACACGAGTTAAGTACTCTATGGGTACGAAAAAAAGTACGAAAAAAAACGTTTGTAATTCTCTTTGAAGTGCGTGTGGTATCGACCGAACGATAAATAAGGCACGCCGGCGCAAACGGCAAGCAAAACGGAGGCCGAGAATGGCCTTGTACAAGGAATCAAAATCACACGAGTTAAGTACTCTATGGGTACGAAAAAAAGTACGAAAAAAAACGTTTGTAATTCTCTTTGAAGTGCGATGTGGTATCGACCGAACGATAAATAAGGCACGCCGGCGCAAACGGCAAGCAAAACGGAGGCCAGAAAGGCCTTGTACAAGGAATCAAAAATCACACAGTTAAATAGTTTATGGGTACGAAAAAAAGTACGAAAAAAAAATTTGTAATTCTCTTTGAAGTATTAATGTGGTATCGACCAGAACGATAAATAAGGCACGCCGGCGCAAACGGCAAGCAAAACGGAGGCCAGAAAGGCCTTGTACAAGGAATCAAAAATCACACAGTTAAATACTTTATGGGTACGAAAAAAAGTACGAAAAAAAACGTTTGTAATTCTCTTTGAAGTACTGATGTGGTATCGACCAGAACGATAAATAAGGCACGCCGGCGCATACGGCAAGCAAAACGGAGGCCAGAAAGGCCTTGTACAAGGAATCAAAAATCACACAGTTAAGTACTTTATGAGTACGAAAAAAAGTACGAAAAAAAACGTTTGTAATTCTCTTTGAAGTGCGATGTGGTATCGACCAGAACGATAAATAAGGCACGCCGGCGCAAACGGCAAGCAAAACGGAGGTCAGAATGGCCTTGTACAAGGAATCAAAAATCACACCGTTAAATACTCTATGGGTACGAAAAAAAGTACGAAAAAAACGTTTGTAATTCTCTTTGAAGTAGTGATGTGTTATCGACCAGAACGATAATTAAGGCACGCCGGCGCAAACGGCAAGCAAAACGGAGGCCAGAATGGCCTTGTACAAGAAATCAAAAATCACACAGTTAAGGACTCTATGGGTACGAAAAAAAAGTACAAAAAAAAACGTTTCTAATTCTCTTTGAAGTACTGATGTGATATCGACCAGAACGATAAATAAGGCACGCCGGCGGAAACGGCAAGCAAAACGGAGGCTAGAATGGCCTTGTACAAGGAATCAAAAATCACACAGTTAAGTACTCTATGGGTACGAAAAAATGTACGAAAAAAACGTTTGTAATTCTATTTGAAATGCGATGTGATATCGACCGAACGATAAATAAGGCACGCCGGCGCAAACGGCAAGCAAAACGGAGGCCGAGAATGGCTTTGTACAAGAAATCAAAAATCACACGGTTAAGTACTCTATGGGTACGAAAAAAAGTACGAAAAAAAACGTTTGTAATTCTCTTTGAAGTGCGATGTGGTATCGACCGAACGATAAATAAGGCACGCCGGCGCAAACGGCAAGCAAAACGGAGGCCGAGAATGGCCTTGTACAAGGAATCAAAATCACACGATTAAGTACTCTATGGGTACGAAAAAAAGTACGAAAAAAAACGTTTGTAATTCTCTTTGAAATGCGATGTGGTATCGACCGAACGATAAATAAGGCACGCCGGCGCAAACGGCAAGCAAAACGGAGGCCGAGAATGGCCTTGTACAAGGAATCAAAAATCACACGAGTTAAACTTATGGGTACGAAAAAAAGTACGAAAAAAAACGTTTGTAATTCTCTTTGAAGTGCGATGTGGTATCGACCGAACGATAAATAAGGCACGCCGGCGCAAACGGCAAGCAAAACGGAGGCCGAATGGCCTTGTACAAGGAATCAAAAATCACACGAGTTAAATACTTTATGGGTACGAAAAAAAGTACGAAAAAAAACGTTTGTAATTCTCTTTGAAGTGCGATGTGGTATCGACCGAACGATAAATAAGGCACGCCGGCGCAAACGGCAAGCAAAACGGAGGCCGAGAAAGGCCTTGTACAAGGAATCAAAAATCACACGGTTAAGTACTCTATGGGTACGAAAAAAAGTACGAAAAAAAACGTTTGTAATTCTCTTTGAAATGCGATGTGATATCGACCGAACGATAAATAAGGCACGCCGGCGCAAACGGCAAGCAAAACGGAGGCGGAATGGCCTTGTACAAGGAATCAAAAATCACACGTTAAGTACTCTATGGGTACGAAAAAAAGTACGAAAAAAACGTTTGTAATTCTCTTTGAAGTGCGATGTGGTATCGACCGAACGATAAATAAGGCACGCCGGCGCAAACGGCAAGCAAAACGGAGGCGAGAATGGCCTTGTACAAGGAATCAAAAATCACACGTTAAGTACTCTATGGGTACGAAAAAAAGTACGAAAAAAAAACGTTTGTAATTCTCTTTGAAATGCGATGTGATATCGACCGAACGATAAATAAGGCACGCCGGCGCAAACGGCAAGCAAAACGGAGGCGAGAATGGCCTTGTACAAGGAATCAAAAATCACACGGTTAAGTACTCTATGGGTACGAAAAAAAGTACGAAAAAAAACGTTTGTAATTCTCTTTGAAATGCGATGTGATATCGACCGAACGATAAATAAGGCACGCCGGCGCAAACGGCAAGCAAAACGGAGGCGGAATGGCCTTGTACAAGGAATCAAAAATCACACGAGTTAAGTACTCTATGGGTACGAAAAAAAGTACGAAAAAAAACGTTTGTAATTCTCTTTGAAATGCGATGTGATATCGACCGAACGATAAATAAGGCACGCCGGCGCAAACGGCAAGCAAAACGGAGGCCGAGAATGGCCTTGTACAAGGAATCAAAAATCACACGTTAAGTACTCTATGGGTACGAAAAAAAGTACGAAAAAAAACGTTTGTAATTCTCTTTGAAGTGCGATGTGTATCGACCGAACGATAAATAAGGCACGCCGGCGCAAACGGCAAGCAAAACGGAGGCGAGAATGGCCTTGTACAAGGAATCAAAAATCACACGAGTTAAGTACTCTATGGGTACGAAAAAAAGTACGAAAAAAACGTTTGTAATTCTCTTTGAAGTACGATGTGATATCGACCGAACGATAAATAAGGCACGCCGGCGCAAACGGCAAGCAAAACGGAGGCCGAGAATGGCCTTGTACAAGGAATCAAAAATCACACGGTTAAGTACTCTATGGGTACGAAAAAAAGTACGAAAAAAACGTTTGTAATTCTCTTTGAAGTACGTGTGGTATCGACCGAACGATAAATAAGGCACGCCGGCGCAAACGGCAAGCAAAACGGAGGCCGAGAATGGCCTTGTACAAGGAATCAAAAATCACACGGTTAAGTACTCTATGGGTACGAAAAAAAGTACGAAAAAAACGTTTGTAATTCTCTTTGAAGTGCGATGTGGTATCGACCGAACGATAAATAAGGCACGCCGGCGCAAACGGCAAGCAAAACGGAGGCCGAAATGGCCTTGTACAAGGAATCAAAAATCACACGGTTAAATACTTTATGGGTACGAAAAAAAGTACGAAAAAAAACGTTTGTAATTCTCTTTGAAATGCGATGTGGTATCGACCGAACGATAAATAAGGCACGCCGGCGCAAACGGCAAGCAAAACGGAGGCCGAAAGGCCTTGTACAAGGAATCAAAAATCACACGGTTAAGTACTTTATGGGTACGAAAAAAAGTACGAAAAAAAACGTTTGTAATTCTCTTTGAAATGCGATGTGGTATCGACCGAACGATAAATAAGGCACGCCGGCGCAAACGGCAAGCAAAACGGAGGCCGAGAATGGCCTTGTACAAGGAATCAAAAAAATCACGAGTTAAGTACTCTATGGGTACGAAAAAAAGTACGAAAAAAACGTTTGTAATTCTCTTTGAAATGCGATGTGATATCGACCGAACGATAAATAAGGCACGCCGGCGCAAACGGCAAGCAAAACGGAGGCCGAATGGCCTTGTACAAGGAATCAAAAATCACACGGTTAAGTACTCTATGGGTACGAAAAAAAGTACGAAAAAAAACGTTTGTAATTCTCTTTGAAGTACGATGTGATATCGACCGAACGATAAATAAGGCACGCCGGCGCAAACGGCAAGCAAAACGGAGGCCGGAATGGCCTTGTACAAGGAATCAAAAATCACACGTTAAGTACTCTATGGGTACGAAAAAAAGTACGAAAAAAAACGTTTGTAATTCTCTTTGAATGCGATGTGATATCGACCGAACGATAAATAAGGCACGCCGGCGCAAACGGCAAGCAAAACGGAGGCCGAGAATGGCCTTGTACAAGGAATCAAAAATCACACGTTAAGTACTCTATGGGTACGAAAAAAAGTACGAAAAAAAACGTTTGTAATTCTCTTTGAAGTGCGATGTGATATCGACCGAACGATAAATAAGGCACGCCGGCGCAAACGGCAAGCAAAACGGAGGCCGAGAATGGCCTTGTACAAGGAATCAAAAATCACACGAGTTAAGTACTCTATGGGTACGAAAAAAAGTAAAAAAAACGTTTGTAATTCTCTTTGAAGTGCGATGTGATATCGACCGAACGATAAATAAGGCACGCCGGCGCAAACGGCAAGCAAAACGGAGGCCGAGAATGGCCTTGTACAAGGAATCAAAAATCACACGGTTAAGTACTCTATGGGTACGAAAAAAAGTACGAAAAAAAACGTTTGTAATTCTCTTTGAAATGCGATGTGATATCGACCGAACGATAAATAAGGCACGCCGGCGCAAACGGCAAGCAAAACGGAGGCCGAGAATGGCCTTGTACAAGGAATCAAAAATCACACGGTTAAGTACTCTATGGGTACGAAAAAAAGTACGAAAAAAAACGTTTGTAATTCTCTTTGAAATGCGATGTGATATCGACCGAACGATAAATAAGGCACGCCGGCGCAAACGGCAAGCAAAACGGAGGCCGAGAATGGCCTTGTACAAGGAATCAAAAATCACACGTTAAGTACTCTATGGGTACGAAAAAAAGTACGAAAAAAACGTTTGTAATTCTCTTTGAAGTGCGATGTGATATCGACCGAACGATAAATAAGGCACGCCGGCGCAAACGGCAAGCAAAACGGAGGCCGAGAATGGCCTTGTACAAGGAATCAAAAATCACACGGTTAAGTACTCTATGGGTACGAAAAAAAGTACGAAAAAAAATGTTTGTAATTCTCTTTGAAGTACGATGTGATATCGACCGAACGATAAATAAGGCACGCCGGCGCAAACGGCAAGCAAAACGGAGGCCGAGAAAGGCCTTGTACAAGGAATCAAAAATCACACGAGTTAAGTACTTTATGGGTACGAAAAAAAGTACGAAAAAAAACGTTTGTAATTCTCTTTGAAGTGCGATGTGGTATCGACCGAACGATAAATAAGGCACGCCGGCGCAAACGGCAAGCAAAACGGAGGTCAGAATGGCCTTGTACAAGGAATCAAAAATCACACCGTTAAGTACTCTATGGGTACGAAAAAAAGTACGAAAAAAAACGTTTGTAATTCTCTTTGAAGTATTGATGTGGTATCGACCAGAACGATAAATAAGGCACGCCGGCGCAAACGGCAAGCAAAACGGAGGTCAGAATGGCCTTGTACAAGGAATCAAAAATCACACCGTTAAATACTCTATGGGTACGAAAAAAAGTACGAAAAAAAACGTTTGTAATTCTCTTTGAAGTACGTGTGTTATCGACCGAACGATAAATAAGGCACGCCGGCGCAAACGGCAAGCAAAACGGAGGGCGAGAATGGCCTTGTACAAGGAATCAAAAATCACACGGTTAAGTACTCTATGGGTACGAAAAAAAGTACGAAAAAAAACGTTTGTAATTCTCTTTGAAGTAATGCGATGTGATATCGACCGAACGATAAATAAGGCACGCCGGCGCAAACGGCAAGCAAAACGGAGGTCAGAATGGCCTTGTACAAGGAATCAAAAATCACATAGTTAAGTACTCTATGGGTACGAAAAAAAGTACGAAAAAAAAACGTTTGTAATTCTCTTTGAAGTGCGATGTGATATCGACCGAACGATAAATAAGGCACGCCGGCGCAAACGGCAAGCAAAACGGAGGCCGAGAATGGCCTTGTACAAGAATCAAAAATCACACCGTTAAGTAGTCTATGGGTACGAAAAAAAGTACGATAAAAAACGTTTGTAATTCTCTTTGAAAGTGCGATGTGATATCGACCGAACGATAAATAAGGCACGCCGGCGCAAACGGCAAGCAAAACGGAGGCCGAGAATGGCCTTGTACAAGGAATCAAAAATCACACGGTTAAGTACTCTATGGGTACGAAAAAAAGTACGAAAAAAAACGTTTGTAATTCTCTTTGAAACGATGTGATATCGACCGAACGATAAATAAGGCACGCCGGCGCAAACGGCAAGCAAAACGGAGGCGAGAATGGCCTTGTACAAGGAATCAAAAATCACACGGTTAAGTACTCTATGGGTACGAAAAAAAGTACGAAAAAAAACGTTTGTAATTCTCTTTGAAGTGCGATGTGATATCGACCGAACGATAAATAAGGCACGCCGGCGCAAACGGCAAGCAAAACGGAGGCCGAGAATGGCCTTGTACAAGGAATCAAAAATCACAGTTAAGTACTCTATGGGTACGAAAAAAAAGTACGAAAAAAAACGTTTGTAATTCTCTTTGAAATGCGATGTGATATCGACCGAACGATAAATAAGGCACGCCGGCGCAAACGGCAAGCAAAACGGAGGCGAGAATGGCCTTGTACAAGGAATCAAAAATCACACGAGTTAAGTACTCTATGGGTACGAAAAAAAGTACGAAAAAAAACGTTTGTAATTCTCTTTGAAATGCGATGTGATATCGACCGAACGATAAATAAGGCACGCCGGCGCAAACGGCAAGCAAAACGGAGGCCGGAATGGCCTTGTACAAGGAATCAAAAATCACACGAGTTAAGTACTCTATGGGTACGAAAAAAGTACGAAAAAAAACGTTTGTAATTCTCTTTGAAGTGCGATGTGATATCGACCGAACGATAAATAAGGCACGCCGGCGCAAACGGCAAGCAAAACGGAGGCCGAGAATGGCCTTGTACAAGGAATCAAAAATCACACGGTTAAGTACTCTATGGGTACGAAAAAAAGTACGAAAAAAAACGTTTGTAATTCTCTTTGAAATGCGATGTGATATCGACCGAACGATAAATAAGGCACGCCGGCGCAAACGGCAAGCAAAACGGAGGCCGAGAATGGCCTTGTACAAGGAATCAAAAATCACACGAGTTAAGTACTCTATGGGTACGAAAAAAAGTACGAAAAAAAACGTTTGTAATTCTCTTTGAAGTGCGATGTGATATCGACCGAACGATAAATAAGGCACGCCGGCGCAAACGGCAAGCAAAACGGAGGCGAGAATGGCCTTGTACAAGGAATCAAAAATCACACTGTTAAGTACTCTATGGGTACGAAAAAAAGTAAAAAAACGTTTGTAATTCTCTTTGAAGTGCGATGTGATATCGACCAGAACGATAAATAAGGCACGCCGGCGCAAACGGCAAGCAAAACGGAGGCCAGAATGGCCTTGTACAAGAAATCAAAAATCACACGGTTAAGTACTCTATGGGTACGAAAAAAAGTACGAAAAAAAACGTTTGTAATTCTCTTTGAAGTACTGATGTGATATCGACCCGAACGATAAATAAGGCACGCCGGCGCAAACGGCAAGCAAAACGGAGGCCGGAATGGCCTTGTACAAGGAATCAAAAATCACACAGTTAAGTACTCTATGGGTACGAAAAAAAGTACGAAAAAAAACGTTTGTAATTCTCTTTGAAGTAATGATGTGATATCGACCAGAACGATAAATAAGGCACGCCGGCGCAAACGGCAAGCAAAACGGAGGTCAGAATGGCCTTGTACAAGGAATCAAAATCACATAGTTAAGTACTCTATGGGTACGAAAAAAAGTACGAAAAAAAACGTTTGTAATTCTCTTTGAAGTGCGATGTGTTATCGACCGAACGATAAATAAGGCACGCCGGCGCAAACGGCAAGCAAAACGGAGGCCGAGAATGGCCTTGTACAAGGAATCAAAAATCACACCGTTAAGTACTCTATGGGTACGAAAAAAAAGTACGAAAAAAAACGTTTGTAATTCTCTTTGAAGTACGATGTGATATCGACCGAACGATAAATAAGGCACGCCGGCGCAAACGGCAAGCAAAACGGAGGCCGGAATGGCCTTGTACAAGGAATCAAAAATCACACGGTTAAGTACTCTATGGGTACGAAAAAAAGTACGAAAAAAAACGTTTGTAATTCTCTTTGAAATGCGATGTGATATCGACCGAACGATAAATAAGGCACGCCGGCGCAAACGGCAAGCAAAACGGAGGCCGGAATGGCCTTGTACAAGGAATCAAAAATCACACGGTTAAGTACTCTATGGGTACGAAAAAAAGTACGAAAAAAAACGTTTGTAATTCTCTTTGAAGTACGATGTGATATCGACCGAACGATAAATAAGGCACGCCGGCGCAAACGGCAAGCAAAACGGAGGCGAGAATGGCCTTGTACAAGGAATCAAAAATCACACGAGTTAAGTACTCTATGGGTACGAAAAAAAGTACGAAAAAAAAAACGTTTGTAATTCTCTTTGAAATGCGATGTGATATCGACCGAACGATAAATAAGGCACGCCGGCGCAAACGGCAAGCAAAACGGAGGCCGAGAATGGCCTTGTACAAGAAATCAAAAATCACACGATTAAGTACTCTATGGGTACGAAAAAAAGTACGAAAAAAACGTTTGTAATTCTCTTTGAAATGCGATGTGATATCGACCGAACGATAAATAAGGCACGCCGGCGCAAACGGCAAGCAAAACGGAGGCCGAGAATGGCCTTGTACAAGGAATCAAAAATCACACGGTTAAGTACTCTATGGGTACGAAAAAAAGTACGAAAAAAAACGTTTGTAATTCTCTTTGAAATGCGATGTGATATCGACCGAACGATAAATAAGGCACGCCGGCGCAAACGGCAAGCAAAACGGAGGCCGAGAATGGCCTTGTACAAGGAATCAAAAATCACACGAGTTAAGTACTCTATGGGTACGAAAAAAAGTACGAAAAAAAACGTTTGTAATTCTCTTTGAAATGCGATGTGATATCGACCGAACGATAAATAAGGCACGCCGGCGCAAACGGCAAGCAAAACGGAGGCGAGAATGGCCTTGTACAAGGAATCAAAAATCACACGGTTAAGTACTCTATGGGTACGAAAAAAAGTACGAAAAAACGTTTGTAATTCTCTTTGAAATGCGATGTGATATCGACCGAACGATAAATAAGGCACGCCGGCGCAAACGGCAAGCAAAACGGAGGCGGAATGGCCTTGTACAAGGAATCAAAAATCACACGGTTAAGTACTCTATGGGTACGAAAAAAAGTACGAAAAAAAACGTTTGTAATTCTCTTTGAAATACGATGTGATATCGACCGAACGATAAATAAGGCACGCCGGCGCAAACGGCAAGCAAAACGGAGGCGAGAATGGCCTTGTACAAGGAATCAAAAATCACACGGTTAAGTACTCTATGGGTACGAAAAAAAGTACGAAAAAAAACGTTTGTAATTCTCTTTGAAATGCGATGTGATATCGACCGAACGATAAATAAGGCACGCCGGCGCAAACGGCAAGCAAAACGGAGGCCGAGAATGGCCTTGTACAAGGAATCAAAAATCACACGGTTAAGTACTCTATGGGTACGAAAAAAAGTACGAAAAAAAACGTTTGTAATTCTCTTTGAAGTGCGATGTGATATCGACCGAACGATAAATAAGGCACGCCGGCGCAAACGGCAAGCAAAACGGAGGCCGGAATGGCCTTGTACAAGGAATCAAAAATCACACGGTTAAGTACTCTATGGGTACGAAAAAAAAGTACGAAAAAAAACGTTTGTAATTCTCTTTGAAGTGCGATGTGATATCGACCGAACGATAAATAAGGCACGCCGGCGCAAACGGCAAGCAAAACGGAGGCGAGAATGGCCTTGTACAAGGAATCAAAAATCACACGGTTAAGTACTCTATGGGTACGAAAAAAAGTACGAAAAAAACGTTTGTAATTCTCTTTGAAGTACGTGTGATATCGACCGAACGATAAATAAGGCACGCCGGCGCAAACGGCAAGCAAAACGGAGGCGAGAATGGCCTTGTACAAGGAATCAAAAATCACACGTTAAGTACTCTATGGGTACGAAAAAAAGTACGAAAAAAACGTTTGTAATTCTCTTTGAAGTACGATGTGATATCGACCGAACGATAAATAAGGCACGCCGGCGCAAACGGCAAGCAAAACGGAGACGAGAATGGCCTTGTACAAGGAATCAAAAATCACACGATTAAGTACTCTATGGGTACGAAAAAAAGTACGAAAAAAAAACGTTTGTAATTCTCTTTGAAGTGCGATGTGATATCGACCGAACGATAAATAAGGCACGCCGGCGCAAACGGCAAGCAAAACGGAGGCGAGAATGGCCTTGTACAAGGAATCAAAAATCACACGAGTTAAGTACTCTATGGGTACGAAAAAAAGTACGAAAAAAACGTTTGTAATTCTCTTTGAAGTGCGATGTGATATCGACCGAACGATAAATAAGGCACGCCGGCGCAAACGGCAAGCAAAACGGAGGCCGAGAATGGCCTTGTACAAGGAATCAAAAATCACACGGTTAAGTACTCTATGGGTACGAAAAAAAGTACGAAAAAAACGTTTGTAATTCTCTTTGAAATGCGATGTGATATCGACCGAACGATAAATAAGGCACGCCGGCGCAAACGGCAAGCAAAACGGAGGCCGAGAATGGCCTTGTACAAGGAATCAAAAATCACACGGTTAAGTACTCTATGGGTACGAAAAAAAGTACGAAAAAAACGTTTGTAATTCTCTTTGAAGTACGATGTGATATCGACCGAACGATAAATAAGGCACGCCGGCGCAAACGGCAAGCAAAACGGAGGCGAGAATGGCCTTGTACAAGGAATCAAAAATCACACGGTTAAGTACTCTATGGGTACGAAAAAAAGTACGAAAAAAACGTTTGTAATTCTCTTTGAAGTGCGATGTGATATCGACCGAACGATAAATAAGGCACGCCGGCGCAAACGGCAAGCAAAACGGAGGCCGAGAATGGCCTTGTACAAGGAATCAAAAATCACACGGTTAAGTACTCTATGGGTACGAAAAAAAGTACGAAAAAAAACGTTTGTAATTCTCTTTGAAGTACGCGATGTGATATCGACCGAACGATAAATAAGGCACGCCGGCGCAAACGGCAAGCAAAACGGAGGCCGAGAATGGCCTTGTACAAGGAATCAAAAATCACACGAGTTAAGTACTCTATGGGTACGAAAAAAAGTAAAAAAAAACGTTTGTAATTCTCTTTGAAGTGCGATGTGATATCGACCGAACGATAAATAAGGCACGCCGGCGCAAACGGCAAGCAAAACGGAGGACGAGAATGGCCTTGTACAAGGAATCAAAAATCACACGAGTTAAGTACTCTATGGGTACGAAAAAAAGTACGAAAAAAAACGTTTGTAATTCTCTTTGAAATGCGATGTGATATCGACCGAACGATAAATAAGGCACGCCGGCGCAAACGGCAAGCAAAACGGAGGCCGAGAATGGCCTTGTACAAGGAATCAAAAATCACACGATTAAGTACTCTATGGGTACGAAAAAAAGTACGAAAAAAAACGTTTGTAATTCTCTTTGAAATGCGATGTGATATCGACCGAACGATAAATAAGGCACGCCGGCGCAAACGGCAAACAAAACGGAGGCCGAATGGCCTTGTACAAGGAATCAAAAATCACACGGTTAAGTACTCTATGGGTACGAAAAAAAGTACGATAAAAAACGTTTGTAATTCTCTTTGAAGTGCGATGTGATATCGACCGAACGATAAATAAGACACGCCGGCGCAAACGGCAAGCAAAACGGAGGCCAGAATGGACTTGTACAAGGAATCAAAAATCACACAGTTAAGTACTCTATGGGTACGAAAAAAAGTACGAAAAAAAATGTTTGTAATTCTCTTTGAAGTAATGATGTGATATCGACCAGAACGATAAATAAGGCACGCCGGCGCAAACGGCAAGCAAAACGGAGGCCAGAATGGCCTTGTACAAGGAATCAAAAATCACACAGTTAAGTACTCTATGGGTACGAAAAAAAGTACGAAAAAAACTTTTGTAATTCTTTTTGAAATGCGTGTGATATCGACCGAACGATAAATAAGGCACGCCGGCGCAAACGGCAAGCAAAACGGAGGCCCGAGAATGGCCTTGTACAAGGAATCAAAAATCACACGAGTTAAGTACTCTATGGGTACGAAAAAAGTACGAAAAAAAACGTTTGTAATTCTCTTTGAAATGCGATGTGATATCGACCGAACGATAAATAAGGCACGCCGGCGCAAACGGCAAGCAAAACGGAGGCCAGAATGGCCTTGTACAAGGAATCAAAAATCACACGGTTAAGTACTCTATGGGTACGAAAAAAAGTACGAAAAAAACGTTTGAAATTCTCTTTGAAATGCGATGTGATATCGACCGAACGATAAATAAGGCACGCCGGCGCAAACGGCAAGCAAAACGGAGGCGAGAATGGCCTTGTACAAGGAATCAAAATCACAAGTTAAGTACTCTATGGGTACGAAAAAAAGTACGAAAAAAAACGTTTGTAATTCTCTTTGAAGTACGATGTGATATCGACCGAACGATAAATAAGGCACGCCGGCGCAAACGGCAAGCAAAACGGAGGCAAGAATGGCCTTGTACAAGGAATCAAAAATCACACAGTTAAGTACTCTATGGATACGAAAAAAAGTATGAAAAAAAACGTTTGTAATTCTCTTTGAAGTACTGATGTGATATCGACCGAACGATAAATAAGGCACGCCGGCGCAAACGGCAATCAAAACGGAGGCCGAGAATGGCCTTGTACAAGGAATCAAAAATCACACGGTTAAGTACTCATGGGTACGAAAAAAAGTACGAAAAAACGTTTGTAATTCTCTTTGAAGTACGATGTGATATCGACCGAACGATAAATAAGGCACGCCGGCGCAAACGGCAAGCAAAACGGAGGCGAGAATGGCCTTGTACAAGGAATCAAAAATCACACGAGTTAAGTACTCTATGGGTACGAAAAAAAGTACGAAAAAAAACGTTTGTAATTCTCTTTGAAATGCGATGTGATATCGACCGAACGATAAATAAGGCACGCCGGCGCAAACGGCAAGCAAAACGGAGGCCCCGAGAATGGCCTTGTACAAGGAATCAAAAATCACACGGTTAAGTACTCTATGGGTACGAAAAAAAGTACGAAAAAAAAACGTTTGTAATTCTCTTTGAAATGCGATGTGATATCGACCGAACGATAAATAAGGCACGCCGGCGCAAACGGCAAGCAAAACGGAGGCCGAGAATGGCCTTGTACAAGGAATCAAAAATCACACGGTTAAGTACTCTATGGGTACGAAAAAAAGTACGAAAAAAACGTTTGTAATTCTCTTTGAAATGCGATGTGATATCGACCGAACGATAAATAAGGCACGCCGGCGCAAACGGCAAGCAAAACGGAGGCCGAGAATGGCCTTGTACAAGGAATCAAAAATCACACGAGTTAAGTACTCTATGGGTACGAAAAAAAGTACGAAAAAAACGTTTGTAATTCTCTTTGAAATGCGATGTGATATCGACCGAACGATAAATAAGGCACGCCGGCGCAAACGGCAAGCAAAACGGAGGCCCGAGAATGGCCTTGTACAAGGAATCAAAAATCACACGAGTTAAGTACTCTATGGGTACGAAAAAAAGTACGAAAAAAAACGTTTGTAATTCTCTTTGAAATGCGATGTGATATCAACCAGAACGATAAATAAGGCACGCCGGCGCAAACGGCAAGCAAAACGGAGGCCAGAATGGCCTTGTACAAGGAATCAAAAATCACACAGTTAAGTACTCTATGGGTACGAAAAAAAGTACGAAAAAAAAACGTTTGTAATTCTCTTTGAAATAATGATGTGATATCGACCAGAACGATAAATAAGGCACGCCGGCGCAAACGGCAAGCAAAACGGAGGCCCAGAATGGCCTTGTACAAGGAATCAAAAATCACACGATTAAGTACTCTATGGGTACGAAAAAAGTACGAAAAAAAACGTTTGTAATTCTCTTTGAAGTACGATGTGATATCGACCAGAACGATAAATAAGGCACGCCGGCGCAAACGGCAAGCAAAACGGAGGCCAGAATGGCCTTGTACAAGGAATCAAAAATCACACGGTTAAGTACTCTATGGGTACGAAAAAAAGTACGAAAAAAACGTTTGTAATTCTCTTTGAAATGCGATGTGATATCGACCGAACGATAAATAAGGCACGCCGGCGCAAACGGCAAGCAAAACGGAGGCCGAATGGCCTTGTACAAGGAATCAAAAATCACACGAGTTAAGTACTCTATGGGTACGAAAAAAAGTACGAAAAAAAACGTTTGTAATTCTCTTTGAAATACGATGTGATATCGACCGAACGATAAATAAGGCACGCCGGCGCAAGCGGCAAGCAAAACGGAGGCGAGAATGGCCTTGTACAAGGAATCAAAAATCACACGAGTTAAGTACTCTATGGGTACGAAAAAAAGTACGAAAAAAAAACGTTTGTAATTCTCTTTGAAATGCGATGTGATATCGACCGAACGATAAATAAGGCACGCCGGCGCAAACGGCAAGCAAAACGGAGGCCGAGAATGGCCTTGTACAAGGAATCAAAAATCACACGGTTAAGTACTCTATGGGTACGAAAAAAAAGTACGAAAAAAAACGTTTGTAATTCTCTTTGAAGTACGTGTGATATCGACCGAACGATAAATAAGGCACGCCGGCGCAAACGGCAAGCAAAACGGAGGCCGAGAATGGCCTTGTACAAGGAATCAAAAATCACACGGTTAAGTACTCTATGGGTACGAAAAAAAGTACGAAAAAAAACGTTTGTAATTCTCTTTGAAATGCGATGTGATATCGACCGAACGATAAATAAGGCACGCCGGCGCAAACGGCAAGCAAAACGGAGGCCGAGAATGGCCTTGTACAAGGAATCAAAAATCACACGATTAAGTACTCTATGGGTACGAAAAAAAGTACGAAAAAAACGTTTGTAATTCTCTTTGAAGTGCGATGTGATATCGACCGAACGATAAATAAGGCACGCCGGCGCAAACGGCAAGCAAAACGGAGACGGAATGGCCTTGTACAAGGAATCAAAAATCACACGGTTAAGTACTCTATGGGTACGAAAAAAAGTACGAAAAAAACGTTTGTAATTCTCTTTGAAGTGCGATGTGATATCGACCGAACGATAAATAAGGCACGCCGGCGCAAACGGCAAGCAAAACGGAGGCCGAGAATGGCCTTGTACAAGGAATCAAAAATCACACGGTTAAGTACTCTATGGGTACGAAAAAAAGTACGAAAAAAAACGTTTGTAATTCTCTTTGAAATGCGATGTGATATCGACCGAACGATAAATAAGGCACGCCGGCGCAAACGGCAAGCAAAACGGAGGCGAGAATGGCCTTGTACAAGGAATCAAAAATCACACGGTTAAGTACTCTATGGGTACGAAAAAAAGTACGAAAAAAAAACGTTTGTAATTCTCTTTGAAGTGCGATGTGATATCGACCGAACGATAAATAAGGCACGCCGGCGCAAACGGCAAGCAAAACGGAGGCCGGGAATGGCCTTGTACAAGGAATCAAAAATCACACGGTTAAGTACTCTATGGGTACGAAAAAAAGTACGAAAAAAAACGTTTGTAATTCTCTTTGAAGTGCGATGTGATATCGACCGAACGATAAATAAGGCACGCCGGCGCAAACGGCAAGCAAAACGGAGGCCGAGAATGGCCTTGTACAAGGAATCAAAAATCACACGGTTAAGTACTCTATGGGTACGAAAAAAAGTACGAAAAAAACGTTTGTAATTCTCTTTGAAAGTGCGATGTGATATCGACCGAACGATAAATAAGGCACGCCGGCGCAAACGGCAAGCAAAACGGAGACGAGAATGGCCTTGTACAAGGAATCAAAAATCACACGAGTTAAGTACTCTATGGGTACGAAAAAAAGTACGAAAAAAAACGTTTGTAATTCTCTTTGAAATGCGATGTGATATCGACCGAACGATAAATAAGGCACGCCGGCGCAAACGGCAAGCAAAACGGAGGCGAGAATGGCCTTGTACAAGGAATCAAAAATCACACGGTTAAGTACTCTATGGGTACGAAAAAAGTACGAAAAAAAACGTTTGTAATTCTCTTTGAAATGCGATGTGATATCGACCGAACGATAAATAAGGCACGCCGGCGCAAGCGGCAAGCAAAACGGAGGCGAGAATGGCCTTGTACAAGGAATCAAAAATCACACGAGTTAAGTACTCTATGGGTACGAAAAAAAGTACGAAAAAAACGTTTGTAATTCTCTTTGAAATGCGATGTGATATCGACCGAACGATAAATAAGGCACGCCGGCGCAAACGGCAAGCAAAACGGAGGCCGAATGGCCTTGTACAAGGAATCAAAAATCACACGAGTTAAGTACTCTATGGGTACGAAAAAAAGTACGAAAAAAAACGTTTGTAATTCTCTTTGAAATGCGATGTGATATCGACCGAACGATAAATAAGGCACGCCGGCGCAAACGGCAAGCAAAACGGAGGCGAGAATGGCCTTGTACAAGGAATCAAAAATCACACGGTTAAGTACTCTATGGGTACGAAAAAAAGTACGAAAAAAACGTTTGTAATTCTCTTTGAAGTACGATGTGATATCGACCGAACGATAAATAAGGCACGCCGGCGCAAACGGCAAGCAAAACGGAGGCTGGGAATGGCCTTGTACAAGAATCAAAAATCACACGAGTTAAGTACTCTATGGGTACGAAAAAAAGTACGAAAAAAAACGTTTGTAATTCTCTTTGAAATGCGATGTGATATCGACCCGAACGATAAATAAGGCACGCCGGCGCAAACGGCAAGCAAAACGGAGGCCGAGAATGGCCTTGTACAAGGAATCAAAAATCACACGAGTTAAGTACTCTATGGGTACGAAAAAAAGTACGAAAAAAAACGTTTGTAATTCTCTTTGAAGTACGTGTGATATCGACCGAACGATAAATAAGGCACGCCGGCGCAAACGGCAAGCAAAACGGAGGCCCGAGAATGGCCTTGTACAAGGAATCAAAAATCACACGGTTAAGTACTCTATGGGTACGAAAAAAAGTACGAAAAAAAACGTTTGTAATTCTCTTTGAAGTGCGTGTGATATCGACCGAACGATAAATAAGGCACGCCGGCGCAAACGGCAAGCAAAACGGAGGCCAGAATTGCCTTGTACAAGGAATCAAAAATCACACAAGTTAAGTACTCTATGGGTACGAAAAAAAGTACGAAAAAAAATGTTTGTAATTCTCTTTGAAATACTGATGTGATATCGACCCGAACGATAAATAAGGCACGCCGGCGCAAACGGCAAGCAAAACGGAGGCCAGAATGGCCTTGTACAAGGAATCAAAAATCACACGGTTAAGTACTCTATGGGTACGAAAAAAAGTACGAAAAAAAACGTTTGTAATTCTCTTTGAAATCTTGATGTGATATCGACCAGAACGATAAATAAGGCACGCCGGCGCAAACGGCAAGCAAAACGGAGGCCCGAGAATGGCCTTGTACAAGGAATCAAAAATCACACGGATTAAGTACTCTATGGGTACGAAAAAAAAGTACGAAAAAAACGTTTGTAATTCTCTTTGAAATGCGATGTGATATCGACCGAACGATAAATAAGGCACGCCGGCGCAAACGGCAAGCAAAACGGAGGCGAGAATGGCCTTGTACAAGGAATCAAAAATCACACGAGTTAAGTACTCTATGGGTACGAAAAAAAGTACGAAAAAAAACGTTTGTAATTCTCTTTGAAATGCGATGTGATATCGACCGAACGATAAATAAGGCACGCCGGCGCAAACGGCAAGCAAAACGGAGGCGGAATGGCCTTGTACAAGGAATCAAAAATCACACGGTTAAGTACTCTATGGGTACGAAAAAAAGTACGAAAAAAAACGTTTGTAATTCTCTTTGAAGTGCGATGTGATATCGACCGAACGATAAATAAGGCACGCCGGCGCAAACGGCAAGCAAAACGGAGGCCGAGAATGGCCTTGTACAAGGAATCAAAAATCACACGGTTAAGTACTCTATGGGTACGAAAAAAAGTACGAAAAAAAACGTTTGTAATTCTCTTTGAAGTATGCGATGTGATATCGACCGAACGATAAATAAGGCACGCCGGCGCAAACGGCAAGCAAAACGGAGGCCGGAATGGCCTTGTACAAGGAATCAAAAATCACACGAGTTAAGTACTCTATGGGTACGAAAAAAAGTACGAAAAAAAAAACGTTTGTAATTCTCTTTGAAGTACGTGTGATATCGACCGAACGATAAATAAGGCACGCCGGCGCAAACGGCAAGCAAAACGGAGGCCAGGATGGCCTTGTACAAGGAATCAAAAATCACACAGTTAAGTACTCTATGGGTACGAAAAAAAGTACGAAAAAAAACGTTTGTAATTCTCTTTGAAGTACGTGTGATATCGACCGAACGATAAATAAGGCACGCCGGCGCAAACGGCAAGCAAAACGGAGGCCAGAATGGCCTTGTACAAGGAATCAAAAATCACACAGTTAAGTACTCTATGGGTACGAAAAAAAGTACGAAAAAAAACGTTTGTAATTCTCATTGAAGTACTGATCTGATATCGACCAAGAACGATAAATAAGGCACGCCGGCGCAAACGGCAAGCAAAACGGAGGCCGGAATGGCCTTGTACAAGGAATCAAAAATCACACGATTAAGTACTCTATGGGTATGAAAAAAAGTACGAAAAAAAACGTTTGTAATTCTCTTTGAAGTGCGATGTGATATCGACCGAACGATAAATAAGGCACGCCGGCGCAAACGGCAAGCAAAACGGAGGCCGAGAATGGCCTTGTACAAGGAATCAAAAATCACACAGTTAAGTACTCTATGGGTACGAACGATAAAAAAGTACGCAAGCAAAAAAACGTTTGTAATTCTCTTTGAAGTATGCGCAGAGTACGATGTGATATCGACCGAACGATAAATAAGGCACGCCGGCGCAAGCGGCAAGCAAAACGGAGGCCGAGAATGGCCTTGTACAAGGAATCAAAAAAATCACACGGTTAAGTACTCTATGGGTACGAAAAAAAGTACGAAAAAAACGTTTGTAATTCTCTTTGAAGTACGTGTGATATCGACCGAACGATAAATAAGGCACGCCGGCGCAAACGGCAAGCAAAACGGAGGCCAGAATGGCATTGTACAAGGAATCAAAAATCACACAGTTAAGTACTCTATGGGTACGAAAAAAAGTACGAAAAAAACGTTTGTAATTCTCTTTGAAGTGCTGATGTGATATCGACCAGAACGATAAATAAGGCACGCCGGCGCAAACGGCAAGCAAAACGGAGGCCAGAATGGCCTTGTACAAGGAATCAAAAATCACACGAGTTAAGTACTCTATGGGTACGAAAAAAGTACGAAAAAAAATGTTTGTAATTCTCTTTGAAGTGCGATGTGATATCGACCGAACGATAAATAAGGCACGCCGGCGCAAACGGCAAGCAAAACGGAGGTCGAATGGCCTTGTACAAGGAATCAAAAATCACATAGTTAAGTACTCTATGGGTACGAAAAAAAGTACGAAAAAAAACGTTTGTAATTCTCTTTGAAGTACGATGTGATATCGACCGAACGATAAATAAGGCACGCCGGCGCAAACGGCAAGCAAAACGGAGGCGAGAATGGCCTTGTACAAGGAATCAAAAATCACACGGTTAAGTACTCTATGGGTACGAAAAAAGTACGAAAAAAAACGTTTGTAATTCTCTTTCGAAATACGATGTGATATCGACCGAACAATAAATAAGGCACGCCGGCGCAAACGGCAAGCAAAACGGAGGCCGAGAATGGCCTTGTACAAGCAAATCAAAAATCACACGCAGTTAAGTACTCTATGGGTACGAAAAAAAGTACGAAAAAAACGTTTGTAATTCTCTTTGAAGTGCGTGTGATATCGACCCGAACGATAAATAAGGCACGCCGGCGCAAACGGCAAGCAAAACGGAGTCCCGGGAATGGCAACTTGTACAAGGAATCAAAAATCACACGAGTTAAGTACTCTATGGGTACGAAAAAAGTACGAAAAAAAAAAAGTTTGTAATTCTCTTTAAAGTACGATGTGATATCGACCCGGAACGATAAATAAGGCACGCCGGCGCAAACGGCAAGAAAACGGAGGTCGGAGAATGGCCTTGTACAAGGAATCAAAAATCACACGATTAAGTACTCTATGGGTACGAAAAAAAGTATGAAAAAAAACGTTTGTAATTCTCTTTGAAATACGATGTGATATCGACCGAACGATAAATAAGGCACGCCGGCGCAAACGGCAATCAAAACGGAAGGCAAGAATGGCCTTGTACAAGGAATCAAAAATCACACGATTAAGTACTCTATGGGTACGTACGAAAAAAACGTTTGTAATTTTCTTTGAAATACGTGTGATATCGACCGAACGATAAATAAGGCACGCCGGCGCAAACGGCAAACAAAACGGAGGCGGAATGGCCTTGTACAAGGAATCAAAATCTGCGAGTTAAGTACTCTATGGAGTGCGAAAAAAGTACGAAAAAAACGTTTGTAATTCTCTTTGAGAGTGCGATGTGATATCGACCGAACGATAAATAAGGCACGCCGGTGTAAACGGCAAGCAAAACGGAGGCCAGAATGGCCTTGTACAAGAAATCAAAAATCACACAGTTAAGTACTCTATGGGTACGAAAAAACGTTTGTAATTCTCTTTGAAATGCTTGATGTGATATCGACCGAACGATAAATAAGGCACGCCGAGCGCAAACGGCAATCAAAACGGAGGCCAGAATGGCCTTGTACAAGAATCAAAAATCACACGAGTTAAGTACTGCTATGGGATTACTGTGCGAAAAAACGTTTGTAATTCTCTTTGAAGTATTGATGTGATATCGACCGGAAACGATAAATAAGGCACGCCGGCGCAAACGGCAAGCAAAACGGAGGCCAGAATGGCCTTGTACAAGGAATCAAAAATCACACAGTTAAGTACTCTATGGGTACGAAAAAAAGTACGAAAAAAAAAAGTTTGTAATTCTCTTTAAAGTACGATGTGATATCGACCGAGAAACGATAAATAAGGCACGCCGGCGCAAACGGCAAGAAAAACGGAGGTGAGAATGGCCTTGTAGAAAGGAATCAAAAATAACACGAGTTAAGTACTGCATGGGTACGAAAAAAAGTACGAAAAAAACGTTTGTAATTCTCTTTGAAATCTTTGATGTGATATCGACCCGAACGATAAATAAGGCACGCCGCGCATAAGCGACGAAGCAATGGAGCCGGAGGCAAGAAATCAAAAATCACGCGAATGGCCTTGTACAAGGAATCAAAAATCACACGGATTAAGTACTCACATGATTACGAAAAAAAGTACGAAAAAAAACGTTTGTAATTCTCTTTGAAATGCGATGTGATATCGACCGAACGATAAATAAGGCACGCATTTAGCGCAAGCGCAAGCAAAACGGAGGCAGGAATGGCCTTGTACAAAGAATCAAAAATCATACGGTTAAGTACTCTATGGGTACGAAAAAAAGTACGAAAAAAAATATTTGTAATTCTCTTTGGAAATGCTTGATGTGATATCGACGAGAACGATAAATAAGGCACGCCGAGCGCAAACGAAGCAAGCAAAACGGAGGCGGAATGGCCTTGTACAAGAAATCAAAAATCACACGAGTTAAGTACTGTTTGGGTACGAAAAAATGACGAAAAAAACGTTTGTAATTCTCTTTGAAATACGATGTGATATCGACCCGAAGGAAACGATAAGCTAAGGCAAGCCGGCGCAAACGGCAAGCAAAACGGAAGCCGAGAATGGCCTTGTACAAGGAAT
>JAVUPR010000563.1:0-101716 GCA_036785695.1 Gentiana straminea
ATACCACGATCGCAAATCAATCTTCGAGAAAATACCGCTTCGTAGTTGATCGAACAAATCATCGATCCTAGGTAACGGATACTTGTTCTTCACCGTGACGTTGTTCCGCTCCCGGTAATCAATACACGGCCCGCATACTACCATCCTTCTTCTTCACAAACAACACCGGTGCTCCCCATTGTGATACACTCGGTCGGATATACCCCTTATCGAGTTCTTCCAATTGTACCTTTAGTTCTCGCTAATTCCTTAGGTGCCATACGATATGGTGCTTTCGATATTGGTCCGGTCCCGGGCACCAACTCCACCGCAAACTCTACCTCCTGCTCGGGTGGCATGCCCTCGGTATCTCGTCGGGAATACATCCCCAAAATCACGGACTACATCAATGTCCGCTAGTTTAGGATCCCCCGTGCTTACATCATGTACGTGACACATAAACAACGGGTGCCCTTTCTCGATGAGAGATCTCAAAGTCATCACCGGAATAATCTTCACATTAGGTTTATCCACAAATCCCTTGTAAGATACCCGCACCCCCTTTAGGACCTCTCAAAGTCACCTTCTTCGCTCACTAATCAATCTTGGCTTTATGCCGGTTCAACCAATCCATACCCAAGATAACGTCGAAGTTCTCGAGGGGGAACTCGATCAAGTCGACCGACAAGTTGACTCCCAAAATCACTATTGGTACATCTCTATACAACTTAGAACATGGTACTAACTCTCCTGATGGTTGCATAAATTTGCTGTCAATTACCTCAAATGTAGCTAGACCTAACCTCAAAACATGCGAATTTGCTACAAAGGAACATGATGCACCCGAATCAAAAAGTACATAGGATAAGAATGAGTTAACCAGAAAATTACCCGTCACTACGTGGTTGCTCTGCTCGGCCTCCTCTCTGCCCAGTGCGAATAGTCTCCCGCCTCCGATTTTCTCACCCCCACGAGCCGTCGGCCGACCCCGATGGTCGGTTTCTCGTTTTCCACCGCGTGGCCGGCAGCGGTGCACCCCCTCGTCGGCTCGTGCGCAGGCCCACTCGCTCGCCGGTTACCCCTACCCATGTTCCCCGTGCTGCTCCCCAGAGTCCCACCCATGCTGCTTCCCGTAACCGATGCCGACCCGGCGGTGTGGGAGCCGAAAGCACCCATATCGTCTATGTCCAAACTTCCCACAATCGTGACACCGAACCTCGTCGCATTCGAACAACTCCGCACCCGGATGATTTCTCCGGCACCGCTTGCAATGATAACTTCGTGGCCGAAATAAACCCCCGGGAGTTACCTCCTCACCGACCGACCACCACCGCCCCCGGTAAGGTGTGAATTTTCCGAAAAGGACGGCCGTATCGTGGGTTTCCGGAATTGCTCCGCTTTTGCCGCCCCCGACTGTCTTCTTCCGAGACGCTCTTCCTCTGTTAGTAGGGTATATGCCGCTTTGACCTCCCTCCTAATCCTCTCAATGTTGCACGCTACTTCACACATCTCTTTTAAGCTCGTGAAGCCCTCTGCTTGCACCCATACGATCCCGGACCGCTAAATCTAAGTGCTGCTCAAACTTCACCATCTTGCTCTCTAATCGGGCCGGGCACTAGCTCGGGATGGATAAACCGCCAAGTCGGAAAACTTCTCGTAGTATTCTTTGGACAAATCATATCCCCCGTCGGAGATTATCGAACTCCACCCTCAGCCTCTTTCCTCTTGGATTCGGGAAAGAATTCACGCCTCAGCCTCCCCGCTTAAACTCACTCCGGGCTCAAATGGGGATCCAATACCGTTTCCCCTTGCTCATTTACGCGCACCGAGCTAACCGGACTTCCTTATTAGCACCTCACCATTACAACCAAGACCGGCCAACCAAGTAGAAAGCAGTTTTGGTCGACCTTCTCGCCCTTCCGGGATGTACTTCGTAGTGGCGAAAATTTTCTCAAACTCCCCTAATCCACCGCTTCGAGTCCCTCAGATCTCCCTTACTATCGCATCGACTAGTGCCTCTGTCGACTCACGGCTCTAGTCATGCCGGTGGTTGACCCTCGAGAACGATCCTCTGCTGCCTTGTTGGACCGCCTGGATTGTGTCTTGATTCATCTGTGGATCCACCGATCAATCACCGGGTCCTCTCCTATTTCCATTCCTGTGAGGTATAGCTAAACTACAAAGTAAACAATCACAATATCAAGTATCACCTATATCATGCCGTCAATGTAATATTTCACATATACTACTTAATTTTTTTCTCATCGTCTAAAATTAATTGCAACACACAGCCACATTGCCACACAGACATCTAGCTAACCACTTTCCCCACATGTAACCCAATACCTACCCCACACATCCTCACCGTAAGTTTATTTTAAGGAATTTAATCTTAAGATCCATTTTAGTGGTGGAACTGTATTTCCAAATGCCTCATTATACCACTTTGTAACACCCCGAGCCTAATCCCGTCGGCTTCACGGGACATCAACAGGCCACTCATCGCGACACAGCCCAAGGCACATTCAACATTCCACGCAGAAAAGAAATAAACATCACCATTCATTATTTTGAGAGAAAGTATTAAAGTGAGTACAATATCCGAAAGTAAATGTAATTATGCGGAACGTCAAAATCTTTAAAATTGGAAAATTCAAATAATGTAGACGACATGTGATCGCGACTACGTGGCTCTCAAACCCCGCGACATCCCGAAAGAACAAGCAAACATCCAAAGGAATACCTGCTAAGAATCCGCTCCCATAAATGGATCATAGCAGTAGGTCAAACGAAAGTACAAACCGTCAACTATAAAGTTGAGTAAGAATAAATCTAGTGTACAAAAGTAAAGCCAACCTCAAGAAGGATACTAAATTTATGCGAAGGACCCAACAAATCAATAAAAGTTACGACCAACCATAACGGACAGCTACCATACTTCACAACTAACCACCTAAAGGTCCCGAATGTGCACATCCCTCAAAAGGGTAAAGCCCTAGAGAGGAGGATCCTAAAGGTCATCCAATGGTACCATAACTAGGTGGACCACCACGTGCCGGGGTGCAAGGAAACCTTCCCGGGTTCCCGGCTTCGGGTGCTACCCTATCCGGCCCGACCACACCACCGTCCGCAACTCCCCAAACACGTAAGGTCATTGAAGTCGTAAGGAAACCTTCCCGGGTTCCCGGCTTCGGGTGCTACCCTATCCGGCCCAACCACTACGGGTCTACGAACTTCGATGCCTAAAATCCGAATCTCCCAAGTTACCAAAATTCGTCCGAACTCACCAAACACAACCCACCGAACATGTTCGTAAGGTTTAGCCAACAACCCACAAGAAGAGAAACAATATGTTTCCGGTCGGACGCCCGTTTGGAAGTGCCGGACGCCCGTCCAAAGATCTCCCACGGGACGCCCGTCCAACCATCGGACGCCCGTCCAACAATCGAGGTTAGATCCTGAATCGGTAGCAACCTCGGACGCCCGTCCATTATACTTGGACGCCCGTCCACGCCCGTCCAAAAGCTTTACATCCCGAATCAAATTTAACACCCCGACGCCCGTGCAATCCGACGCCTGTCCCAGTTGAGACCAAGACCGACGCCGTCCTCTCAAGTGCGTACGCCTCGTCCCACTCGGGTTTCAACCAAACCCTAAAACTCCCTAATATTTCTGCAGCCGTTTTCTTCACAACACAAGAAGAAACAACACTTTAGGGCCTGGGTAAAACTCTCCATACAGTTGTATCATAGACCGTAGATTTTAACTAACACAACAACACACTACTAGAACGTTAACACACCAAAACTGTAAGTACACAAGCATGTAAGTCTTAAATTAAACTCTTTACAAGATCGTTAAACTTTTGACAAGATAGAATTATCCTACTGAATTGTCGCGTTTCAAAAAGCCCGTGTTAAGCTAGAAACGATCCTCAACGAAGCCTTAATCTAAAAGAAACAACATTATCGACGACTTAATTCCTAAACACCAAGGAGAGATTTTTCTCTCCTTTCCCTTACAAGGAGCCGACGGGCAAGTGAAGGTTTTCAATGAAAATTTTGTGTTTGGGGAAAAATATGGAGGAAAGAGGAAAATCCTTTTAATCCATTATTAATAAATAAATCCCTTTTAATTAAAACCCTTTTTAAAATTATTAATAAATCCCTCCAAAAAAAATTAATAAATCCTACAATTTCAAATAATTAGATCTTTATTAATTAATTAGTAAGTCAAAATTCGGGATATTACAAGATACAACCGCAAAACTACGCTAAGTACTCTATGGGTAACAAAATGTAAAAAACGTTTGTAATTCTCTCTTTAAGTGATCATGTGATATCGACTTAACGATAAATAAGAAACGGCAAACGGGCAAAACGGTGGAGGGCCGAATGGCCTTGTACAAGGAATCAAAAATCACATAGCTAAGTACTCTATGGGTACGAAAAAAGTACGAAAAAAAAACGTTTGTAATCTCTCTTTGAAATACCGGTCGCGATATCGACCGAACGATAAATACGGCACGCCGGCGCAAACGGCAAAGCAAAACGGGAGGCCGAGAATGTGCCTTGTACAAGAACTCTCCAAAAACCACAAGGCTAAGTAATTCCATCGGCTGGCAACGAAAAAAAGCGAAGAAAAAAAAACGTTGTAATTCTCTTTTGGAAGTACCGAAGTGTGATATCGACCGTAACGATAAATAAGCCACGCCGTCGCAAACGGGGCAAAGTTAAACGGAGGCTGTAATGGACTTCTCGAAACAAAGGAATCAAAAATCACGTCAAGCTAAGTACTCTCATGGGTACGAAAAAATGTACGAGGAAAATGCTTGTAATTCACTTTGAAATACTCGATGGGATATCGACCGTAGCGATATCACAAGTGCATGTCGGCGCAAATGGTGGGCCAAACGGAGGCCGACTGGTTTTGTACAAGGAATCAAAAATCACACAAGCTTGTACACTATGTGCACGAAAAAAAAGTATGAAAAAAACATTTGTAATCTCTATTTGAAGTACCTACGTGATATTTCGACTGCACGATAAACAAGGCATGCCGGCGCAAACGGCAAGCAAAACGGAGGCCGTAATGGCTTTGTACAAGGAATCAAAAATCGCCACAAGGCTAAGCACTTATGGGCACGAAAAAAGGCACTAAAAACAAAATGTTTGTAATTCTCCTTGAAGTTACTCGATGTGACATCGACCAGAACGTTAAATAAGGGCACGCCGGCGCAATGGGCAGCAAAACGTGAGGCCGTAACGGCTCAGGCGTTAAATCAAAAAATGCAGCACAAGCACTTATGTATACTAAAAAAAGTACGAAAAAACAAAACGTTTGTAATTTTCCTTGATGTACCGATGTGCTATCGAACCCGTAACGATAACATAGGGCACGTCGGCGCAAACGGTAAAGTAAAACCGAGGCCGTAACGTGCCTAGTACAAGGAATCGAAAATCGTCAGCTAGCACGATGGGTACCAAACTAGTACGAAAAATCAACTTTGTAATTCTTCTTTTAAGTATCGATAGTGACATCCACAAGTAACGATAAATAAGGCACGCCGGCGCAAACGGCAAGCAAAACGGAGAGCCGCGAATGGCTTTTTACATGCAGAAATCAAAAATCGCTACAGCTAAGTACTGGCGGGTACGAAAAAAAGTACGAAAAAAATGCTGTAATTTCTTGAAGTACCGATTGCGGGACATCAACCGTAATCTATAAATAATGCACGCCTGTGCAAACGGCAGCAAAACGGAGAAAGCCGAATGGCTTCTTGTACAAGGAATCAAAAATCGACACGTTTAAGCATTTCATAGGTACGAAAAGTACGAAAAATGCTAGTAATTTTCTTTGCAAGTAATCGACGTGATACTTCCACTGCAACGATGAACAAGTGCACGCCTGCGCAAACGGAAAGGCAAACGGAAGGCTTAATGGCTCTTGTACAAGGAATCAAAATCTCCACAATGCTAGAATTCCTATGGTACGAAAAAAAGTAAATAAAAAAAAAAAAAAATATGTACTTTATTTGAAGTACCGATGTGATATCGACTCGCAACGATAAATAAGGTACACAAGCATAAACGGCAGCAAAACGTGTGGCTGTAATGGCCTTGTGCAAGTCAATCCAAAAATCTAAACAAGCCAGACTTAACATGTCATTTATAAAATAAGTACTAAACAAAGTGTTTTGCACTTTCTTATGAAGTACCGACGTGATATCGACTGTAACGATAAACAAGGCATGCCTAAGCAAACGGCAAGCAAAACCAGGCTGTAACGGCCTTGTACAAGGAATCAAAAATCGCTACTAGCCTAACTACTCTATGTAAGAAAAAAAGGGCACGAAAAAAAACATTTGTAATTCCCTTTCACAGTCACCCGATGTGGTATCGACTCGCACCGACAACATAGGGGCACGCCGGCACAAACGTGTTAAACGTGAGGCTGTAACGGCCTGTGCTGCCAGGGAATCAAAAATCGTCACGCGCTTAAGCCACCTCATGGTAATGAAACAAAGTATGAAAATAATCGCTTGTACCCCTACAAGCATCGGCGTGGTATCGGCTAAGTAACGATAATAAGGGGCACGCCGGTGCAAACGGCAAGCAAAACGTGAGGTCGAATTAATTGGTATGCAATAAATCAAAAATCGCTACAAATAAGTACCTACGGTACGAAAACATTTGTAATTTTCTTTGAAGTAATCGGCGATATCACCGTGTAACCCATAAATAAGCACGCCGCTAAACGCAAGCAAACGGAGTGCTTAATGGCCTTGTACAAGCGAATCAAAATTCATACGCTAATCACACGCCACCTTACTCAAGCATTGATGTGTTATCGACCGCATCCATAAACAAGGCATGCCGTGCAAACGGGTGTTAAAACGGAGGCCAGTAATGGCTCAGGCTACAAGTGAATCAAAAACCGTCAGGCGTTTAAGTACTTCTTATTGGTACGAAAAAGAGTACGAAACAAAACATTTGTAATTCTCTTTGAAAGTACCGATGTGACATTTGACTCGTAACGATAGTCAAGTGCGCGCTCGGCCCAAACTGCAAGCAAAACGGGAGGCCGTAACGTGGGCTTGTATTATGTATCAAAAATCGCGTACGCTAAGTACTTTAAGGGTAATAAAAAAGTACAAAAAAAACGTTGTACCCTCTTTTGAAGTACTAATGTGGTATCGACTGTACCCATAACAAGGTACGCCGGCACAAACGGGCAAGCAAACGGAGGTCGTAATGGCCTTGTACAATATGAATCAAAAACCGCACCGCTTAAAATACTCGATGGGTACAAAACAAACTACGAAAAAAAACGTTTGTAATTCTTATATGAAGATACGATGTGTTATCGACCGGTAACGATAAATAAGCGTTCGCCGGCGCAAACTAATATTGCAAAAAACGCAGTGCCGTAATGGCCATGTACAAGAATCAAAAACCACACCGCTTAAGTACTCTATGGCAATGCAAAAAGTACGAAAAAACGTTTGTAATTCTCTTTAAGTACATCTAATGCATATCGACTCGGTAACGATAAATAAGTGCACGCCAAGCGCAAACTAAGCAAGTTGTAAAACGGAGGCCGTAATGGCCTTGTACAAGAATCAAAATCGCTACGCTTAAGTACTCTTTGTGTACGAAACAAAGTACGAAAAAAAAATAGTTTGTAATTTTTTGAAGTACCGATGTGATATCGACTGTAACGATAAATAAGGCACGCCGGCGCAAACGGCAAGCAAAACGGAGGCCGTAATGGCCTTGTACAAGAATCAAAAACCACATGCGTTGGGTGCTCCCAGCGGGTACGAAAAAAGAGTACGATAAAAACGTTTGTAATTTTTTTTAAGTACCGATGTGATATCGACCGTAACGATAAATAAGTGCACGCGGCGCAAACGGCAAGCAAAACGGAGGCCGTGAATGGCCTTCAGTACATGGAATCAAAAATCACACAAGCGCTAAGTACTTCGCATAGTACGAAAAAAAGTACGAAAAAAACGTTTGTAATTTTCTTTTGAAGTACTTCGATGATATCGTACTGTAACGATAAATAAGGCACGCCGCGCAAACGGCAGCAAAACGGAGGCTACAATGGCCTTGTACAAGGAATCAAAATCGCCACGCTTAAGTACTCTACGGGTACGAAAAGAGTACGAAAAAATCGTTTGTAATTTTTGAAGTACTGACGTGATATCGACTTCTAACGATAAAATAAGGCACGCCGGCGCAAACGGCAAGCAAAACGGAGGCCGAATAATGTGGCCTTGTACAAGGAATCAAAAATCACACAGCTAAGTACTCTATGGGTACGAAAAAAGTACGAAAAAAAAAAAAATGTTTGTAATTCTCTTTGAAGTACATCGATGTGGATATTGACCGGGAACCCATAAACAAGTGCACGCCGGCGCAAACGGCAAGCAAAACGTGAGGCTAGAATGGCCCTAACAAGGAATCAAAAATTACACAAGCAAGACGATGGTACATCGAAAAAAGTACGAAAAGTCTTTCCTAAAAATACTACAAAAGTGGCGCCCCAAACATCTCCAAGGTCAAGTGGATCATCATTTGGAACGACGATTCGGTTCATATCATTCCCTCCCGGTGGAAAGGATTCGTCCTCGAATCCAAAAACGTTTGTACTCGATAATAATGTAATGGCTGCTCCAAATGATGATCCACTTGACCTTGGAGATGTTTGGGCGCCACTTTTGTAGTATTTTTAGGAAAGACTTTTCATATTTTGGTTCATGAATTCTAGTCATTAATTATGCATAAGTCTTTTCATATTTTGGTTCATGAATTGTAGTCATTAATTAGGCATTATAGTTTACAAGTCTTGTAGCCTATATAAGGCCTTTGTTTTGTACTTTGGAAGGGATCCAGCTTGAATGATAATTTATATTTTCTTAGAATTCAGAGATTGAATTTATATTTACAATTCCTTGATTTGGATTGTATGAACTTTCCATGCTGATAGGCTTATCAAAGTGCTTGAACAACACTTTGTGCGATGTTGAATCCGCTTTAATTCTTAGATTGCTGATTTTCTAAGGATTAAAGGTTTTTTTATTCAAACTTCATTGATTTCCTCAACAGATCCTAAATCCCATCAAATTCTCTTTGAAATGCTTTTGGTCGCGATATCGACCGAGCTTGATAAATAAGGCCAGTTGGCGTAAGCAGCAAGAAAAACGCAGGCCCGAATGACCTTGTACAAGGAATCCAAATATCACACAGTTAGGTAGTCTATGGAGATACGAAAAAAGAAGTACGAAATAAAACGTTTGTAATTCTCTTTCAAATGCGATGTGATATCGACCCAGAACGATAAATATGGCACGCTTGAGTGCAAACGACAAGCAAAGCGAGAGGCCCGAATGGCCTTGTACAAGGAATCAAAAATCACACGGATCAAGTATTATATGGAGTACGAAAAGAGTAAGAAAAGAACATTTGTAATTCTCTTTGAAATCTTGATGGAAGATATCGACGAGAACGATAAATAAAAGGCACGCCAGATCCTGAAACGGAAAAAGAAAAAAGCAGGCCGAGGTATGGCCAGCATTGTACAAGAGAATCAAAAATCACATGGATTAGGTACTCTATAGAGTACGAAAAAAAAAAAATGTTTGTAATTCTCTTTGAAATGCGATGTGATATCGAAACGAAACGATAAATAAGGCACTTGCCGTATTCACATGAGCGGCAAGCAAAGCGGAGGCCCGAGAATGGCATATGTTTAAGGAATCAAATATCACACGAGTTAGGTAGTCTATGGGTATGAAAAAAGTACTGAAAATAAAGCGTTTGTAATTCTCTTTGCGATGCGATGTGATATCTTGACAGGAAACGATAAATAAGGCATGCCTTGCGTATAACGGCAATGACAAAACGGAAGGCTGAATGGCCTTTTTTTACAAGGAATCAAATATCACGTAGTTAAAGTACTCTTTAAGTGCGAAAAGAAAGTCCTGAAAAAAGCGTTTGCAATTCTCTTCAGAATTCTTGATGTGATATCGAACCCTAGCGATAAATAAAGAACGCCCGAGACGCAAGCGACAAGCAAAGCGGAGGCCGAGGAATGGACTTGTACAAGGAATCAAATATCACACAGTTAGGTAGTCTATGGAGTGCGAAAAAAGTACGAAATAAAACGTTTCTAATTCTCTTTGGAAGTGCGTGTGATATGGGCCCGAACGATAAATAAGGCACGCCGGATGCAAACGGAAAGAAAAAACGGAAGGCGAGAATGGCCTTGTACAAGGAATCAAAAATCACACGGTTAAGTGCCTACATGGGTACGAAAAAAAAACGTTGTAATTCTCTTTGAAATGCGATGTGATAATGACAGGAGAACGATAAATAAAACCTTATGAAGGCATAAAGGAGCAAGCAAAGCGGAGGCAGAATGACATACAGTTCCAGGAATCAAATATCCTGCACGAGTTAAGTACTCTATGTAGTGCGGAAAAAAGTGCGAAAAAAAATGTTTGTAATTCTCTTTTGAAGTACTTGATAACTGATATCGACCGAAACGATAAATATGCGCGCGCCGATTATAATACGGCAAGCAAAGCGGAGGCGAATGGCCTTGTACAAAGAATCAAAATCACACAGTTAAGTACTCTTATTGGTATGAAAAAAGAAATCTGAAAAAAATAATTTGTAATTCTCTTTGGAAGTCGCTTGATGTGATATCGACCAGGAAACGATAAATAAGACGCGCCGGTACAAGCGGAAAGAAAAACGGAGGCAAGGGATGGCGCTATGCACAAGAGAATCAAAATCGCACGAGTTGATGCACTAGCATAAAGTCTGTGAAAAAAAAGTGCGAAAAAAATGTTTGTAATTCTCTTTGAAATCACGATGTGATGTCTCGACCGAGCGATAAATAGAGACGCACGCCGGTATAAGCAGCAAGCAAGAAGGGAGGCCGAATAGCGCTTGTACAAGGAATCAAATATCATACAGTTAGGTATGTCTATGCAGATGCGAGAAAAAGTCACGAAATAAAGCGTTTGCCAATTCTCTTTGAAATGCTTGATGTGATATCGACCGAACGATAAATAAGGCACGCGCGGCGCAAGCGGCAAGCGACAAGCCATGAAGGCGGGAATGGCCTTGTACAAAGAATCAAATATCACACGCAGGTTAGGTAGTCTATGGGTATGAGAAAAAAATACTGAAAAAAAGCGTTTGCAATTCTCTTTGAATTGCTTGATGTGATATCGACGAGCGATAAATGAGGCACGCCAGCATAAACGGCAAACAAAGCTCAGGCCCAGAATAGCCTTATGCAAGGAATCAAAAATCACACGCCGATTAAATACACTACATGGAGTAGAAAAAAGAGCAAAGAAAAAAGTATTTGTAAATTCATAACGAAATGCGATGTGAT
This sequence comes from Gentiana straminea, assembly GCA_036785695.1. Taxonomy (NCBI): domain Eukaryota; kingdom Viridiplantae; phylum Streptophyta; class Magnoliopsida; order Gentianales; family Gentianaceae; genus Gentiana; species Gentiana straminea. The sequence continues at coordinate 11,395 of JAVUPR010000563.1, forward strand.
ATCGACCGAACGATAAATAAGGCACGCCGGCGCAAACGGCAAGCAAAACGGAGGCGAGAATGGCCTTGTACAAGGAATCAAAAATCACACGGTTAAGTACTCTATGGGTACGAAAAAAAGTACGAAAAAAAACGTTTGTAATTCTCTTTGAAATGCGATGTGATATCGACCGAACGATAAATAAGGCACGCCGGCGCAAACGGCAAGCAAAACGGAGGCCGAGAATGGCCTTGTACAAGGAATCAAAAATCACACGGTTAAGTACTCTATGGGTACGAAAAAAAGTACGAAAAAAAACGTTTGTAATTCTCTTTGAAATACGATGTGATATCGACCGAACGATAAATAAGGCACGCCGGCGCAAACGGCAAGCAAAACGGAGGCCGAGAATGGCCTTGTACAAGGAATCAAAAATCACACGAGTTAAGTACTCTATGGGTACGAAAAAAAGTACGAAAAAAAACGTTTGTAATTCTCTTTGAAATGCGATGTGATATCGACCGAACGATAAATAAGGCACGCCGGCGCAAACGGCAAGCAAAACGGAGGCGAGAATGGCCTTGTACAAGGAATCAAAAATCACACGATTAATACTCTATGGGTACGAAAAAAAGTACGAAAAAAAAACGTTTGTAATTCTCTTTGAAATGCGATGTGATATCGACCGAACGATAAATAAGGCACGCCGGCGCAAACGGCAAGCAAAACGGAGGCGAGAATGGCCTTGTACAAGGAATCAAAAATCACACGGTTAAGTACTCTATGGGTACGAAAAAAAGTACGAAAAAAAACGTTTGTAATTCTCTTTGAAGTGCGATGTGATATCGACCGAACGATAAATAAGGCACGCCGGCGCAAACGGCAAGCAAAACGGAGGCCGAGAATGGCCTTGTACAAGGAATCAAAAATCACACGGTTAAGTACTCTATGGGTACGAAAAAAAGTACGAAAAAAAACGTTTGTAATTCTCTTTGAAGTATGCGATGTGATATCGACGAGCGATAAATAAGACGCGCGAGCGCAAGCGGCAAGCAAAGCAGGATGCGAGAGAATAGCCTTAACAAAGAATCAAATATCCTACGGGTTAAGGTAGTCTATGGGTATGAAAAAAAATCTGAAATCATGATTTGCAATTCTCTTTGAATTCTTTTGATGTGATATACGACCCGAACGATAAATAAGGCACGCCGCACAAACGGCAAGCAAACAGTAGAGCCAAATGCGCCTTGTACAAGGAATCAAAAATCACACGAGTTAAGTACTACTATGGGTACGAAAAAAAGTACAGAAAAAATGTTTGTAAATTCTCTTTGAAGTGCTTGATGTGATATAAACGGACCGGAACGAAAAATAAGGCACGCAGTATGTAAGCAGCAAAGAAAAACGGAGAGCCGGAATGGCACTTGGCCACAAGAGAATCAAATATCACACGGGTAGGTAGTCTGTGGGGTACGAGAAAAAGTACTGAAAGAAATCGCGTTGTAATTCTTTTTGAAGTACGATGTGATATCGACCCGAACGATAAATAAGGCACGCCGGCGCAAACGGCAGAAGCAAAATGGAAGCCGGAATGGCCTTGTACAAGAGAATCAAAAGAAATCACACGGTTAGGTAGTCTATGGGTCACAGAAAAAAGATTATGAAAAAAAACGTTTGTAATTCTCTTTGATCTTACCCGATGTGATATACGACCCAGAGCGATAAATAAGGCACGCAGCGTATAAGCGGAATGACAAAGCGGAGACAAAGGTAGTATTGTACAAGAAATCAAATATAAATACGATTAGGTACTCCATGGAGTGCGAAAAAAATTATGAAAAAAAAAGTTTGTAATTATACTTTGAAGTGCTTGATGTGATATCGACCGAGCGATAAATAAGGCACGCTACAGGCGTAAACGGCAAGCAAAAGCGGAGGCCAGGAATGGCGTTGTACAAGGAATCAAATATCCTGCAGGTTGGGTAGTGCTTTGGAGTACGAAAAATAGTGCAAATAAAGCGTTTGTAATTCTCTTTGAAATCGCGATGTGATATCGACCCGAGCGAAAAATAAGGCACGCCGAGTGCTTAAGCGGCGAGCAAAGCGGAGGCCAAAGAATGGCCTTGTACAAGGAATCCAAATATCACGCGAGGTAAATACTACGTATGGGTGCGAAAGAAAGTGCAGAAAAAGCATGTTTGTAATTCTCTTTGAAATGCGACGTGATATAGACAGGAATGATAAATAAGGCACGCCGAAGCGCCAAGCGGAAAAAGAAAAAGCGGAGAGCGAGAATGACGCCATGTACAAAGAATCAAATATCACGAGTTAGGTAGTCTATGGGTACGAAAAAAATTACGCAGTAAAGCGTTTGGCAATTCTCTTTCCAAATACTTGATGTGATATCGACAGAAACGATAAATAAGGCACGCATAGCGTAAGCAACAAACAAAAGCAGAAGCCAGAGTGGCCTTATTACAAGAAATCAAATATCACCGCGGTTAGGTAGTCTATGTAGATTAGCGAAAAAAAGTGCGAAATAAAAGCGTTTGGCAATTATAACTTTGAAGTATCGCGATGCAATCTATCGACCGAGCGATAAATAAGACGCGCCGGCGTTATAAGCGGCACGCCCAAAGCGGAGGACGGAATGGACATATACAAGGTATCAAATATCACACTGCAGTTAGGTAGTCTTTGGGTAGCGAAGAAAAAAGTATGAAAAAAAACGTTTGCAATTCTCTTTTGAATTCTGCGTGTGATATCGCCCGAGCGATAAATAAGGCGCGCCCGAGAAACATGAAAGCGACGAAGCAAAACGGAAGCGAGAATGGCCTTGTACAAGGAATCAAAAATCACACGGTTAAGTACTACATGGGTACGAAAAAAAGTACGAAAAAAAACGTTTGTAATTCTCTTTGAAATCGATGTGATATCGACCGAACGATAAATAAGGCACGCCGGCGCAAACGGCAAGCAAAACGGAGGCGAGAATGGCCTTGTACAAGGAATCAAAAATCACACGTTAAGTACTCTATGGGTACGAAAAAAAGTACGAAAAAAAACGTTTGTAATTCTCTTTGAAGAAATGCGATGTGATATCGACCGAACGATAAATAAGGCACGCCGGCGCAAACGGCAAGCAAAACGGAGGCCGAGAATGGCCTTGTACAAGGAATCAAAAATCACACGAGTTAAGTACTCTATGGGTACGAAAAAAAGTACGAAAAAAAACGTTTGTAATTCTCTTTGAAATGCGATGTGATATCGACCGAACGATAAATAAGGCACGCCGGCGCAAACGGCAAGCAAAACGGAGGCCGAGAATGGCCTTGTACAAGGAATCAAAAATCACACGGTTAAGTACTCTATGGGTACGAAAAAAAGTACGAAAAAAAACGTTTGTAATTCTCTTTGAAGTATGCGATGTGATATCGACCGAACGATAAATAAGGCACGCCGGCGCAAACGGCAAGCAAAACGGAGGCGGAATGGCCTTGTACAAGGAATCAAAAATCACACGATTAAGTACTCTATGGGTACGAAAAAAAGTACGAAAAAAAACGTTTGTAATTCTCTTTGAAGTATGCGATGTGATATCGACCGAACGATAAATAAGGCACGCCGGCGCAAACGGCAAGCAAAACGGAGGCGAGAATGGCCTTGTACAAGGAATCAAAAATCACACGGTTAAGTACTCTATGGGTACGAAAAAAAGTACGAAAAAAAACGTTTGTAATTCTCTTTGAAGTGCGATGTGATATCGACCGAACGATAAATAAGGCACGCCGGCGCAAACGGCAAGCAAAACGGAGGCGAGAATGGCCTTGTACAAGGAATCAAAAATCACACGGTTAAGTACTCTATGGGTACGAAAAAAAGTACGAAAAAAAACGTTTGTAATTCTCTTTGAAGTGCGATGTGATATCGACCGAACGATAAATAAGGCACGCCGGCGCAAACGGCAAGCAAAACGGAGGCGAGAATGGCCTTGTACAAGGAATCAAAAATCACACGAGTTAAGTACTCTATGGGTACGAAAAAAAGTACGAAAAAAAACGTTTGTAATTCTCTTTGAAGTGCGATGTGATATCGACCGAACGATAAATAAGGCACGCCGGCGCAAACGGCAAGCAAAACGGAGGCGAGAATGGCCTTGTACAAGGAATCAAAAATCACACGGTTAAGTACTCTATGGGTACGAAAAAAAGTACGAAAAAAAACGTTTGTAATTCTCTTTGAAGTGCGATGTGATATCGACCGAACGATAAATAAGGCACGCCGGCGCGCAAACGGCAAGCAAAACGGAGGCCGAATGGCCTTGTACAAGGAATCAAAAATCACACGGTTAAGTACTCTATGGGTACGAAAAAAAGTACGAAAAAAAACGTTTGTAATTCTCTTTGAAATGCGATGTGATATCGACCGAACGATAAATAAGGCACGCCGGCGCAAACGGCAAGCAAAACGGAGGCCGAGAATGGCCTTGTACAAGGAATCAAAAATCACACGTTAAGTACTCTACATGGGTACGAAAAAAAGTACGAAAAAAAACGTTTGTAATTCTCTTTGAAATGCGATGTGATATCGACCGAACGATAAATAAGGCACGCCGGCGCAAACGGCAAGCAAAACGGAGGCCGAGAATGGCCTTGTACAAGGAATCAAAAATCACACGGTTAAGTACTCTATGGGTACGAAAAAAAGTACGAAAAAAAACGTTTGTAATTCTCTTTGAAGTGCGATGTGATATCGACCGAACGATAAATAAGGCACGCCGGCGCAAACGGCAAGCAAAACGGAGGCGAGAATGGCCTTGTACAAGGAATCAAAAATCACACGGTTAAGTACTCTATGGGTACGAAAAAAAGTACGAAAAAAAACGTTTGTAATTCTCTTTGAAAGTGCGATGTGATATCGACCGAACGATAAATAAGGCACGCCGGCGCAAACGGCAAGCAAAACGGAGGCCGAGAATGGCCTTGTACAAGGAATCAAAAATCACACGGTTAAGTACTCTATGGGTACGAAAAAAAGTACGAAAAAAAACGTTTGTAATTCTCTTTGAAATGCGATGTGATATCGACCGAACGATAAATAAGGCACGCCGGCGCAAACGGCAAGCAAAACGGAGGCGAGAATGGCCTTGTACAAGGAATCAAAAATCACACGAGTTAAGTACTCTATGGGTACGAAAAAAAGTACGAAAAAAAACGTTTGTAATTCTCTTTGAAATGCGATGTGATATCGACCGAACGATAAATAAGGCACGCCGGCGCAAACGGCAAGCAAAACGGAGGCGAGAATGGCCTTGTACAAGGAATCAAAAATCACACGGTTAAGTACTCTATGGGTACGAAAAAAAGTACGAAAAAAAACGTTTGTAATTCTCTTTGAAGTGCGATGTGATATCGACCGAACGATAAATAAGGCACGCCGGCGCAAACGGCAAGCAAAACGGAGGCGAGAATGGCCTTGTACAAGGAATCAAAAATCACACGGTTAAGTACTCTATGGGTACGAAAAAAAGTACGAAAAAAAACGTTTGTAATTCTCTTTGAAGTGCGATGTGATATCGACCGAACGATAAATAAGGCACGCCGGCGCAAACGGCAAGCAAAACGGAGGCGAGAATGGCCTTGTACAAGGAATCAAAAATCACACGATTAAGTACACTATGGGTACGAAAAAAAGTACGAAAGAAATGTTTGTAATTCTCTTTGAAATGCGATGTGATATCGACAGAGAAAAGATAAATAAGGCACGCCGGCGCAAACGGCAAGCAAAATGGAGACCCGAGAATGGCCTTGTACAAGAAATCAAAAATCACACGGTTAAGGCCTCACATGAGTACGAGAAAAAGTACGAAAAAACGTTTGCAATTCTCTTTTAAGTTCTTGATGTGATAATCGACTAGAAACGATAAATAAGGCACGCCGGCGCAAACGGCAAGCAAAACGGAGGCAGAATGGCCTTGTACAAGAAATCAAAAATCACACGAGTTAAGTGCCTACTATGGGTACGAAAAAAAGTACGAAAAAAAACGTTTGTAATTCTCTTTGAAATACGATGTGATATCGACCGAACGATAAATAAGGCACGCCCGGCGCAAACGGCAAGTAAAAACGGAGGCGAGAATGGCCTTGTACAAGGAATCAAAAATCACACGGTTAAGTACTCTATGGGTACGAAAAAAAAGTACGAAAAAAACGTTTGTAATTCTCTTTGAAATGCTTGATGCGATATCGACCGAACGATAAATAAGGCACGCCGGCGCAAACGGCAAGCAAAACGGAGGACGAGAATGGCCTTGTACAAGGAATCAAAAATCACACGAGTTAAGTACTCATGGGTACGAAAAAAAGTACGAAAAAAAACGTTTGTAATTCTCTTTGAAATCTGATGTGATATCGACCGAACGATAAATAAGGCACGCCGAGCGTGGCAAACGGCAAGCAAAACGGAGGCCGGAGAATGGCCTTGTACAAGGAATCCAAAAATCACACAGTTAAGTACTGTATGGGTACGAAAAAAAGTACGAAAAAAAACGTTTGTAATTCTCTTTGAAGTACTTATGTGATATCGACCAGAACGATAAATAAGGCACGCCGGCGCAAACGGAAAGCAAAACGGAGGCCAGAATGGCCTTGTACAAGGAATCAAAAATCACACGATTAAGTACTCTATGGGTACGAAAAAAAAGTACGAAAAAAAACGTTTGTAATTCTCTTTGAAGTGCGATGTGATATCGACCGAAACGATAAATAAGGCACGCCGGCGCAAACGGCAAGCAAAACGGAGGCCGAATGGCGCTTGTACAAGAATCAAAAATCACGAGTTAAGTACTACTATGGGTACGAAAAAAAGTACGAAAAAAACGTTTGTAATTCTCTTTGAAGTACTTATGTGATATCGACCCCGAACGATAAATAAGGCACGCCGAAAGCGCAAACGGCAAGCAAAACGGAGGCGGAATGGCCTTGTACAAGGAATCAAAAATCACACACGAGTTAAGTACTCTATGCGGTACGAAAAAAAGTACGAAAAAAAAACGTTTGTAATTCTCTTTGGAAATGCTTGATGTGATATCGACCCGAACGATAAATAAGGCACGCAGCGCAAGCGGCAAGCAAAACGGAGGCCCCGAGAATGGCCTTGTACAAGGAATCAAAAATCACACGCAGTTAAGTACTCTATGGAGTACGAAAAAAAGTGCGAAAATAAACGTTTGTAATTCTCTTTGAAATCGCGATGTGATATCGACCCGAACGATAAATAAGGCTACGCCTCGCGTATAAGCGGCAAGCAAAACGGAGGCGGAGAATGGCCTTGTACAAGAAATCAAAAATCACACGGTTAAGTACTCATAAGTGTACGCGAAAAAAGTACGAAAAAAAAAAAAGTTTGTAATTCTCTTTGAAATGCTTGATGTGATATCGACCCGAACGATAAATAAGGCACGCCGGCGCAAAGCGGCAAGCAAAACGGAGGCGAGAATGGCCTTGTACAAGGAATCAAAAATCACGAGTTAAGTACTCTATGGGTACGAAAAAAGTACGAAAAAAAAACGTTTGTAATTCTCTTTGAAATACGATGTGATATCGACCGAACGATAAATAAGGCACGCCGGCGCAAACGGCAAGCAAAACGGAGGCGAGAATGGCCTTGTACAAGGAATCAAAAATCACACGAGTTAAGTACTCTATGGGTACGAAAAAAAAAGTACGAAAAAAAACGTTTGTAATTCTCTTTGAAATGCGATGTGATATCGACCGAACGATAAATAAGGCACGCCGGCGCAAACGGCAAGCAAAACGGAGGCCGAGAATGGCCTTGTACAAGAAATCAAAAATCACACGAGTTAAGTACTCTATGGGTACGAAAAAAAGTAAGAAAAAAACGTTTGTAATTCTCTTTGAAATGCGATGTGATATCGACCGAACGATAAATAAGGCACGCCGGCGCAAACGGCAAGCAAAACGGAGCGAGAATGGCCTTGTACAAGAAATCAAAAATCACACGGTTAAGTACTCTATGGGTACGAAAAAAAAGTACGAAAAAAAAAACGTTTGTAATTCTCTTTGAGAGTACGATGTGATATCGACCGAACGATAAATAAGGCACGCCGGCGCAAACGGCAAGCAAAACGGAGGCCGAGAATGGCCTTGTACAAGGAATCAAAAATCACACGAGTTAAGTACTATATGGGTACGAAAAAAAGTACGAAAAAAAAACGTTTGTAATTCTCTTTGAAGATCTTGATGTGATATCGAGCCCGGAACGATAAATAAGGCACGCCGGCGCAAACGGCAAGCAAAACGGAGGCCGGGAATGGCCTTGTACAAGAGAATCAAAAATCACACGGTTAAGTACTGCTATGGGTACGAAAAAAAGTACGAAAAAAACGTTTGTAATTCTCTTTGGAAATACGATGTGATATCGACCAGAACGATAAATAAGGCACGCCGGCGCAAACGGCAAGCAAAACGGAGGCCAGAATGGCCTTGTACAAGAATCAAAAATCACACAGTTAAGTGCTCTATGGGTACGAAAAAAAAGTACGAAAAAAAACGTTTGTAATTCTCTTTGAAATGCGATGTGATATCGACCGAACGATAAATAAGGCACGCCGAGCGCAAGCGGCAAGCAAAACGGAGGCGGAATGGCCTTGTACAAGAAAATCAAAAATCACACGATTAAGTACTCTATGGGTACGAAAAAAAAGTACGAAAAAAAACGTTTGTAATTCTCTTTGAAATGCGATGTGATATCGACCGAACGATAAATAAGGCACGCCGGCGCAAACGGCAAGCAAAACGGAGGCGAGAATGGCCTTGTACAAGGAATCAAAAATCACACGCAGTTAAGTACTCTATGGGTACGAAAAAAAAAGTACGAAAAAACGTTTGTAATTCTCTTTGAAGTACGTATGTGATATCGACCGAACGATAAATAAGGCACGCCGAGAGCAAACGGCAAGCAAAACGGAGGCAGGAATGGCCTTGTACAAGAAAATCAAAAATCACATCCGAGTTAAGTACTCTATGGGTACGAAAAAAGTACGAAAAAAAGCGTTTGTAATTCTCTTTGAAATGCGATGTGATATCGACGAGAACGATAAATAAGGCACGCCGGCGCAAACGGCAAGCAAAACGGAGGCCAGAATGGCCTTTGTACAAGGAATCAAAAATCACACAGTTAAGTACTCTATGGGTACGAAAAAAAGTACGAAAAAAAACGTTTGTAATTCTCTTTGAAATCTTGATGTGATATCGACCGAACGATAAATAAGGCACGCCGGCGCAAACGGCAAGCAAAACGGAGGCGGAATGCGCGCTTGTACAAGAAATCAAAAATCACACGGTTAAGTACTCTATGGGTACGAAAAAAAGTACGAAAAAAAAACGTTTGTAATTCTCTTTGAAGTCTTGATGTGATATCGACCGAACGATAAATAAGGCACGCCGGCGCAAACGGCAAGCAAAACGGAGGCCGAGAATGGCCTTGTACAAGGAATCAAAAATCACACAGTTAAGTACTCTATGGGTACGTACGAAAAAAGTACGAAAAAAAACGTTTGTAATTCTCTTTGAAGTACTTGATGTGATATCGACCAGAACGATAAATAAGGCACGCCGGCGCAAACGGCAAGCAAAACGGAGGCCAGAATGGCCTTGTACAAGAAATCAAAAATCACACAGTTAAGTACTCTATGGGTACGAAAAAAAAGTACGAAAAAAAACATTTGTAATTCTCTTTGAAATGCGATGTGATATCGACCGAACGATAAATAAGGCACGCCGGCGCAAACGGCAAGCAAAACGGAGACGAGAATGGCCTTGTACAAAAATCAAAAATCACACGATTAAGTACTCTATGGGTACGAAAAAAAAGTACGAAAAAAACGTTTGTAATTCTCTTCCCTGAAGTACGATGTGATATCGACCGAACGATAAATAAGGCACGCCGGCGCAAACGGCAAGCAAAACGGAGGCCAGAATGGCCTTGTACAAGGAATCAAAAATCACACAGTTAAGTACTCTGTGGGTACGAAAAAAAAGTACGAAAAAAAACGTTTGTAATTCTCTTTGAAGTATTGATGTGATATCGACCGAATGATAAATAAGGCACGCCGGCGCAAACGGCAAGCAAAGCCAGGAGGCCGAATGGCCTTGTACAAGAATCAAAAATCCACACGGTTAAGTACTACTATGGGTACGAAAAAAAGTACGAAAAAAAACGTTTGTAATTCTCTTTGAAGTACGTGTGATATCGACCGAACGATAAATAAGGCACGCCGGCGCAAACGGCAAGCAAAACGGAGGCCCGAGAATGGCCTTGTACAAGAAATCAAAAATCACACGGTTAAGTACTACTATGGGTACGAAAAAAAGTACGAAAAAAACGTTTGTAATTCTCTTTGAAATGCGAGTGTGATATCGACCGAAACGATAAATAAGGCACGCCGGCGCAAACGGCAAGCAAAACGGAGGCCGGAATGGCCTTGTACAAGAATCAAAAATCACACGGTTAAGTACTCTTTGGGTATGAAAAAAAGTACGAAAAAAAACGTTTGTAATTCTCTTTCGGAAATCTACGTGTGATATCGAAGACCCGAACGATAAATAAGGCACGCCGGCGCAAACGGCAAGCAAAACGGAGGCCAGAATGGCCTTGTACAAGGAATCAAAAATCACTGCAGTTAAGTACTGCATGGGTACGAAAAAAAGTACGAAAAAAAACATTTGTAATTCTCTTTGAAGTACGATGTGATATCGACCAGAACGATAAATAAGGCATGTCGGCGCAAACGGCAAGCAAAACGGAGGCCAGAATGGCCTTGTGCAAGGAATCAAAAATCACACAGTTAAGTACTCTATGGGTACGAAAAAAAGTACGAAAAAAAACATTTTGTAATTCTCTTTGAAATGCGATGTGATATCGACCGAACGATAAATAAGGCACGCACGGCGCAAACGGCAAGCAAAACGGAGGCCGAGAATGGCCTTGTACAAGAAATCAAAAATCACACGAGTTAAGTACTGCTATGGGTACGAAAAAAAGTTCGAAAAAACGTTTGTAATTCTCTTTGAAGTACGATGTGATATCGACCGAACGATAAATAAGGCACGCCGGCGCAAACGGCAAGCAAAACGGAGCGAGAATGGCCTTGTACAAGGAATCCAAAAATCACACGGTTAAGTACTCTATGGGTACGAAAAAAAAGTATGAAAAAACGTTTGTAATTCTCTTTGAAATGCGATGTGATATCGACCAGAACGATAAATAAGGCACGCCGGCGCAAACGGCAAGCAAAACGGAGCCCGAATGGCCTTGTACAAGGAATCAAAAATCACACGTTAAGTACTCTATGGGTACGAAAAAAAGTACGAAAAAAAACATTTGTAATTCTCTTTGAAATACTGATGTGATATCGACCAGAATGATAAATAAGGCATGCCGGCGCAAACGGCAAGCAAAACGGAGGCCAGAATTGCCTTGTACAAGAAATCAAAAATCACACGAGTTAAAAGTACTGCTTTATGGGTACGAAAAAAAGTACGAAAAAAAACATTTGTAATTCTCTTTGAAGTACTAATGTGATATCGACTAGAACGATAAATAAGGCACGTCGGCGCAAGCGGCAAGCAAAGCGGAGACGAGAATGGCCTTGTACAAGAAATCAAAAAGCACTGCGATTAAGTACTACTATGGGTATGCAGAGAAAAAGTATGAAAAAAAAAATGTTTGTAATTCCCTTAGAAATGCGATGTGATATCGACCGAAACGATAAATGAGGCACGCCTGCGCAAACGACGCAGAAACAAAACGGAGGCCGGGAAATGGCCTTGTACAAGAAATCAAAGAAATCACGACGAGTTAAGTACTTTCTATGGGTACGAAAAAAAGTATGAAAAAATACGTTTGTAATTCTCTTTGGAGAATGCTTTGATGAAATCCTCGACGAGAACGATAAATAAGGCACGCCGAGCGCAAACGGCAAACAAAACGGAGGCCGAATGGCCTTGTACAAGGAATCAAAAATCACACGAGTTAAGTACTCACATAGATTACGAAAAAAATTAAGAAAAAAAACATTTGTAATTCTGCTTGGAAAGTACTGATGCTTGATATCGACCGAAACGATAAATAAGGCACGCCGGCGCAAAGCGGCAAGCAAAACGGAGGCCGAGAATGGCCTTGTACAAGAAATCAAAAATCACACGATTAAGTACTACTATGGGTACGAAAAAAAAGTACGAAGAAAAACATTTGTAATTCTCTTTGAAGTACGTGTGATATCGACCCCGGGGGAAACGATAAATAAGGCACGCCGGCGCAAACGGCATGTTACAGAAACGGAGGACGATAATGGCCTTGTACAAGAAATCAAAAATCACACGGTTAAATTGCTCTACATGGGTACGAAAAAAAGTATGAAAAAAAACGTTTGTAATTCTCTTTGAAGTACGGTGATGTGATATCGACCGAACGATAAATAAGGCACGCCGGCGAAAAAACGGCAAGCAAAACGGAGGGCGAATGGCCTTGTACAAGGAATCAAAAATCACACAGTTAAGTACTCTGTGGGTATGAAAAACTTACGAAAAAAAACGTTTGTAATTCTCTTTGAGGTACGTGTGTGATATCGACCGAACGATAAATAAGGCACTCCGGCGCAAACGGCAAGCAAAACGGGAGGCGAGAATGGCCTTGTACAAGAAATCAAAAATCACACGATTAAGTACTCTATGGGTATGAAAAAAAGTACGAAAAAAACGTTTGTAATTCTCTTTGAAATGCGATGTGATATCGACCGAACGATAAATAAGGCACGCCGGCGCAAACGGCAAGCAAAACGGAGGCGAGAATGGCCTTGTACAAGGAATCAAAAATCACACGGTTAAGTACTCTATGGGTACGAAAAAAAGTACGAAAAAAAACGTTTGTAATTCTCTTTGAAATGCGATGTGATATCGACCGAACGATAAATAAGGCACGCCGGCGCAAACGGCAAGCAAAACGGAGGCCGAGAATGGCCTTGTACAAGGAATCAAAAATCACACGAGTTAAGTACTCTATGGGTACGAAAAAAAGTACGAAAAAAAACGTTTGTAATTCTCTTTGAAGTGCGATGTGATATCGACCGAACGATAAATAAGGCACGCCGGCGCAAACGGCAAGCAAAACGGAGGCGAGAATGGCCTTGTACAAGGAATCAAAAATCACACGGTTAAGTACTCTATGGGTACGAAAAAAAGTACGAAAAAAAACGTTTGTAATTCTCTTTGAGTGCGATGTGATATCGACCGAACGATAAATAAGGCACGCCGGCGCAAACGGCAAGCAAAACGGAGGCCGAGAATGGCCTTGTACAAGGAATCAAAAATCACACGGTTAAGTACTCTATGGGTACGAAAAAAAGTACGAAAAAAAACGTTTGTAATTCTCTTTGAAGTGCGATGTGATATCGACCGAACGATAAATAAGGCACGCCGGCGCAAACGGCAAGCAAAACGGAGGCGAGAATGGCCTTGTACAAGGAATCAAAAATCACACGGTTAAGTACTCTATGGGTACGAAAAAAAGTACGAAAAAAAACGTTTGTAATTCTCTTTGAAATGCGATGTGATATCGACCGACCGAACGATAAATAAGGCACGCCGGCGCAAACGGCAAGCAAAACGGAGGCCGAGAATGGCCTTGTACAAGGAATCAAAAATCACACGGTTAAGTACTCTATGGGTACGAAAAAAAGTACGAAAAAAAACGTTTGTAATTCTCTTTGAAATGCGATGTGATATCGACCGAACGATAAATAAGGCACGCCGGCGCAAACGGCAAGCAAAACGGAGGCCGAGAATGGCCTTGTACAAGGAATCAAAAATCACACGGTTAAGTACTCTATGGGTACGAAAAAAAGTACGAAAAAAAACGTTTGTAATTCTCTTTGAAGTGCGATGTGATATATCGACCGAACGATAAATAAGGCACGCCGGCGCAAACGGCAAGCAAAACGGAGGCGAGAATGGCCTTGTACAAGGAATCAAAAATCACACGGTTAAGTACTCTATGGGTACGAAAAAAAGTACGAAAAAAAACGTTTGTAATTCTCTTTGAAGTGCGATGTGATATCGACCGAACGATAAATAAGGCACGCCGGCGCAAACGGCAAGCAAAACGGAGGCCGAGAATGGCCTTGTACAAGGAATCAAAAATCACACGGTTAAGTACTCTATGGGTACGAAAAAAAGTACGAAAAAAAACGTTTGTAATTCTCTTTGAAGTGCGATGTGATATCGACCGAACGATAAATAAGGCACGCCGGCGCAAACGGCAAGCAAAACGGAGGCCGAGAATGGCCTTGTACAAGGAATCAAAAATCACACGGTTAAGTACTCTATGGGTACGAAAAAAAGTACGAAAAAAAACGTTTGTAATTCTCTTTGAAGTGCGATGTGATATCGACCGAACGATAAATAAGGCACGCCGGCGCAAACGGCAAGCAAAACGAGGCGAGAATGGCCTTGTACAAGGAATCAAAAATCACACGGTTAAGTACTCTATGGGTACGTAAAAAAAAGTACGAAAAAAAACGTTTGTAATTCTCTTTGAAGTGCGATGTGATATCGACCGAACGATAAATAAGGCACGCCGGCGCAAACGGCAAGCAAAACGGAGGCGAGAATGGCCTTGTACAAGGAATCAAAAATCACACGGTTAAGTACTCTATGGGTACGAAAAAAAGTACGAAAAAAAACGTTTGTAATTCTCTTTGAAATGCGATGTGATATCGACCGAACGATAAATAAGGCACGCCGGCGCAAACGGCAAGCAAAACGGAGGCGAGAATGGCCTTGTACAAGGAATCAAAAATCACACGGTTAAGTACTCTACATGGGTACGAAAAAAAGTACGAAAAAAAACGTTTGTAATTCTCTTTGAAGTATGCGATGTGATATCGACCGAACGATAAATAAGGCACGCCGGCGCAAACGGCAAGCAAAACGGAGGCCGAGAATGGCCTTGTACAAGGAATCAAAAATCACGAGTTAAGTACTCTATGGGTACGAAAAAAAGTACGAAAAAAAACGTTTGTAATTCTCTTTGAAATGCGATGTGATATCGACCGAACGATAAATAAGGCACGCCGGCGCAAACGGCAAGCAAAACGGAGGCCGAGAATGGCCTTGTACAAGGAATCAAAAATCACACGGTTAAGTACTCTATGGGTACGAAAAAAAGTACGAAAAAAAACGTTTGTAATTCTCTTTGAAGTGCGATGTGATATCGACCGAACGATAAATAAGGCACGCCGGCGCAAACGGCAAGCAAAACGGAGGCCGAGAATGGCCTTGTACAAGGAATCAAAAATCACACGGTTAAGTACTCTATGGGTACGAAAAAAAGTACGAAAAAAAACGTTTGTAATTCTCTTTGAAGTGCGATGTGATATCGACCGAACGATAAATAAGGCACGCCGGCGCAAACGGCAAGCAAAACGGAGGCCGAGAATGGCCTTGTACAAGGAATCAAAAATCACACGGTTAAGTACTCTATGGGTACGAAAAAAAGTACGAAAAAAAACGTTTGTAATTCTCTTTGAAGTGCGATGTGATATCGACCGAACGATAAATAAGGCACGCCGGCGCAAACGGCAAGCAAAACGGAGGCGAGAATGGCCTTGTACAAGGAATCAAAAATCACA
Source organism: Gentiana straminea (assembly GCA_036785695.1). NCBI lineage: Eukaryota > Viridiplantae > Streptophyta > Magnoliopsida > Gentianales > Gentianaceae > Gentiana > Gentiana straminea. The sequence continues at coordinate 27,083 of JAVUPR010000563.1, forward strand.
CGGTTAAGTACTCTATGGGTACGAAAAAAAGTACGAAAAAAAACGTTTGTAATTCTCTTTGAAATGCGATGTGATATCGACCGAACGATAAATAAGGCACGCCGGCGCAAACGGCAAGCAAAACGGAGCCGAGAATGGCCTTGTACAAGGAATCAAAAATCACACGGTTAAGTACTCTATGGGTACGAAAAAAAGTACGAAAAAAAACGTTTGTAATTCTCTTTGAAGTGCGATGTGATATCGACCGAACGATAAATAAGGCACGCCGGCGCAAACGGCAAGCAAAACGGAGGCCGAGAATGGCCTTGTACAAGGAATCAAAAATCACACGAGTTAAGTACTCTATGGGTACGAAAAAAAGTACGAAAAAAAACGTTTGTAATTCTCTTTGAAGTGCGATGTGATATCGACCGAACGATAAATAAGGCACGCGGCGCAAACGGCAAGCAAAACGGAGGCGAGAATGGCCTTGTACAAGGAATCAAAAATCACACGGTTAAGTACTCTATGGGTACGAAAAAAAGTACGAAAAAAAACGTTTGTAATTCTCTTTGAAGTGCGATGTGATATCGACCGAACGATAAATAAGGCACGCCGGCGCAAACGGCAAGCAAAACGGAGGCCGAGAATGGCCTTGTACAAGGAATCAAAAATCACACGTTAAGTACTCTATGGGTACGAAAAAAAGTACGAAAAAAAACGTTTGTAATTCTCTTTGAAGTGCGATGTGATATCGACCGAACGATAAATAAGGCACGCCGGCGCAAACGGCAAGCAAAACGGAGGCGAGAATGGCCTTGTACAAGGAATCAAAAATCACACGGTTAAGTACTCTATGGGTACGAAAAAAAGTACGAAAAAAAACGTTTGTAATTCTCTTTGAAATGCGATGTGATATCGACCGAACGATAAATAAGGCACGCCGGCGCAAACGGCAAGCAAAACGGAGGCCGAGAATGGCCTTGTACAAGGAATCAAAAATCACACGGTTAAGTACTCTATGGGTACGAAAAAAAGTACGAAAAAAAACGTTTGTAATTCTCTTTGAAATGCGATGTGATATCGACCGAACGATAAATAAGGCACGCCGGCGCAAACGGCAAGCAAAACGGAGGCCGAGAATGGCCTTGTACAAGGAATCAAAAATCACACGGTTAAGTACTCTATGGGTACGAAAAAAAGTACGAAAAAAAACGTTTGTAATTCTCTTTGAAATGCGATGTGATATCGACCGAACGATAAATAAGGCACGCCGGCGCAAACGGCAAGCAAAACGGAGGCGAGAATGGCCTTGTACAAGGAATCAAAAATCACACGGTTAAGTACTCTATGGGTACGAAAAAAAGTACGAAAAAAAACGTTTGTAATTCTCTTTGAAATGCGATGTGATATCGACCGAACGATAAATAAGGCACGCCGGCGCAAACGGCAAGCAAAACGGAGGCGAGAATGGCCTTGTACAAGGAATCAAAAATCACACGAGTTAAGTACTCTATGGGTACGAAAAAAAGTACGAAAAAAAACGTTTGTAATTCTCTTTGAAGTACGATGTGATATCGACCGAACGATAAATAAGGCACGCCGGCGCAAACGGCAAGCAAAACGGAGGCGAGAATGGCCTTGTACAAGGAATCAAAAATCACACGGTTAAGTACTCTATGGGTACGAAAAAAAGTACGAAAAAAAACGTTTGTAATTCTCTTTGAAGTGCGATGTGATATCGACCGAACGATAAATAAGGCACGCCGGCGCAAACGGCAAGCAAAACGGAGGCCGAGAATGGCCTTGTACAAGGAATCAAAAATCACACGGTTAAGTACTCTATGGGTACGAAAAAAAGTACGAAAAAAAACGTTTGTAATTCTCTTTGAAATGCGATGTGATATCGACCGAACGATAAATAAGGCACGCCGCGCAAACGGCAAGCAAAACGGAGGCGAGAATGGCCTTGTACAAGGAATCAAAAATCACACGGTTAAGTACTCTATGGGTACGAAAAAAAGTACGAAAAAAACGTTTGTAATTCTCTTTGAAGTGCGATGTGATATCGACCGAACGATAAATAAGGCACGCCGGCGCAAACGGCAAGCAAAACGGAGGCGAGAATGGCCTTGTACAAGGAATCAAAAATCACACGGTTAAGTACTCTATGGGTACGAAAAAAAGTACGAAAAAAACGTTTGTAATTCTCTTTGAAGTGCGATGTGATATCGACCGAACGATAAATAAGGCACGCCGGCGCAAACGCAAGCAAAACGGAGGCCGAGAATGGCCTTGTACAAGGAATCAAAAATCACACGGTTAAGTACTCTATGGGTACGAAAAAAAGTACGAAAAAAAACGTTTGTAATTCTCTTTGAAATGCGATGTGATATCGACCGAACGATAAATAAGGCACGCCGGCGCAAACGGCAAGCAAAACGGAGGCCGAGAATGGCCTTGTACAAGGAATCAAAAATCACACGTTAAGTACTCTATGGGTACGAAAAAAAGTACGAAAAAAAACGTTTGTAATTCTCTTTGAAATGCGATGTGATATCGACCGAACGATAAATAAGGCACGCCGGCGCAAACGGCAAGCAAAACGGAGGCCGAGAATGGCCTTGTACAAACAATCAAAAATCACACGATTAAGTACTCTATGGGTACGAAAAAAGTACGAAAAAAACGTTTGTAATTCTCTTTGAAGTCTTGATGTGATATCGACCCGAACGATAAATAAGGCACGTCGGCGCAAACGGAAAGCAAAACGGAGGCGGAATGGCCTTGTACAAGGAATCAAAAATCACACGGATTCGACACTGCATGGGTACACGAAAAAAAGTACGAAAAAATGTTTGTAATGCTCTTTGAAGTCTCTTGATGTGATATCGACCGAACGATAAATGAGGACGCCGGCGCAAACGGCAAGCAAAACGGAGGCCCGAATGGCCTTGTACAAGAAATAAAAAATCACACGATTAAATTACTCTATGGGTACGAAAAAAAAGTACGGAAAAAAACGTTTGTAATTCTCTTTGAAGTACGTGTGATATCGACCGAACGATAAATAAGGCACGCCGGCGCAAACGCGGCAAGCAAAACGGAGGCGAGAATGGCCTTGTACAAGGAATCAAAAATCACACTTGATTAGAAGTTCTCACATGGGTACAAAAAAAAGTACGAAAAAAAACGTTTGTAATTCCTACTTTTGGAAATCTTAATGTGATATCGACGAACGATAAATAAGGCACGCCGGCGCAAACGGCAAGCAAAACGGAGGCCAGAATGGCCTTGTACATGAATCAAAAATCACACGAGTTAAGTACTCTATGGGTACGAAAAAAAGTACGAAAAAAACGTTTGTAATTCTCTTTTTTGAAGTACGTGTGATATCGACCGGAACGATAAATAAGGCACGCCGGCGCAAACTTGCAAGCAAAACGGAGGCACGAATGGCCTTGTACAAGGAATCAAAAATCCACACGGTTAAGTACTCATGGGTACGAAAAAAATGTACGAAAAAAAACGCTTGTAATTCTCATTGGAGTGCGATGTGATATCGACACAGAACGATAAATAAGGCACGACGGTGTAAACGGCGAAGCAAAACGGAGAGACGGAGAATGGCCTTATGCCTGAGAATCAAAAAATCACACAGTTAAGTACTCTATGGGTACGGAAAAAAGTCACGAGAAAAACGTTTGTAATTCTCTTTGGAATACGTGTGATATCGACCGAGAACGATAAATAAGGGATGCCGGCGCAAACGGCAAGCAAAACGGAGCGGCCGAGAATGGCCTTGTACAAGGAATCAAAAATCACACGGTTAAGGACTACTTTGGGTACGAAAAAAGTACGAAAAAACGTTTGTAATTCTCTTTGGAAATAACTTGATGTGATATCGACCGAACGATAAATAAGGGATGCCGTATGCGCAAGAAACGCGGCAAGCAAAACGGAGGCCGAATGGCCTTGTACAAGGAATCAAAAATCACACGAGTTAAGTACTCCATGGAGTGCAGAAAAAATGAACGAAAAAAAAATCGTTTGTAATGCTTTCTTTTGAAGTCTTGATGTGATATCGACCGAACGATAAATAAAGGCACGCCGGCGCAAACGGCAAGCAAAAGCAGAGGCCCCAGAATGACGCCTTGTACAAGAAATCAAAAATCACACGGTTAAGTACTCTATGGGTACGAAAAAAAGTACGAAAAAAAACGTTTGTAATTCTCTTTGAAGTGCGATGTGATATCGACCGAACGATAAATAAGGCACGCCGGCGCAAACGGCAAGCAAAACGGAGGCCGGAATGGCCTTGTACAAGGAATCAAAAATCACACGGTTAAGTACTCTATGGGTACGAAAAAAAGTACGAAAAAAAACGTTTGTAATTCTCTTTGAAATGCGATGTGATATCGACCGAACGATAAATAAGGCACGCCGGCGCAAACGGCAAGCAAAACGGAGGCCGAGAATGGCCTTGTACAAGGAATCAAAAATCACACGTTAAGTACTCTATGGGTACGAAAAAAAGTACGAAAAAAAACGTTTGTAATTCTCTTTGAAGTACGTGTGATATCGACCGAACGATAAATAAGGCACGCCGGCGCAAACGGCAAGCAAAACGGAGGCGAGAATGGCCTTGTACAAGGAATCAAAAATCACACGATTAAGTACTCTATGGGTACGAAAAAAAGTACGAAAAAACGTTTGTAATTCTCTTTGAAATGCGATGTGATATCGACCGAACGATAAATAAGGCACGCCGGCGCAAACGGCAAGCAAAACGGAGGCGAGAATGGCCTTGTACAAGGAATCAAAAATCACACGGTTAAGTACTCTATGGGTACGAAAAAAAGTACGAAAAAAAACGTTTGTAATTCTCTTTGAAGTGCGATGTGATATCGACCGAACGATAAATAAGGCACGCCGGCGCAAACGGCAAGCAAAACGGAGGCCGAGAATGGCCTTGTACAAGGAATCAAAAATCACACGGTTAAGTACTCTATGGGTACGAAAAAAAGTACGAAAAAAAACGTTTGTAATTCTCTTTGAAGTGCGATGTGATATCGACCCGAACGATAAATAAGGCACGCCGGCGCAAACGGCAAGCAAAACGGAGGCCGAGAATGGCCTTGTACAAGGAATCAAAAATCACACGGTTAAGTACTCTATGGGTACGAAAAAAAGTACGAAAAAAAACGTTTGTAATTCTCTTTGAAGTGCGATGTGATATCGACCGAACGATAAATAAGGCACGCCGGCGCAAACGGCAAGCAAAACGGAGGCCAGAATGGCTTGTACAAGGAATCAAAAATCACACGGTTAAGTACTCTATGGGTACGAAAAAAAGTACGAAAAAAAACGTTTGTAATTCTCTTTGAAATGCGATGTGATATCGACCGAACGATAAATAAGGCACGCCGGCGCAAACGGCAAGCAAAACGGAGGCCGGAATGGCCTTGTACAAGGAATCAAAAATCACACGGTTAAGTACTCTATGGGTACGAAAAAAAGTACGAAAAAAAACGTTTGTAATTCTCTTTGAAGTGCGATGTGATATCGACCGAACGATAAATAAGGCACGCCGGCGCAAACGGCAAGCAAAACGGAGGCCGAATGGCCTTGTACAAGGAATCAAAAATCACACGGTTAAGTACTCTATGGGTACGAAAAAAAGTACGAAAAAAAACGTTTGTAATTCTCTTTGAAGTGCGATGTGATATCGACCGAACGATAAATAAGGCACGCCGGCGCAAACGGCAAGCAAAACGGAGGCGAGAATGGCCTTGTACAAGGAATCAAAAATCACACGGTTAAGTACTCTATGGGTACGAAAAAAAGTACGAAAAAAAACGTTTGTAATTCTCTTTGAAGTGCGATGTGATATCGACCGAACGATAAATAAGGCACGCCGGCGCAAACGGCAAGCAAAACGGAGGCCGAGAATGGCCTTGTACAAGGAATCAAAAATCACACGGTTAAGTACTCTATGGGTACGAAAAAAAGTACGAAAAAAAACGTTTGTAATTCTCTTTGAAGTACGATGTGATATCGACCGAACGATAAATAAGGCACGCCGGCGCAAACGGCAAGCAAAACGGAGGCGAGAATGGCCTTGTACAAGGAATCAAAAATCACACGGTTAAGTACTCTATGGGTACGAAAAAAAGTACGAAAAAAAACGTTTGTAATTCTCTTTGAAGTGCGATGTGATATCGACCGAACGATAAATAAGGCACGCCGGCGCAAACGGCAAGCAAAACGGAGGCGAGAATGGCCTTGTACAAGGAATCAAAAATCACACGAGTTAAGTACTCTATGGGTACGAAAAAAAGTACGAAAAAAAACGTTTGTAATTCTCTTTGAAAGTGCGATGTGATATCGACCGAACGATAAATAAGGCACGCCGGCGCAAACGGCAAGCAAAACGGAGGCGAGAATGGCCTTGTACAAGGAATCAAAAATCACACGGTTAAGTACTCTATGGGTACGAAAAAAAGTACGAAAAAAAACGTTTGTAATTCTCTTTGAAATGCGATGTGATATCGACCGAACGATAAATAAGGCACGCCGGCGCAAACGGCAAGCAAAACGGAGGCCGAGAATGGCCTTGTACAAGGAATCAAAAATCACACGGTTAAGTACTCTATGGGTACGAAAAAAAGTACGAAAAAAAACGTTTGTAATTCTCTTTGAAGTGCGATGTGATATCGACCGAACGATAAATAAGGCACGCCGGCGCAAACGGCAAGCAAAACGGAGGAGAATGGCCTTGTACAAGGAATCAAAAATCACACGGTTAAGTACTCTATGGGTACGAAAAAAAGTACGAAAAAAAACGTTTGTAATTCTCTTTGAAGTGCGATGTGATATCGACCGAACGATAAATAAGGCACGCCGGCGCAAACGGCAAGCAAAACGGAGGCGAGAATGGCCTTGTACAAGGAATCAAAAATCACACGGTTAAGTACTCTATGGGTACGAAAAAAAGTACGAAAAAAAACGTTTGTAATTCTCTTTGAAGTGCGATGTGATATCGACCGAACGATAAATAAGGCACGCCGGCGCAAACGGCAAGCAAAACGGAGGCCGAGAATGGCCTTGTACAAGGAATCAAAAATCACACGGTTAAGTACTCTATGGGTACGAAAAAAAGTACGAAAAAAAACGTTTGTAATTCTCTTTGAAATGCGATGTGATATCGACCGAACGATAAATAAGGCACGCCGGCGCAAACGGCAAGCAAAACGGAGGCGAGAATGGCCTTGTACAAGGAATCAAAAATCACACGGTTAAGTACTCTATGGGTACGAAAAAAAGTACGAAAAAAAACGTTTGTAATTCTCTTTGAAGTGCGATGTGATATCGACCGAACGATAAATAAGGCACGCCGGCGCAAACGGCAAGCAAAACGGAGGCGAGAATGGCCTTGTACAAGGAATCAAAAATCACACGTTAAGTACTCTATGGGTACGAAAAAAAGTACGAAAAAAAACGTTTGTAATTCTCTTTGAAGTGCGATGTGATATCGACCGAACGATAAATAAGGCACGCCCGGCGCAAACGGCAAGCAAAACGGAGGCCGAGAATGGCCTTGTACAAGGAATCAAAAATCACACGGTTAAGTACTCTATGGGTACGAAAAAAAGTACGAAAAAAAACGTTTGTAATTCTCTTTGAAGTGCGATGTGATATCGACCGAACGATAAATAAGGCACGCCGGCGCAAACGGCAAGCAAAACGGAGGCCGAGAATGGCCTTGTACAAGGAATCAAAAATCACACGATTTAAGTACTCTATGGGTACGAAAAAAAGTACGAAAAAAAACGTTTGTAATTCTCTTTGAAGTGCGATGTGATATCGACCGAACGATAAATAAGGCACGCCGGCGCAAACGGCAAGCAAAACGGAGGCGGAATGGCCTTGTACAAGGAATCAAAAATCACACGGTTAAGTACTCTATGGGTACGAAAAAAAGTACGAAAAAAAACGTTTGTAATTCTCTTTGAAGTATGCGATGTGATATCGACCGAACGATAAATAAGGCACGCCGGCGCAAACGGCAAGCAAAACGGAGGCGAGAATGGCCTTGTACAAGGAATCAAAAATCACACGGTTAAGTACTCTATGGGTACGAAAAAAAGTACGAAAAAAAACGTTTGTAATTCTCTTTGAAGTGCGATGTGATATCGACCGAACGATAAATAAGGCACGCCGGCGCAAACGGCAAGCAAAACGGAGGCGAGAATGGCCTTGTACAGGAATCAAAAATCACACGGTTAAGTACTCTATGGGTACGAAAAAAAGTACGAAAAAAAACGTTTGTAATTCTCTTTGAAGTGCGATGTGATATCGACCGAACGATAAATAAGGCACGCCGGCGCAAACGGCAAGCAAAACGGAGGCCGAGAATGGCCTTGTACAAGGAATCAAAAATCACACGGTTAAGTACTCTATGGGTACGAAAAAAAGTACGAAAAAAAACGTTTGTAATTCTCTTTGAAGTACGATGTGATATCGACCGAACGATAAATAAGGCACGCCGGCGCAAACGGCAAGCAAAACGGAGGCGAGAATGGCCTTGTACAAGGAATCAAAAATCACACGGTTAAGTACTCTATGGGTACGAAAAAAAGTACGAAAAAAAACGTTTGTAATTCTCTTTGAAGTGCGATGTGATATCGACCGAACGATAAATAAGGCACGCCGGCGCAAACGGCAAGCAAAACGGAGGCCGAGAATGGCCTTGTACAAGGAATCAAAAATCACACGGTTAAGTACTCTATGGGTACGAAAAAAAGTACGAAAAAAAACGTTTGTAATTCTCTTTGAAGTGCGATGTGATATCGACCGAACGATAAATAAGGCACGCCGGCGCAAACGGCAAGCAAAACGGAGGCGAGAATGGCCTTGTACAAGGAATCAAAAATCACACGGTTAAGTACTCTATGGGTACGAAAAAAAGTACGAAAAAAAACGTTTGTAATTCTCTTTGAAGTGCGATGTGATATCGACCGAACGATAAATAAGGCACGCCGGCGCAAACGGCAAGCAAAACGGAGGCCGAGAATGGCCTTGTACAAGGAATCAAAAATCACACGGTTAAGTACTCTATGGGTACGAAAAAAAGTACGAAAAAAAACGTTTGTAATTCTCTTTGAAGAAATGCGATGTGATATCGACCGAACGATAAATAAGGCACGCCGGCGCAAACGGCAAGCAAAACGGAGGCCGAATGGCCTTGTACAAGGAATCAAAAATCACACGGTTAAGTACTATGGGTACGAAAAAAAGTACGAAAAAAAACGTTTGTAATTCTCTTTGAAAGTGCGATGTGATATCGACCGAACGATAAATAAGGCACGCCGGCGCAAACGGCAAGCAAAACGGAGGCGAGAATGGCCTTGTACAAGGAATCAAAAATCACACGGTTAAGTACTCTATGGGTACGAAAAAAAGTACGAAAAAAAACGTTTGTAATTCTCTTTGAAATGCGATGTGATATCGACCGAACGATAAATAAGGCACGCCGGCGCAAACGGCAAGCAAAACGGAGGCCGAGAATGGCCTTGTACAAGGAATCAAAAATCACACGGTTAAGTACTCTATGGGTACGAAAAAAAGTACGAAAAAAAACGTTTGTAATTCTCTTTGAAGTGCGATGTGATATCGACCGAACGATAAATAAGGCATGCCGGCGCAAACGGCAAGCAAAACGGAGACGGGAATGGCCTTGTACATGGAATCAAAATCACACGGAGTTAAGTACTGCATGGGTATGAAAAAAAGTACGAAAAAAGCGTTTGTAATTCTCTTTGGAAGTACGTGCATGATATCGACCGGAACGATAAATAAGGCATGCAGCCGCAGACGAGCGAAGCAAAGCGGAGGCCCGAATGGCCTTGTACAAGGAATCCAAAAATCACACGATTAAATTGCCTCACATGGAGTGCAGAAAAAATGAACGAAAAAATCGTTTGTAATTCTCTTTGAAATATTTGATGTGATATCGACCGAACGATAAATAAGGCACGCAGCACAAACGGCAAACAAGAACGGAGGCAGGAATAACCTTGTACGAGGAATATAAAAAATAACACGGTTGAAATGCTACATGGGTACGAAAAAAAAGTAGGAAAAAACGTTGTAATTCTCTTTGAAGTACGTGTGATATCGACCGAACGATAAATAAGGCACGCCGGCGCAAACGGCAAGCAAAACGGAGGCCGAGAATGGCCTTGTACAAGGAATCAAAAATCACACGGTTAAGTACTCTATGGGTACGAAAAAAAGTACGAAAAAAAACGTTTGTAATTCTCTTTGAAATGCGATGTGATATCGACCGAACGATAAATAAGGCACGCCGGCGCAAACGGCAAGCAAAACGGAGGCGAGAATGGCCTTGTACAAGGAATCAAAAATCACACGGTTAAGTACTCTATGGGTACGAAAAAAAGTACGAAAAAAAACGTTTGTAATTCTCTTTGAAATGCGATGTGATATCGACCGAACGATAAATAAGGCACGCCGGCGCAAACGGCAAGCAAAACGGAGGCCGAGAATGGCCTTGTACAAGGAATCAAAAATCACACGGTTAAGTACTCTATGGGTACGAAAAAAAGTACGAAAAAAAACGTTTGTAATTCTCTTTGAAATGCGATGTGATATCGACCGAACGATAAATAAGGCACGCCGGCGCAAACGGCAAGCAAAACGGAGGCCGAGAATGGCCTTGTACAAGGAATCAAAAATCACACGGTTAAGTACTCTATGGGTACGAAAAAGTAAAAAAAAACGTTTGTAATTCTCTTTGAAATGCGATGTGATATCGACCGAACGATAAATAAGGCACGCCGGCGCAAACGGCAAGCAAAACGGAGGCCGAGAATGGCCTTGTACAAGGAATCAAAAATCACACGGTTAAGTACTCTATGGGTACGAAAAAAAGTACGAAAAAAAACGTTTGTAATTCTCTTTGAAGTGCGATGTGATATCGACCGAACGATAAATAAGGCACGCCGGCGCAAACGGCAAGCAAAACGGAGGCCGAGAATGGCCTTGTACAAGGAATCAAAAATCACACGGTTAAGTACTCTATGGGTACGAAAAAAAGTACGAAAAAAAACGTTTGTAATTCTCTTTGAAATGCGATGTGATATCGACCGAACGATAAATAAGGCACGCCGGCGCAAACGGCAAGCAAAACGGAGGCCGAGAATGGCCTTGTACAAGGAATCAAAAATCACACGGTTAAGTACTCTATGGGTACGAAAAAAAGTACGAAAAAAAACGTTTGTAATTCTCTTTGAAGTGCGATGTGATATCGACCGAACGATAAATAAGGCACGCCGGCGCAAACGGCAAGCAAAACGGAGGCGAGAATGGCCTTGTACAAGGAATCAAAAATCACACGGTTAAGTACTCTATGGGTACGAAAAAAAGTACGAAAAAAAACGTTTGTAATTCTCTTTGAAGTGCGATGTGATATCGACCGAACGATAAATAAGGCACGCCGGCGCAAACGGCAAGCAAAACGGAGGCCGAGAATGGCCTTGTACAAGGAATCAAAAATCACACGGTTAAGTACTCTATGGGTACGAAAAAAAGTACGAAAAAAAACGTTTGTAATTCTCTTTGAAGTGCGATGTGATATCGACCGAACGATAAATAAGGCACGCCGGCGCAAACGGCAAGCAAAACGGAGGCCGAGAATGGCCTTGTACAAGGAATCAAAAATCACACGGTTAAGTACTCTATGGGTACGAAAAAAAGTACGAAAAAAAACGTTTGTAATTCTCTTTGAAGTGCGATGTGATATCGACCGAACGATAAATAAGGCACGCCGGCGCAAACGGCAAGCAAAACGGAGGCGAGAATGGCCTTGTACAAGGAATCAAAAATCACACGAGTTAAGTACTATGGGTACGAAAAAAAGTACGAAAAAAAACGTTTGTAATTCTCTTTGAAGTACGTGTGATATCGACCGAACGATAAATAAGGCACGCCGGCGCAAACGGCAAGCAAAACGGAGGCCGAGAATGGCCTTGTACAAGGAATCAAAAATCACACGAGTTAAGTACTCTATGGGTACGAAAAAAAGTACGAAAAAAAACGTTTGTAATTCTCTTTGAAGTGCGATGTGATATCGACCGAACGATAAATAAGGCACGCCGGCGCAAACGGCAAGCAAAACGGAGGCGAGAATGGCCTTGTACAAGGAATCAAAAATCACACGGTTAAGTACTCTATGGGTACGAAAAAAAGTACGAAAAAAAACGTTTGTAATTCTCTTAAATGCGATGTGATATCGACCGAACGATAAATAAGGCACGCCGGCGCAAACGGCAAGCAAAACGGAGGAGAATGGCCTTGTACAAGGAATCAAAAATCACACGGTTAAGTACTCTATGGGTACGAAAAAAAGTACGAAAAAAAACGTTTGTAATTCTCTTTGAAGTGCGATGTGATATCGACCGAACGATAAATAAGGCACGCCGGCGCAAACGGCAAGCAAAACGGAGGCGAGAATGGCCTTGTACAAGGAATCAAAAATCACACGAGTTAAGTACTCTATGGGTACGAAAAAAAGTACGAAAAAAAACGTTTGTAATTCTCTTTGAAGTGCGATGTGATATCGACCGAACGATAAATAAGGCACGCCGGCGCAAACGGCAAGCAAAACGGAGGCCGAGAATGGCCTTGTACAAGGAATCAAAAATCACACGGTTAAGTACTCTATGGGTACGAAAAAAAGTACGAAAAAAAACGTTTGTAATTCTCTTTGAAGTGCGATGTGATATCGACCGAACGATAAATAAGGCACGCCGGCGCAAACGGCAAGCAAAACGGAGGCCGAGAATGGCCTTGTACAAGGAATCAAAAATCACACGGTTAAGTACTCTATGGGTACGAAAAAAAGTACGAAAAAAAACGTTTGTAATTCTCTTTGAAGTGCGATGTGATATCGACCGAACGATAAATAAGGCACGCCGGCGCAAACGGCAAGCAAAACGGAGGCCGAGAATGGCCTTGTACAAGGAATCAAAAATCACACGGTTAAGTACTACTATGGGTACGAAAAAAAGTACGAAAAAAAACGTTTGTAATTCTCTTTGAAAGTGCGATGTGATATCGACCGAACGATAAATAAGGCACGCCGGCGCAAACGGCAAGCAAAACGGAGGCCGAGAATGGCCTTGTACAAGGAATCAAAAATCACACGGTTAAGTACTCTATGGGTACGAAAAAAAGTACGAAAAAAAACGTTTGTAATTCTCTTTGAAGTGCGATGTGATATCGACCGAACGATAAATAAGGCACGCCGGCGCAAACGGCAAGCAAAACGGAGGCCGAGAATGGCCTTGTACAAGGAATCAAAAATCACACGGTTACTCTATGGGTACGAAAAAAAGTACGAAAAAAACGTTTGTAATTCTCTTTGAAGTGCGATGTGATATCGACCGAACGATAAATAAGGCACGCCGGCGCAAACGGCAAGCAAAACGGAGGCGAGAATGGCCTTGTACAAGGAATCAAAAATCACACGGTTAAGTACTCTATGGGTACGAAAAAAAGTACGAAAAAAACGTTTGTAATTCTCTTTGAAATGCGATGTGATATCGACCGAACGATAAATAAGGCACGCCGGCGCAAACGGCAAGCAAAACGGAGGCGGAATGGCACTGTACAAGGAATCAAAAATCACACGGTTAAGTACTGTATGGGTACGAAAAAAAAGTACGAAAAAAAAACGTTTGTAATTTTCTTTGAAGTGCGATGTGATATCGACCGAACGATAAATAAGGCACGGCGGCGCAAACGACGAAACAGCACGGAGGCCGGAGATAGCGCTTATACAAAGAGAATAAAAAATCACACGGTTAAGTACTCTATGGGTACGAAAAAAAGTACGAAAAAAAACGTTTGTAATTCTCTTTGAAGTACGATGTGATATCGACGAACGATAAATAAGGCACGCCGGCGCAAACGGCAAGCAAAACGGAGGCCGGAATGGCCTTGTACAAGGAATCAAAAATCACACGGTTAAGTACTACATGGGTACGAGAAAAAAGTATAGAAAAAAACGTTTGTAATTCTCTTTGAACATACGATGTGATATCGACGAACGATAAATAAGGCACGCCGCGCAAACGGCAAGCAAAACGGAGGACGAGAATGGCCTTGTACAAGGAATCAAAAATCACACCGTTAAGTACTCTACGGGTGACGAAAAAAAGTACGAAAAAAAACGTTTGTAATTCTCTTTGAAATACTGATGTGATATCGACTAGAACGATAAATAAGGCACGCCGGCGCAAACGGCAAGCAAAACGGAGGCCAGAATGGCCTTGTACAAGGAATCAAAAATCACACAGTTAAGTACTCTATGGGTACGAAAAAAAAGTACGAAAAAAACGTTTGTAATTCTCTTTGAAATGCGATGTGATATCGACCGGAACGATAAATAAGGCACGCCGGCGCAAACGGCAAGCAAAACGGAGGCCGAGAATGGCCTTATACAAAGTATCAAAAATCACACGGTTAAGTACTCTATGGGTACGAAAAAAAGTACGAAAAAAACGTTTGTAATTCTCTTTGAAATCTTGATGTGATATCGACCGAACGATAAATAAGGCACGCCGGCGCAAACGGCAAGCAAAACGGAAGCGGAGAATGGCCTTGTACAAGGAATCAAAAATCACACGGTTAAGTACTCTATGGGTACGAAAAAAAGTACGAAAAAAAACGTTTGTAATTCTCTTTGAAGTGCGATGTGATATCGACCGAACGATAAATAAGGCACGCCGGCGCAAACGGCAAGCAAAACGGAGGCCCGAATGGCCTTGTACAAGAAATCAAAAATCACACGAGTTAAGTACTCTATGGGTACGAAAAAAAGTACGAAAAAAAACGTTTGTAATTCTCTTTGAAATACGATGTGATATCGACCAGAACGATAAATAAGGCACGCCGGCGCAAACGGCAAGCAAAACGGAGGCAAGAATGGCCTTGTACAAGGAATCAAAAATCACACAGTTAAGTACTCTATGGGTATGAAAAAAAGTACGAAAAAAACGTTTGTAATTCTCTTTGAAGTACTGAAATGTGATATCGACCGGAACGATAAATAAGGCACGCCGGCGCAAACGGCAAGCAAAACGGAGGCCAGAATGGCCTTGTACAAGGAATCAAAAATCACACGGTTAAGTACTCTATGGGTACGAAAAAAAGTACGAAAAAAAAAAAAAACGTTTGTAATTCTCTTTGAAGTACGATGTGATATCGACCGAACGATAAATAAGGCACGCCGGCGCAAACGGCAAGCAAAACGGAGGCAGAATGGCCTTGTACAAGGAATCAAAAATCACACAGTTAAGTACTCTATGGGTACGAAAAAAAGTACGAAAAAAAACGTTTGTAACTCTCTTTGAAGTACGTGTGATATCGACCGAACGATAAATAAGGCACGCCGGCGCAAACGGCAAGCAAAACGGAGGCCGGAGAATGGCCTTGTAGAAGAAATCAAAAATCACACAGTTAAGTACTCTATGGGTACGAAAAAAAGTACGAAAAAAAACGTTTGTAATTCTCTTTGAAATGCGATGTGATATCGACCGAACGATAAATAAGGCACGCCGGCGCAAACGGCAAGCAAAACGGAGGCCGAGAATGGCCTTGTACAAGGAATCAAAAATCACACGAGTTAAGTACTCTATGGGTACGAAAAAAAAGTACGAAAAAAAAACGTTTGTAATTCTCTTTGAAATACGTGTGATATCGACCGAACGATAAATAAGGCACGCCGGCGCAAACGGCAAGCAAAACGGAGGCCGAGAATGGCCTTGTACAAGGAATCAAAAATCACACGATTAAGTACTCTATGGGTACGAAAAAAAGTACGAAAAAAAAAACGTTTGTAATTCTCTTTGGAAGTGCGATGTGATATCGACCGAACGATAAATAAGGCACGCCGGCGCAAACGGCAAGCAAAACGGAGGCGAGAATGGCCTTGTACAAGGAATCAAAAATCACACGATTAAGTACTCTATGGGTACGAAAAAAAGTACGAAAAAAAACGTTTGTAATTCTCTTTGAAAGTGCGATGTGATATCGACCGAACGATAAATAAGGCACGCCGGCGCAAACGGCAAGCAAAACGGAGACGAGAATGGCCTTGTACAAGAAATCAAAAATCACACGGTTAAGTACTCTATGGGTACGAAAAAAAGTACGAATAAAAAAACGTTTGTAATTCTCTTTGAAATGCGTGTGATATCGACCGAACGATAAATAAGGCACGCCGGCGCAAACGGCAAGCAAAACGGAGGCCGAGAATGGCCTTGTACAAGGAATCAAAAATCACACGGTTAAGTACTCTATGGGTACGAAAAAAAGTACGAAAAAAAACGTTTGTAATTCTCTTTGAAGTACGTGTGATATCGACCGAACGATAAATAAGGCACGCCGGCGCAAACGGCAAGCAAAACGGAGGCCGAGAATGGCCTTGTACAAGGAATCAAAAATCACACGATTAAGTACTCTATGGGTACGAAAAAAAGTACGAAAAAAAAACGTTTGTAATTCTCTTTGAAGTGCGATGTGATATCGACCGAACGATAAATAAGGCACGCCGGCGCAAACGGCAAGCAAAACGGAGGACGAGAATGGCCTTGTACAAGGAATCAAAAATCACACGGTTAAGTACTCTATGTAGGTACGAAAAAAAAGTACGAAAAAAAACGTTTGTAATTCTCTTTGAAGTACGATGTGATATCGACCGAACGATAAATAAGGCACGCCGGCGCAAACGGCAAGCAAAACGGAGGACGAATGGCCTTGTACAAGGAATCAAAAATCACACGGTTAAGTACTCTATGGGTACGAAAAAAAGTACGAAAAAAAACGTTTGTAATTCTCTTTGAAGTACGTGTGATATCGACCGAACGATAAATAAGGCACGCCGGCGCAAACGGCAAGCAAAACGGAGGCCGAGAATGGCCTTGTACAAGGAATCAAAAATCACACGGTTAAGTACTCTATGGGTACGAAAAAAAGTACGAAAAAAAACGTTTGTAATTCTCTTTGAAGTACGTGTGATATCGACCGAACGATAAATAAGG
Organism: Gentiana straminea; assembly: GCA_036785695.1. Classification (NCBI taxonomy): domain Eukaryota; kingdom Viridiplantae; phylum Streptophyta; class Magnoliopsida; order Gentianales; family Gentianaceae; genus Gentiana; species Gentiana straminea. Next base: position 44,188 of record JAVUPR010000563.1, read on the forward strand.
CACGCCGGCGCAAACGGCAAGCAAAACGGAGGCCGAGAATGGCCTTGTACAAGGAATCAAAAATCACACAGTTAAGTACTCTATGGGTACGAAAAAAAGTACGAAAAAAACGTTTGTAATTCTCTTTGAAATGCGATGTGATATCGACCGAACGATAAATAAGGCACGCCGGCGCAAACGGCAAGCAAAACGGAGGCCGAGAATGGCCTTGTACAAGGAATCAAAAATCACACGAGTTAAGTACTCTATGGGTACGAAAAAAAGTACGAAAAAAAACGTTTGTAATTCTCTTTGAAGTACGATGTGATATCGACCGAACGATAAATAAGGCACGCCGGCGCAAACGGCAAGCAAAACGGAGGCCGAGAATGGCCTTGTACAAGGAATCAAAAATCACACGGTTAAGTACTCTATGGGTACGAAAAAAAGTACGAAAAAAAACGTTTGTAATTCTCTTTGAAGTACGATGTGATATCGACCGAACGATAAATAAGGCACGCCGGCGCAAACGGCAAGCAAAACGGAGGCGAGAATGGCCTTGTACAAGGAATCAAAAATCACACGGTTAAGTACTCTATGGGTACGAAAAAAAGTACGAAAAAAAACGTTTGTAATTCTCTTTGAAATGCGATGTGATATCGACCGAACGATAAATAAGGCACGCCGGCGCAAACGGCAAGCAAAACGGAGGCCGAGAATGGCCTTGTACAAGGAATCAAAAATCACACGGTTAAGTACTCTATGGGTACGAAAAAAAGTACGAAAAAAAACGTTTGTAATTCTCTTTGAAAACGATGTGATATCGACCGAACGATAAATAAGGCACGCCGGCGCAAACGGCAAGCAAAACGGAGGCCGAGAATGGCCTTGTACAAGGAATCAAAAATCACACGGTTAAGTACTCTATGGGTACGAAAAAAAGTACGAAAAAAAACGTTTGTAATTCTCTTTGAAGTGCGATGTGATATCGACCGAACGATAAATAAGGCACGCCGGCGCAAACGGCAAGCAAAACGGAGGCGGAGAATGGCCTTGTACAAGAATCAAAAATCACACGGTTAAGTACTCTATGGGTACGAAAAAAAGTACGAAAAAAACGTTTGTAATTCTCTTTGAAGTGCGATGTGATATCGACCGAACGATAAATAAGGCACGCCGGCGCAAACGGCAAGCAAAACGGAGGCGAGAATGGCCTTGTACAAGGAATCAAAAATCACACGGTTAAGTACTCTATGGGTACGAAAAAAAGTACGAAAAAAACGTTTGTAATTCTCTTTGAAATGCGATGTGATATCGACCGAACGATAAATAAGGCACGCCGGCGCAAACGGCAAGCAAAACGGAGGCGAGAATGGCCTTGTACAAGGAATCAAAAATCACACGTTAAGTACTCTATGGGTACGAAAAAAAGTACGAAAAAAAAACGTTTGTAATTCTCTTTGAAGTGCGATGTGATATCGACCGAACGATAAATAAGGCACGCCGGCGCAAACGGCAAGCAAAACGGAGGCCGGAATGGCCTTGTACAAGGAATCAAAAATCACACGGTTAAGTACTCTATGGGTACGAAAAAAAGTACGAAAAAAAACGTTTGTAATTCTCTTTGAAGTACGTGTGATATCGACCGAACGATAAATAAGGCACGCCGGCGCAAACGGCAAGCAAAACGGAGGCGAGAATGGCCTTGTACAAGGAATCAAAAATCACACGGTTAAGTACTCTATGGGTACGAAAAAAAAGTACGAAAAAAAACGTTTGTAATTCTCTTTGAAGTACGTGTGATATCGACCGAACGATAAATAAGGCACGCCGGCGCAAACGGCAAGCAAAACGGAGGCCGAGAATGGCCTTGTACAAGGAATCAAAAATCACACGGTTAAGTACTCTATGGGTACGAAAAAAAGTACGAAAAAAAACGTTTGTAATTCTCTTTGAAGTGCGATGTGATATCGACCGAACGATAAATAAGGCACGCCGGCGCAAACGGCAAGCAAAACGGAGGCCGAGAATGGCCTTGTACAAGGAATCAAAAATCACACGAGTTAAGTACTCTATGGGTACGAAAAAAAGTACGAAAAAAACGTTTGTAATTCTCTTTGAAGTGCGATGTGATATCGACCGAACGATAAATAAGGCACGCCGGCGCAAACGGCAAGCAAAACGGAGGACGAGAATGGCCTTGTACAAGGAATCAAAAATCACACGGTTAAGTACTCTATGGGTACGAAAAAAAGTACGAAAAAAAACGTTTGTAATTCTCTTTGAAATGCGATGTGATATCGACCGAACGATAAATAAGGCACGCCGGCGCAAACGGCAAGCAAAACGGAGGCCGAATGGCCTTGTACAAGAATCAAAAATCACACGGTTAAGTACTCTATGGGTACGAAAAAAAGTACGAAAAAAACGTTTGTAATTCTCTTTGAAGTGCGATGTGATATCGACCGAACGATAAATAAGGCACGCCGGCGCAAACGGCAAGCAAAACGGAGGCGAGAATGGCCTTGTACAAGGAATCAAAAATCACACGAGTTAAGTACTCTATGGGTACGAAAAAAGTACGAAAAAAAACGTTTGTAATTCTCTTTGAAATGCGTGTGATATCGACCGAACGATAAATAAGGCACGCCGGCGCAAACGGCAAGCAAAACGGAGGCGAGAATGGCCTTGTACAAGGAATCAAAAATCACACGGTTAAGTACTCTATGGGTACGAAAAAAAGTACGAAAAAAAACGTTTGTAATTCTCTTTGAAGTACGATGTGATATCGACCGAACGATAAATAAGGCACGCCGGCGCAAACGGCAAGCAAAACGGAGGCGAGAATGGCCTTGTACAAGGAATCAAAAATCACACGGTTAAGTACTCTATGGGTACGAAAAAAAGTACGAAAAAAAACGTTTGTAATTCTCTTTGAAATGCGATGTGATATCGACCGAACGATAAATAAGGCACGCCGGCGCAAACGGCAAGCAAAACGGAGGCCAGAATGGCCTTGTACAAGGAATCAAAAATCACACGAGTTAAGTACTCTATGGGTACGAAAAAAAGTACGAAAAAAAACGTTTGTAATTCTCTTTGAAATGCGATGTGATATCGACCGAACGATAAATAAGGCACGCCGGCGCAAACGGCAAGCAAAACGGAGGCGGAATGGCCTTGTACAAGGAATCAAAAATCACACGGTTAAGTACTCTATGGGTACGAAAAAAAGTACGAAAAAAAACGTTTGTAATTCTCTTTGAAATGCGATGTGATATCGACCGAACGATAAATAAGGCACGCCGGCGCAAACGGCAAGCAAAACGGAGGCGAGAATGGCCTTGTACAAGGAATCAAAAATCACACGGTTAAGTACTCTATGGGTACGAAAAAAAGTACGAAAAAAACGTTTGTAATTCTCTTTGAAGTGCGATGTGATATCGACCGAACGATAAATAAGGCACGCCGGCGCAAACGGCAAGCAAAACGGAGGCGAGAATGGCCTTGTACAAGGAATCAAAAATCACACGGTTAAGTACTCTATGGGTACGAAAAAAAGTACGAAAAAAAACGTTTGTAATTCTCTTTGAAGTACGATGTGATATCGACCGAACGATAAATAAGGCACGCCGGCGCAAACGGCAAGCAAAACGGAGACGAGAATGGCCTTGTACAAGGAATCAAAAATCACACGAGTTAAGTACTCTATGGGTACGAAAAAAAAAAGTACGAAAAAAAACGTTTGTAATTCTCTTTGAAATGCTTGATGTGATATCGACCGAACGATAAATAAGGCACGCCGGCGCAAACGGCAAGCAAAACGGAGGCCGAGAATGGCCTTGTACAAGGAATCAAAAATCACACGAGTTAAGTACTCTATGGGTACGAAAAAAAGTACGAAAAAAACGTTTGTAATTCTCTTTGAAGTACGATGTGATATCGACCGAACGATAAATAAGGCACGCCGGCGCAAACGGCAAGCAAAACGGAGGCAGAATGGCCTTGTACAAGGAATCAAAAATCACACGAGTTAAGTACTCTATGGGTACGAAAAAAAAGTACGAAAAAAAAACGTTTGTAATTCTCTTTGAAGTACTGATGTGATATCGACCGAACGATAAATAAGGCACGCCGGCGCAAACGGCAAGCAAAACGGAGGCCAGAATGGCCTTGTACAAGGAATCAAAAATCACACGGTTAAGTACTCTATGGGTACGAAAAAAGTACGAAAAAAAACGTTTGTAATTCTCTTTGAAATGCGATGTGATATCGACCGAACGATAAATAAGGCACGCCGGCGCAAACGGCAAGCAAAACGGAGGCGAGAATGGCCTTGTACAAGGAATCAAAAATCACACGGTTAAGTACTCTATGGGTACGAAAAAAAGTACGAAAAAAAACGTTTGTAATTCTCTTTGAAATGCGATGTGATATCGACCGAACGATAAATAAGGCACGCCGGCGCAAACGGCAAGCAAAACGGAGGCGAGAATGGCCTTGTACAAGGAATCAAAAATCACACGGTTAAGTACTCTATGGGTACGAAAAAAAGTACGAAAAAAAAACGTTTGTAATTCTCTTTGAAATGCGATGTGATATCGACCGAACGATAAATAAGGCACGCCGGCGCAAACGGCAAGCAAAACGGAGGCCGAGAATGGCCTTGTACAAGGAATCAAAAATCACACGGTTAAGTACTCTATGGGTACGAAAAAAAAGTACGAAAAAAAACGTTTGTAATTCTCTTTGAAATGCGATGTGATATCGACCGAACGATAAATAAGGCACGCCGGCGCAAACGGCAAGCAAAACGGAGGCCGAGAATGGCCTTGTACAAGGAATCAAAAATCACACGAGTTAAGTACTCTATGGGTACGAAAAAAAGTACGAAAAAAAACGTTTGTAATTCTCTTTGAAGTACGTGTGATATCGACCGAACGATAAATAAGGCACGCCGGCGCAAACGGCAAGCAAAACGGAGACGAGAATGGCCTTGTACAAGGAATCAAAAATCACACGAGTTAAGTACTCTATGGGTACGAAAAAAAGTACGAAAAAAAACGTTTGTAATTCTCTTTGAAATGCGATGTGATATCGACCGAACGATAAATAAGGCACGCCGGCGCAAACGGCAAGCAAAACGGAGGCCGAGAATGGCCTTGTACAAGGAATCAAAAATCACACGGTTAAGTACTCTATGGGTACGAAAAAAAGTACGAAAAAAACGTTTGTAATTCTCTTTGAAGTACGTGTGATATCGACCGAACGATAAATAAGGCACGCCGGCGCAAACGGCAAGCAAAACGGAGGCCGAGAATGGCCTTGTACAAGGAATCAAAAATCACACGGTTAAGTACTCTATGGGTACGAAAAAAAGTACGAAAAAAAACGTTTGTAATTCTCTTTGAAGTGCGATGTGATATCGACCGAACGATAAATAAGGCACGCCGGCGCAAACGGCAAGCAAAACGGAGGCGAGAATGGCCTTGTACAAGGAATCAAAAATCACACGGTTAAGTACTCTATGGGTACGAAAAAAAGTACGAAAAAAACGTTTGTAATTCTCTTTGAAATGCGATGTGATATCGACCGAACGATAAATAAGGCACGCCGGCGCAAACGGCAAGCAAAACGGAGGCGGAATGGCCTTGTACAAGGAATCAAAAATCACACGGTTAAGTACTCTATGGGTACGAAAAAAAGTACGAAAAAAAACGTTTGTAATTCTCTTTGAAATGCGATGTGATATCGACCGAACGATAAATAAGGCACGCCGGCGCAAACGGCAAGCAAAACGGAGGCGAGAATGGCCTTGTACAAGGAATCAAAAATCACACGGTTAAGTACTCTATGGGTACGAAAAAAAAGTACGAAAAAAAACGTTTGTAATTCTCTTTGAAATGCGATGTGATATCGACCGAACGATAAATAAGGCACGCCGGCGCAAACGGCAAGCAAAACGGAGGCGAGAATGGCCTTGTACAAGGAATCAAAAATCACACGAGTTAAGTACTCTATGGGTACGAAAAAAAGTACGAAAAAAAACGTTTGTAATTCTCTTTGAAGTACGTGTGATATCGACCGAACGATAAATAAGGCACGCCGGCGCAAACGGCAAGCAAAACGGAGGCGGAATGGCCTTGTACAAGGAATCAAAAATCACACGGTTAAGTACTCTATGGGTACGAAAAAAAGTACGAAAAAAAACGTTTGTAATTCTCTTTGAAGTGCGATGTGATATCGACCGAACGATAAATAAGGCACGCCGGCACAAACGGCAAGCAAAACGGAGGCCGAATGGCCTTGTACAAGGAATCAAAAATCACACGGTTAAGTACTCTATGGGTACGAAAAAAAGTACGAAAAAAACGTTTGTAATTCTCTTTGAAATGCGATGTGATATCGACCGAACGATAAATAAGGCACGCCGGCACAAACGGCAAGCAAAACGGAGGCCGGAATGGCCTTGTACAAGGAATCAAAAATCACACGGTTAAGTACTCTATGGGTACGAAAAAAAGTACGAAAAAAAACGTTTGTAATTCTCTTTGAAATGCGATGTGATATCGACCGAACGATAAATAAGGCACGCCGGCGCAAACGGCAAGCAAAACGGAGGCCGAGAATGGCCTTGTACAAGGAATCAAAAATCACACGTTAAGTACTCTATGGGTACGAAAAAAAGTACGAAAAAAAAACGTTTGTAATTCTCTTTGAATGCGATGTGATATCGACCGAACGATAAATAAGGCACGCCGGCGCAAACGGCAAGCAAAACGGAGGCCGAATGGCCTTGTACAAGGAATCAAAAATCACACGAGTTAAGTACTCTATGGGTACGAAAAAAAGTACGAAAAAAAAACGTTTGTAATTCTCTTTGAAATGCGATGTGATATCGACCGAACGATAAATAAGGCACGCCGGCGCAAACGGCAAGCAAAACGGAGGCCAGAATGGCCTTGTACAAGGAATCAAAAATCACACAGTTAAGTACTCTATGGGTACGAAAAAAAGTACGAAAAAAAACGTTTGTAATTCTCTTTGAAGTGCGATGTGATATCGACCAGAACGATAAATAAGGCACGCCGGCGCAAACGGCAAGCAAAACGGAGGCCAGAATGGCCTTGTACAAGGAATCAAAAATCACGCAGTTAAGTACTCTATGGGTACGAAAAAAAGTACGAAAAAAAAACGTTTGTAATTCTCTTTGAAGTACTGATGTGATATCGACCAGAACGATAAATAAGGCACGCCGGCACAAACGGCAAGCAAAACGGAGGCCGAGAATGGCCTTGTACAAGAAATCAAAAATCACACGGTTAAGTACTCTATGGGTACGAAAAAAAGTACGAAAAAAAACGTTTGTAATTCTCTTTGAAGTACCGATGTGATATCGACCGAACGATAAATAAGGCACGCCGGTGCAAACGGCAAGCAAAACGGAGGCCAGAATGGCCTTGTACAAGAAATCAAAAATCACACAGTTAAGTACTCTATGGGTACGAAAAAAAGTACGAAAAAAAACATTTGTAATTCTCTTTAAAGTACTGATGTGATATCGACCAGAACGATAAATAAGGCACGCCGGCGCAAACGGCAAGCAAAACGGAGGCCAGAATGGCCTTGTACAAGAAATCAAAAATCACACCGTTAAGTACTCTATGGGTACGAAAAAAAGTACGAAAAAAAACGTTTGTAATTCTCTTTGAAGTACTGATGTGATATCGACCAGAACGATAAATAAGGCACGCCGGCGCAAACGGCAAGCAAAACGGAGGCCCAGAATGGCCTTGTACAAGGAATCAAAAATCACACAGTTAAGTACTCTATGGGTACGAAAAAAAGTACGAAAAAATACGTTTGTAATTCTCTTTGAAGTACTGATGTGGTATCGACCAGAACGATAAATAAGGCATGCCGGTGCAAACGGCAAGCAAAACGGAGGGTACTCTATGGGTACGAAAAAAAACGTTTGTAATTCTCTTTGAAGTACAGATGTGATATCGACCAGAACGATAAATAAGGCACGCCGGCGCAAACGGCAAGCAAAACGGAGGCCGAGAATGGCCTTGTAAAAGGAATCAAAAATCACACGGTTAAGTACTGTGGGTACGAAAAAAAGTACGAAAAAAAACGTTTGTAATTCTCTTTGAAGTGCGATGTGATATCGACCGAACGATAAATAAGGCACGCCGGCACAAACGGCAAGCAAAACGGAGGCCGAATGGCCTTGTACAAGAAATCAAAAATCACACGTTAAGTACTCTATGGGTACGAAAAAAAGTACGAAAAAAAACGTTTGTAATTCTCTTTGAAGTACCGATGTGATATCGACCGAACGATAAATAAGGCACGCCGGCGCTAACGGCAAGCAAAACGGAGGCCGAATGGCCTTGTACAAGGAATCAAAAATCACACGGTTAAGTACTCTATGGGTACGAAAAAAAGTACGAAAAAAAACGTTTGTAATTCTCTTTGAAGTACCGATGTGATATCGACCGAACGATAAATAAGGCACGCCGGCGCAAACGGCAAGCAAAACGGGACGGAATGGCCTTGTACAAGGAATCAAAAATCACACGTTAAGTACTCTATGGGTACGAAAAAAAGTACGAAAAAAAACGTTTGTAATTCTCTTTGAAGTACCGATGTGATATCGACCGAACGATAAATAAGGCACGCCGGCACAAACGGCAAGCAAAACGGAGCCCGAATGGCCTTGTACAAGAAATCAAAAATCACACAGTTAAGTACTCTATGGGTACGAAAAAAAGTACGAAAAAAAACATTTGTAATTCTCTTTGAAGTACTGATGTGATATCGACCCGGACGATAAAAAAGGCACGCCGGCGCAAACGGCAAGCAAAACGGAGGCCAAAATGGCCTTGTAAAAGGAATCAAAAATCACACAGTTAAGTACTCGTATGGGTACGAAAAAAAGTACGAAAAAAAACGTTTGTAATTCTCTTTGAAGTACCGATGTGATATCGACCGAACGATAAATAAGGCACGCCGGCACAAACGGCAAGCAAAACGGAGGCCGAATGGCCTTGTACAAGAAATCAAAAATCACACGTTAAGTACTCGTGGGTACGAAAAAAAGTACGAAAAAAAACGTTTGTAATTCTCTTTGAAGTACCGATGTGATATCGACCGAACGATAAATAAGGCACGCCGGTGCAAACGGCAAGCAAAACGGAGGCCGAATGGCCTTGTACAAGAAATCAAAAATCACACGCAGTTAAGTACTCTATGGGTACGAAAAAAAGTACGAAAAAAAACGTTTGTAATTCTCTTTGAAGTACCGATGTGATATCGACCGAACGATAAATAAGGCACGCCGGCGCAAACGGCAAGCAAAACGGAGGCCGAATGGCCTTGTAAAAGGAATCAAAAATCACACAAGTTAAGTACTCTGTGGGTACGAAAAAAAATACGAAAAAAAACGTTTGTAATTCTCTTTGAAGTACCGACGTGATATCGACCGAACGATAAATAAGGCACGCCGGCGCAAACGGCAAGCAAAACGGAGGCCGAATGGCCTTGTACAAGGAATCAAAAATCACACACGAGTTAAGTACTCGTGGGTACGAAAAAAAGTACGAAAAAAAACGTTTGTTATTCTCTTTGAAGTACCGATGTGATATCGACCGAACGATAAATAAGGCAAGCCGGCGCAAACGGCAAACAAAACGGAGGCGAATGGCCTTGTACAAGGAATCAAAAATCACACGATTAAGTATTCTATGGGTACGAAAAAAAGTACGAAAAAAAACGTTTTAATTCTCTTTGAAGTACCGATGTGATATCGACCGAACGATAAATAAGGCACGCCGGCGCAAACGGCAAGCAAAACGGAGGCCGAATGACCTTGTACAAGGAATCAAAAATCACACGAGTTAAGTACTCTATTGGGTACGAAAAAAAGTACGAAAAAAAACGTTTGTAATTCTCTTTGAAGTGCGATGTGATATCAACCGAACGATAAATAAGGCACGCCGGCGCAAACGGCAACCAAAACGGAGGCCGAATGGCCTTGTACAAGGAATCAAAAATCACACACGTTAAGTACTCTATGGGTACGAAAAAAAGTACGAAAAAAATTGTTTGTAATTCTCTTTGAAGTGCAGATGTGATATCGACCAGAACGATAAAAAAGGCACGCCGGCGCAAACGGCAAGCAAAACGGAGGACAGAATTGCCTTGTACAAGGAATCAAAAATCACACAATTAAGTACTCTATGGGTACGAAAAAAAACGTTTGTAATTCTCTTTGAAATACTGATGTGATATCGACCAGAGTGATAAATAAGGCACGCCGGCACAAACGGCAAGCAAAACGGAGGCCAGAATGGCCTTGTACAAGAAATCAAAAATCACACGGTTAAGTACTCTATGGGTACGAAAAAAAGTACGAAAAAAAAACGTTTGTAATTCTCTTTGAAGTACTGATGTGATATCGACCGAACGATAAATAAGGCACGCCGGCACAAACGGCAAGCAAAACGGAGGCCGAATGGCCTTGTACAAGAAATCAAAAATTACACGAGTTAAGTACTCTATGGGTACGAAAAAAAGTACGTAAAAAAACATTTGTAATTCTCTTTGAAGTACTGATGTGATATCGACCGAACGATAAATAAGGCACGCCGGCGCAAACGGCAAGCAAAACGGAGGCCGAATGGCCTTGTAAAAGGAATCAAAAATCACACGGTTAAGTACTCTATGGGTACGAAAAAAAGTACGAAAAAAAAAACATTTGTAATTCTCTTTGAAGTACTGATGTGATATCGACCAGAACGATAAATAAGGCACGCCGGCGCAAACGGCAAGCAAAACGGAGGCTCTGCGCAGGAGTACCACTCTGCTGCTGGTTACCCCTACCCATGTTCCCCGTGTTGCTCCCTGGAGTCCCACCCATGTTGCTTCCCGTAACCGATGCCGACCCGGCAGGTGTGGGAGCCGTAAAGCACTCATACCGTCTATGTCCAAACTTCCCACAATTGTGACACCGAACTCGCGCACACGAACAATCGGTACCCGGATGATTTCTCCGGCACCGCTTGCAATGATAACTTCGTGGCCGACTAAAACCCCGGGAGCTACCTCTCACCGGGCGACCACCACCGCCCCCGGTAAGGTGGGAATTTTCCGAAAAGGACGGTCGTACCGGTGGGTTTCCGGAATTGCTCCGCTTTTGCGCCCCCGATTTTCCTCGGAGACACTCTTCCTCTTGTTAGTAGCATACGCCGCTTTAACCTCTCTCCGAATCCTCTCAATGTTGCATGCTACTTCACACATCTCTTTTAAGCTCGTGAAGCCCCCGCTTGCACCCATACGATCCCGGATCGCTAAATCTAAGTGTTGCTCAAACTTCACCATCTTGGCCTCTTCGGTCGGCACTAGCTCGGATGCATAAAGCGCCAAGTCGACAAACTTCTCGTAGTATTCTTGAACGGTCATATCCCCCCGTCGAGATTATCGAACTCGACCCGCAGCTCTTTCCTCTTAGATTCGGGAAAGAATTCACGCCTCAGCTCCTGCTTAAACTCAGTCCAGTTCAGTGGTACCAATACCGTTTCCCCTTGCTCATTTACAGTCTGAGCCAACCGATCTTTGTTAGCACCCCACCACAAATCAACCCTGTCAACCAAGTAGAAGGCAGCTTGGTCGACCTTTAGTTCCTCTGGACAGCCCAGAGTGGCGAAGATTTTCTCAAACTCCCTAATCCACCGCTCGAGTCCCTTAGGATCTCCCTTACCATCGTACTGACTAGGCCTCTGCTAACTCACGGCCCTAGTCATGCCGGTGGTCGACCCCTGAGAACGATCCTCTGTCAGCTTGTTGACCGCCTGAATCAGGTCTTGATTCATCTTAACCAAGCGATCAATCGAGTTTGGTCCCTCTTATTTCCATTCCTAGGAGGCATAGCTAAAACTACAAAAGTAAACAATCATATATTCAATTATCACCTATATCATGCCACAGAATATTTCACATATACTAACACTTACTGTCCAAAGTTAATTGTAACATGCGGCCGCATTTCCACATACATCAGAACTCACCGTACCTTCCCTACATAGGACTCAATACCTACCCCACACATCCTCACCGTGCTCATTTTAGTGAACTTATTCTTAAGGTTCATTTTAGGTGGTGGTCCGGAGTCGAACGTCTACGATACCGCTTTGTAACACCCCGGTTCCCAATCCCGTCGGCCGCCGGTATTGGTCACTGTAGTGCCACTCATCACGACACACAGTCGTGGCGGTAACATCCAACATTCCACAACAGAAACAAAATAAACATTCACCATTCATTATTTTGAGAGAAAGTATTAAAGTGAGTACAAATATCCTGAAGTAAATGAAATTATGCGGAACGTCAAAATCTTTAAAATTGGAAATTTCAAATAATGTAGACGACATGTGACTGCGACTACGTGGCTCTCAAACCCCGCGACATCCGAGCAACAAGCAAACATCCAAAGGAATACTGCTAAGAATCTGCTCCCCATAAATGGATCATAGCAGGGTCAAACGAAAGTACAAACCGTCAACTACAAAGTTGAGTAAGAATAAATCTAGTGTACATAAAGTAAAGCCAACCCATGAAGGATACCCCCAATTTATGCAGGACCCAACAAATCAATAAAAGTTACGACCAACCATAACGGACACCACTACTTCACAACTAACCACCTAAATGTCCCGAATGTGCACATCCCTCAAAAGGGTAAAGCCCTAGAGAGGAGGATCCTAGAGGTCACCCAATGGTACCAAAACTAGGTGGACCACCACGTACTGGGGTGCAAGGAAACCTTCCCGGGTTCCCGGCTTCGGGTGCTACCCTATCCGGCCCGACCACACCACTGTCTGCAACTCCCCAAGTACACTAAGGACACTGAAGTCGTAAGGAAACCTTCCCGGGTTCCCGACTTCGGGTGCTACCCTCTCCGGCCCAACCACTACGGGTCTACGAACTTCGATGCCCAAAATCCGAATCTCACCAAGACACTAAAATTCTTAACTCACCAAAGCATAACCCACTGAACATGTTCGTAAGACTAGCCAACAACCCACAACGAAGGAAACAATATAGACTGGACGCCCGTTTGGAAGGCCGGACGCCCGTCCAAAGACTCTACTGGACGCCCGTCCAAACCATCGGACGCCCGTCCAACACATCAGAGTTTGATCCTGAATGTAAAACAACCCCTCAGACGCCCGTCCATGTAACCCAGACGCCCGTCCCCTTTACCCAGACGCCCGTCCACTAAGAACTGTTACATCCCGAATCAAATTTAACACCCAGACGCCCGTCCGAAATGTACCCAGGGCAGACGCCCGTCCTGCATGAATCAGACGCTCGTCCAACCTGGGTTTCGACTAGAACCCTAACAGCTCTCTACGCGATTTCTGAGCCGTTTCTCCACAACACAGCAGCAAAACAACCCTTTAAGCCCAGAAACTCCATACAAAAGCATCATATCAACTATAGGTTTCAACCAACACAAAAACACACCACTATCCATACACAACAAAGCCAAGTATCCAAACGGAGCACAAAACATAGAAATATTCTTACCGGTTAAGCTGCGTTTCTTGAGAACCCTCTGCTATCGAGCTAAAATCGCTCCTCCACGAAGTCCGAATCTATAAAAAGAAAACAGCGATCACCGATGACGAATTCCTAAACACCAAGGAGAGATATTTTTTTTTCTCTCCTTCTTCCTTACAAGGGGGTCGGCGGCAAGGGGGGTTTTGGGCTGAAAATTTCTGTTTTGGGGAAAATAAGGGAGAAAAGGGGTGAAAATCCTTTTATTAAGTGATTAAAACTCCTTATTAAAACTCCTTTTTAATTATTACTAAATCTCTCCGTACAATTAATAAATCCCATAATTTCCCAAATAACTAGATCTTTTACTAATTAATTAGGAAGTCAAAATTTCGGGATATTACATCCTTCCCCCTTAAAACAAAACTTCGTCCTCGAAGTTCAGGTTCTTACCGGGCGTTGATCCACCCCCCCTTAAAACACCCTTCGTCCCCGAAGATAAGCAAAAGGATTTAACGTGCAAGGCTTGAAAATTGCATACCTTAAGAGAACAAATGCGGGTACTTCTGTCGCATAGCATCCTCAGTTTCCCATGTCGCCTCCTCGGTGGCATGGTTAGACCATAAGACCTTGACGATGCTAACCTCACGTCCCCTTGTTTTCCGTACCTTGGTATCTAATATCTGCACCGGTACCTCCTCGTAGGTCAAGGACTGATCTAGCTCAACCACCTCCGGTTCGATCACGTGAGAAGGATCACTCACGTACTTGCGCAATTGAGATACATGGAACACGTTATGCACTTTATCCAACGCCGGTGGAAAAGCTAATCGGTATGCCACTTCACCTATGCGGTCCAAGATCTCATATGGCCCCACGTACTTGGGACTCAACTTCCCCTTTTTGCCAAAACGCATCACTCCTCTGGTTGGTGATACTCGTAGTAATACTTTATCGCCCACGGCGAACTCAATATCCCGGCGGTGTAAGTACGCATAACTCTTACGCCTATCTTGGGCAGCCTTCATCTTTTCTCGGATTATCCGTACACGCTTGACCGTATCTTCGATCATCGCGGTCCCAAAACCCTTTGCCTCGGACGAATCGTCCCAACAAACCGGACTCTTGCACTTCCTACCATAAAGTGCCTCAAAAGGTGCCATCTTAATACCGGCATGGTAGGCGTTGTTGTATGAGAACTCAATAAGATCGAGCTTTTCCTCCCAAGAGCCTTTGAATTCTAACACACATGCCCTCAGCATGTCTTCCAAGGTTTGTATGGTCCTCTCCGTCTGACCATCGGTAGCAGGGTGAAAAGCTGTACTCATTCATAGTTCTGTCCCCCAAGGCTGCCTGTAGCTCCTGCAAAACCGAGATATGAATCTCGCATCTCTATCTGACACAATGCTGCTGGGTATACCATGTAGTCTCACAATATTCCTCCGGTATGCCATAGCCAACTCCGTCTTACTCCAAGTGTCTTTCATCGGAATGAAATGCGCCGCTTTAGTCAGTCTATCCACAACGACCCAAATCATATTATTCCCTTTAGGGCTCCTCGGTAATCCACATACAAAATCCATGGAGATGGAATCCCACTTCCACACCGGCACATCCAACGGCTGCAGCATACCCTGTGGCCGTCGATGTTCAATCTTGATCTTCTGACAAGTCAAGCATTTTGACACAAATTCTGCTACTTCGCGTTTCATATTGGGCCACCAAAAGGTTTTCCTGAGATCTTTATACAGTTTGTCTCCTCCCGGATGAACCGAATAAGGCGTACTATGAGCTTCACCCAAGATCCGCCTCTTGAGTTCTTCGTCGGCTGGTACACACCACCGACCCTTAAACCGAATACTACCATCCTCATGTAACGTAAAATCAGCCACACCATCTGTACCAATCTTGGCCGTCTTTGCCTCGATTACATTGTCACCCACTTGTCTCACCCGGATCTCAGCGTATAATTCGGGTTGCAAGACGAAGTCGCTTTTATCTCCGCCTTTCTGGTTGACACAAATATCCATGCGGTCCAACTCTTCTCGCAATCTGATCCGTGCTACGTCCTCGCACAAGGAATGAATCGATTTCCGACTCAAAGCGTCCGCCACTACATTGGCCTTCCCTTCGTGGTATTGAATTTCCATGTCATAATCTTTAATTAACTCCAACCAACGCCTCTGACGCATATTGAGCTCCTTCTGTGTGAATATGTACTTCAGGCTCTTGTGATCTGAAAACACCTTGAAAGTTATTCCATACAAGTAGTGTCGCCATATCTTCAATGCGAAGACCACAGCTGCCAACTCTAAGTCGTGGGTTGGGTAGTTACTCTCATACGGCTTAAGCTGCCTTGATGCATACGCGATCACTCGCCTCCGTTGCATTAGCACACAACCCAGGCCATTCTTCGATGCATCGGTATAAACCTCGATGTCCTCATTCCCATCCGGCAACGCTAACACCGGAGCTGTAGTCAACCGTTCTTTGAGTAGTTGGAACGCCCTCTCACAATTGTCATCCCACTTAAACCGGTTCTCTTTCTGCATCAATGCAGTCATCGGTCTCGCAATCTTGGAAAAGTCTTTTACAAATCTTCGGTAATATCCAGCCAAACCCAAGAAGCTTCGAATTTCTGCAACATTCTTAGGTGTTGGCCATCTCGTCACTGCCTCTATCTTGCTCGGGTCAACGGATACACCGTCTTTCGAGACGACATGCCCCAAGAATGCCACTCGTTCCAACCAGAATTCACATTTAGACAATTTCGCATACGGTTGTTTTTCCCGTAAAATGCAAGTACGAGCCTCGGGTGTTCGGTATGTTCTTCCTTAGTCTTAGAGTAGACTAAGATGTCGTCAATGAAAACTACTACAAACTTGTCTAAGTAGGGTCCGAATACACGGTTCATCGGATCCATGAAAAGCTATTTGGTGCGTTGGTCAATCCGAATGGCATGACCGTGAATTCATAATGTCCGTACACTCGGTACGAAATGCGGTCTTTGGGATATCCGCATCCGCTACCCCGAGTGGTGATACCACGACCGCAAATCAATCTTTGAGAAAATACCTGCCCCTCGTAGTTGATCGAACAAGTCATCGATCCTCGGTAACGGATACTTGTTCTTCACTGTGACGTTGTTCAGCTCCCGGTAATCAATACACAGCCGCATACTACCATCCTTCTTCTTCACAAACAACACCGGTGCTCCCCACGGTGACACACTCGGTCGGATGTACCCCTTATCGAGCAGTTCCTCCAATTGTACCTTTAGTTTTGCTAATTCTTTAGGTGCCATACGATATGGTACTTTCGATATCGGTCTGGTCCCGGGCACCAACTCCACTGCAAACTCTACCTCCCTCTGGGGTGGCATGCATGGTATCTCATCAGGGAATACATCCCCAAAATCACAGACTACATCAATGTCCGCTAGTTTAGGATCCCCCGTGCTTACATCATGTACGTGACACATAAACAACGGGTGCCCTTTCTCGACGAGAGATCTCAAAGTCATCACCGGAATAATCTTCACATTAGGTTTGTCCACAAATCCCTTGTAGGATACCCGCACCCCTTTAGGACCTCTCAAAGTCAACTTCTTCTGCTCACAGTCAATTTTGGCTTTATGCCGGTTCAACCAATCCATACCCAAAATAACGTCGAAGTTCTCGAGAGGGAACTCGATCAAGTCAACCGACAAGTTGACTCCCAAAATCACTAATGGTACATCTCTATACAACTTAGAACATGGTACTAACTCTCCCGATGGTTGCATAAATTTCGTCAATTACCTCGGATGTAACTAGACCTAACCTCAAAACATGCGAACTTGCTACAAAGGAACATGATGCACCCGAATCAAAAAGTACATAGGATAAGAATGAGTTAACCGAGAAAATTACCCGTCACTACGTGGTTGCTCGCTCGGCCTCCTCGCGCCGGTGCGAATAATCTCCCGGTCCGATTTTTCTCGGCCCCCGGCCCCTGCGTGCCGGCCAACCACGATGGTCGGTTTGTTTCCACCGGTGGCCGTAGGTGCACCCCCTGTCGGCTCGTGCGGGAGTACCACTCGCTGCGGTTACCCCTACCCATGTTCCCCGTGTTGCTCCCCGGAGTCCCACCCATGTTGCTTCCCGTAACCGATGCCGACCCGGCGGTGTGGGAGCCGTAAAGCACTCATACCGTCTATGTCCAAACTTCCCACAATTGTGACACCGAACTGCGCACACCGAACAATCGGTACCCGGATGATTTCTACGGCACCGCTTGAAATGATAACTTCGTGGCCGACTAAACCCACGGGAGCTACCTCTCACCGGGCGACCACCACCGCCCCGGTAAGGTGGGAATTTTCCGAAAAGGACGGTCGTCTTGGTGGGTTTCCGGAATTGCTCCGCTTTTGCTCCCCCGATTGTCCTCGAGACACTCTTCCTCTTGTTAGCAGCATACGCCGCTTTAACCTCTCTCCGAATCCTCTCAATGTTGCATGCTACTTCACACATCTCTTTTAAGCTCATGAAGCCCCTGCTTGCACCCATACGATCCCGGATCGCTAAATCTAAGTGTTGCTCAAACTTTACCATCTTGGCCTCTTCAGTCGGCACTAGCTCAGATGCATAAACTGCCAAGTCGACAAACTTCTCGTAGTATTCTTGAACAGTCATATCCCCCTGTCGGAGATTATCGAACTCGACCCGCAGCTCTTTCCTCTTAGATTCGGGAAAGAATTCACGCCTCAGCTCCTGCTTAAACTCAGTCCAGTTCAGTGGTACCAATACCGTTTCCCCTTGCTCATTTACAGTCTGAGCCAACCGATCTTTGTTAGCACCCCACCACAAATCAGCCCTGTCAACCAAGTAGAAGGCAGCTTGGTCGACCTTTAGTTCCTCTGGACAGCCCAGAGTGGCGAAGATTTTCTCAAACTCCCTAATCCACCGCTCGAGTCCCTTAGGATCTCCCTTACCATCGTCGACTAGGCCTCTGGTCGACTCACGGCCCTAGTCATGCCGGTGGTCGACCTCTGAGAACGATCCTCTGTCAGCTTGTTGACCGCCTGAATCAGGTCTTGATTCATCTTAACCAACTGATCAATCCCTCTCATTTCCATTCCTAGGAGGCATAGCTAAAACTACAAAAGTAAACAATCATATATTCAATTATCACCTATATCATGCCACATAATATTTCACATATACTAACACTTACTGTCCAAAGTTAATTGTAACATGCGGCCACATTTCCACATACATCAGAACTCACCGTACCTTCCCTACATAGGACTCAATACCTACCCCACACATCCTTACGTGCTCATTTTAGTGAACTTATTCTTAAGGTTCATTGTAAACCCCGGTTCCCAATCCCGTCGGCCGCCGGTATTGGTCACTGTAGTGCCACTCATCACGACACACAGTCGTGGCGGTAACATCCAACATCCCACAACAGAAAGAAAATAAACATTCACCATTCATTATTTTGAGAGAAAGTATTAAAGTGAGTACAGATATCCTGAAGTAAATGAAATTATGCGGAACGTCAAAATCTTTAAAATTGGAAATTTCAAATAATGTAGACGACATGTGATCGCGACTACGTGGCTCTCAAACCCCGCGACATCCAAAGCAACAAGCAAACATCCAAAGGAATACCGCTAAGAATCGCTCCCCATAAATGGATCATAGCGGGGTCAAACGAAAGTACAAACCGTTAACTACAAAGTTGAGTAAGAATAAATCTAGTGTACATAAAGTAAAGCCAACCCATGAAGGATAACCCCAATTTATGCGGGACCCAACAAATCAATAAAGGTTACGACCAACCATAACGGACACCATACTTCACAACTAACCACCTAAAGGTCCCGAATGTGCACATCCCTCAAAAGGGTAAAGCCCAGAGAGGAGGATCCTAGAGGTCACCCAATGGTACCATAACTAGGTGGACCACCACGTACTGGGGTGCAAGGAAACCTTCCCGGGTTCCCGGCTTCGGGTGCTACCCTATCCGGCCCGACCACACCACTGTCTGCAACTCCCCAAGTACACTAAGGACACTAAGTCGTAAGGAAACCTTCCCGGGTTCCCGGCTTCGGGTGCTACCCTATCCGGCCCAACCACTACGGGTCTACGAACTTCGATGCCCAAAATCCGAATCTCACCAAGACACTAAAATTCTGAACTCACCAAAGCATAACCCACCGAACATGTTCGTAAGACTAGCCAACAACCCACAACGAAGGAAACAAATAGAGGCGGACGCCCGTTTGGAAGGCCGGACGCCCGTCCAAAGACTCTACTGGACGCCCGTCCAAACCATCGGACGCCCGTCCAAAGACTCTACTGGACGCCCGTCCAAACCATCGGACGCCCGTCCAACACATCAGAGTTAGATCCTGAATGTAAAACAACACCTCAGACGCCCGTCCAGGTAACCCATACGCCCGTCCACTAAGAACTGTTACATCCTAAATCAAATTTAACACCCCAGACGCCCGTCCAGCTAATCCAGACGCCCGTCCGAAATGTACCCAGGGCAGACGCCCTTCCGCATGAATCAGACGCTCGTCCAACCTGGGTTTCGACTAGAACCCTAACAGCTCTTTACGCGATTTCGAGCCATTTCTCCACAACACAGCAGCAAAACAACACTTTAAGCCCGAAACTCCATACAAAAGCATCATATCAACTATAGGTTTCAACCAACGCAAAACCACACCACTATCCATACACAACAAAGCCAAGTAATCCAAACGGAGCACAAAACATAGAAATATTCTTACCGGTTAAGCTGCGTTTCTTGAGAACCCTCTCGCTATCGAGCTAAAATCGCTCCTCCACGAAGTCCGAATCTAAAAAAGAAAACGGCGATCACCGATGACGAATTCCTAAACACCAAGGAGAGATTTTTTTTTTCTCTCCTTCTTCCTTACAAGAGGCCGACGGCAAGGGGAGGGTTTTTGGGGCAGAAAATTTTGTGTTTGGGGCAATAAGGGAGGAAAAGGAGAAATATCCTTTTAATTTATTAAATGATTAAAACTCCTTTTTAATTATTAGTAAATTCCTCCTTAAACTAATAAATCTCATAATTTCCCAAATAATTAGATCTTTTACTAATTAATTAGGAAATCAAAATTTCGGGATATTACAATATCGACCAGAACGATAAATAAGGCACGCCGGCGCAAACGGTAAGCAAAACGGAGGCCAGAATGGCCTTGTACAAGGAATCAAAAATCACACCGTTAAGTACTCTATGGGTACAAAAAAGAGTACGAAAAAAAACGTTTGTAATTCTTTTGAAGTACTGATGTGATATCGACCAGAACGATAAGTAAGGAACGCCGGCGCAAACGGCAAGAAAAACGGAGGCCAGAATGGCCTTGTACAAG
This sequence comes from Gentiana straminea, assembly GCA_036785695.1. Lineage (NCBI taxonomy): Eukaryota > Viridiplantae > Streptophyta > Magnoliopsida > Gentianales > Gentianaceae > Gentiana > Gentiana straminea. The sequence continues at coordinate 65,126 of JAVUPR010000563.1, forward strand.
GAATCAAAAATAACACATTTAAGTACTCTATGGGTACGAAAAAAAACGTTTGTAATTCTCTTTGAAGTACTGATGTGATATCGACCAGAACGATAAATAATGCACGCCGGCGCAAACGGCAACCAAAACTGAGGCCAGAATGGTCTTGTACAAGGAATCAAAAATCACACACCGTTAAGTACTCTATGGGTACGAAAAAAGTAAGAAAAAAACGTTTGTAATTCTCTTTGAAGTACTGATGTGATATCGACCAGAACGATAAATAAGGCACGCCGGCGCAAACGGCAAGCAAAACGGAGGCCAGAATGGCCTTGTACAAGGAATCAAAAATCACACAGTTAAGTACTCTATGGGTACGAAAAAAAGTACGAAAAAAACGTTTGTAATTCTCTTTGAAGTGCGATGTGATATCGACCGAACGATAAATAAGGCACGCCGGCGCAAACGGCAAGCAAAACGGAGGCGAGAATGGCCTTGTACAAGGAATCAAAAATCACACGGTTAAGTACTCTATGGGTACGAAAAAAAGTACGAAAAAAAACGTTTGTAATTCTCTTTGAAGTGCGATGTGATATCGACCGAACGATAAATAAGGCACGCCGGCGCAAACGGCAAGCAAAACGGAGGCCGAGAATGGCCTTGTACAAGGAATCAAAAATCACACGTTAAGTACTCTATGGGTACGAAAAAAAGTACGAAAAAAACGTTTGTAATTCTCTTTGAAGTGCGATGTGATATCGACCGAACGATAAATAAGGCACGCCGGCGCAAACGGCAAGCAAAACGGAGGCGAGAATGGCCTTGTACAAGGAATCAAAAATCACACGTTAAGTACTCTATGGGTACGAAAAAAAGTACGAAAAAAAACGTTTGTAATTCTCTTTGAAGTCTTGATGTGATATCGACCGAACGATAAATAAGGCACGCCGGCGCAAACGGCAAGCAAAACGGAGACGAGAATGGCCTTGTACAAGGAATCAAAAATCACACGGTTAAGTACTCTATGGGTACGAAAAAAAGTACGAAAAAAAACGTTTGTAATTCTCTTTGAAATACGATGTGATATCGACCGAACGATAAATAAGGCACGCCGGCGCAAACGGCAAGCAAAACGGAGGCGAGAATGGCCTTGTACAAGGAATCAAAAATCACACAGTTAAGTACTCTATGGGTACGAAAAAAAGTACGAAAAAAAACGTTTGTAATTCTCTTTGAAGTGCGATGTGATATCGACCGAACGATAAATAAGGCACGCCGGCGCAAACGGCAAGCAAAACGGAGGCGAGAATGGCCTTGTACAAGGAATCAAAAATCACACGGTTAAGTACTCTATGGGTACGAAAAAAAGTACGAAAAAAAACGTTTGTAATTCTCTTTGAAGTGCGATGTGATATCGACCGAACGATAAATAAGGCACGCCGGCGCAAACGGCAAGCAAAACGGAGGCGAGAATGGCCTTGTACAAGGAATCAAAAATCACACGGTTAAGTACTCTATGGGTACGAAAAAAAGTACGAAAAAAAACGTTGTAATTCTCTTTGAAGTACGTGTGATATCGACCGAACGATAAATAAGGCACGCCGGCGCAAACGGCAAGCAAAACGGAGGCGAGAATGGCCTTGTACAAGGAATCAAAAATCACACGGTTAAGTACTCTATGGGTACGAAAAAAAGTACGAAAAAAAACGTTTGTAATTCTCTTTGAAGTGCGATGTGATATCGACCGAACGATAAATAAGGCACGCCGGCGCAAACGGCAAGCAAAACGGAGGCCGAGAATGGCCTTGTACAAGGAATCAAAAATCACACGGTTAAGTACTCTATGGGTACGAAAAAAAGTACGAAAAAAAACGTTTGTAATTCTCTTTGAAGTGCGATGTGATATCGACCGAACGATAAATAAGGCACGCCGGCGCAAACGGCAAGCAAAACGGAGGCCAGAATGGCCTTGTACAAGAATCAAAAATCACACGTTAAGTACTCTATGGGTACGAAAAAAAGTACGAAAAAAACGTTTGTAATTCTCTTTGAAGTACGATGTGATATCGACCGAACGATAAATAAGGCACGCCGGCGCAAACGGCAAGCAAAACGGAGGCGAGAATGGCCTTGTACAAGGAATCAAAAATCACACGAGTTAAGTACTCTATGGGTACGAAAAAAGTACGAAAAAAAACGTTTGTAATTCTCTTTGAAGTACGATGTGATATCGACCGAACGATAAATAAGGCACGCCGGCGCAAACGGCAAGCAAAACGGAGGCGAGAATGGCCTTGTACAAGAATCAAAAATCACACACGTTAAGTACTCTATGGGTACGAAAAAAAGTACGAAAAAAAACGTTTGTAATTCTCTTTGAAATGCGATGTGATATCGACCGAACGATAAATAAGGCACGCCGGCGCAAACGGCAAGCAAAACGGAGGCCAGAATGGCCTTGTACAAGGAATCAAAAATCACACACCGTTAAGTACTCTATGGGTACAAAAAAAAGTACGAAAAAAACGTTTGTAATTCTCTTTGAAGTGCGATGTGATATCGACCGAACGATAAATAAGGCACGCCGGCGCAAACGGCAAGCAAAACGGAGGCCGGAATGGCCTTGTACAAGGAATCAAAAATCACACGGTTAAGTACTCTATGGGTACGAAAAAAAAGTACGAAAAAAAACGTTTGTAATTCTCTTTGAAGTGCGATGTGATATCGACCGAACGATAAATAAGGCACGCCGGCGCAAACGGCAAGCAAAACTGAGGCCAGAATGGCCTTGTAAAAGAATCAAAAATCACACCGTTAAGTACTCTATCGGTACAAAAAAAAAGTACGAAAAAAAAGTTTGTAATTCTCTTTGAAGTGCGATGTGATATCGACCGAACGATAAATAAGGCACGCCGGCGCAAACGGCAAGCAAAACGGAGGCCGAATGGCCTTGTACAAGGAATCAAAAATCACACGAGTTAAGTACTCTATGGGTACGAAAAAAAGTACGAAAAAAAACATTTGTAATTCTCTTTGAAAGTACGATGTGATATCGACCGAACGATAAATAAGGCACGCCGGCGCAAACGGCAAGCAAAACGGAGGCGAGAATGGCCTTGTACAAGGAATCAAAAATCACACGTTAAGTACTCTATGGGTACGAAAAAAAAAGTACGAAAAAAAACGTTTGTAATTCTCTTTGAAGTACGATGTGATATCGACCGAACGATAAATAAGGCACGCCGGCGCAAACGGCAAGCAAAACGGAGGCCGAATGGCCTTGTACAAGGAATCAAAAATCACACGTTAAGTACTCTATGGGTACGAAAAAAAAAGTACGAAAAAAAAATGTTTGTAATTCTCTTTGAAGTGCGATGTGATATCGACCGAACGATAAATAAGGCACGCCGGCGCAAACGGCAAGCAAAACGGAGGCCGAATGGCCTTGTACAAGGAATCAAAAAAATCACACGGTTAAGTACGAAAAAAAACTATGGGTACAATGAAGTTTGAAAAAAAAGTAACGAAAAAAAACGTTTGTAATTCCGTCCAACATCACATATGGAGAGATGAACATTATAATAATCACTCTCTCAAATCTTGTTTAAATGCAACCTCATAAAAATCAGCAATTACAAATTGTAAAGGAATACAAGACACTTCAAATGGACAAAAAGAAATATGTGATGCTTGTACGTCCTGTATTTGCAAAATGAACCCGGCTGTCTTCGGTTGAACCAATTCATCTCTAAGGTGCAATGATGATCCACTTGACCTTGGAGATGTTTGGGGCGCCACTTTTGTAGTATTTTTAGGAAAGACTTTTCATATTTTGGTTCATGAATTCTAGTCATTAATTATGCATAAGTCTTTTCATATTTTGGTTCATGAATTGTAGTCATTAATTAGGCATTATAGTTTACAAGTCTTGTAGCCTATATAAGGCCTTTGTTTTGTACTTTGGAAGGGAGATCCAACATGAATGATAATTTATATTTTCTTAAATTCAGAGATTGAATTTATATTTACAATTCCATGCTGATTTGGATTGTATGAACTTCCATGCTGATTTGGTTGTTCGTTTCCGAGCTTATCAAAGTGCTTGAACAACACTTTGTGTGATGTTCGAATCCCTTTAATTCTTAGATTGCTGATTTTCTAAGGATTATAGGTTTTTTTGTTCAAACTTCATTGATTTCCTCAATCTAGATCCTAAATCCTTTATCAAATTCTCTTTGAAGTACTGATGTGATATCGACCAGAACGATAAATAAGGCACGCTGGCGCAAACGGCAAGAAAAACGGAGGCCAGAATGACCTTGTACAAGGAATCAAAAATCACACAGTTAAGAACTCTATGGGTACGAAAAAAAAAAGTACGAAAAAAAACGTTTGTAATTCTCTTTGAAGTACGATGTGATATCGACCGAACGATAAATAAGGCACGCCGTCGCAAACGGCAAGCAAAACGGAGGCCGAATGGCCTTGTACAAGGAATCAAAAATCACACGAGTTAAGTACTCTATGGGTACGAAAAAAAGTACGAAAAAAACGTTTGTAATTCTCTTTGAAGTACGATGTGATATCGACCGAACGATAAATAAGGCACGCCGTCGCAAACGGCAAGCAAAACGGAGGCCGAATGGCCTTGTACAAGAAATCAAAAATCACACAGTTAAGTACTCTATGGGTACGAAAAAAAGTACGAAAAAAAACGTTTGTAATTCTCTTTGAAGTACTCATGTGATATCGACCAGAACGATAAATAAGGCACGCCGGCGCAAACGGCAAGCAAAACGGAGGCCAGAATGGCCTTGTACAAGGAATCAAAAATCACACGGTTAAGTACTCTATGGGTATGAAAAAAAGTACGAAAAAAAACGTTTGTAATTCTCTTTGAAATGTATGTGATGTGATATCGACCGAACGATAAATAAAGGCACGCCGGCGCAAACGGCAAGCAAAACGGAGGCCGAGAATGGCCTTGTACAAGGAATCAAAAATCACACGAGTTAAGTACTCTATGGGTACGAAAAAAAACATTTGTAATTCTCTTTTGAAGTGCGATGTGATATCGACCGAACGATAAATAAGGCACGCCGTCGCAAACGGCAAGCAAACGGAGGCCAGAATGGCCTTGTACAAGAAATCAAAAATCACACAGTTAAGTACTCTATGGGTACGAAAAAAAGTACGAAAAAAAACGTTTGTAATTCTCTTTGAAGTATGCGATGTGATATCGACCGAACGATAAATAAGGCACGCCGGCGCAAACGGCAAGCAAAACGGAGGCCGAATGGCCTTGTACAAGGAATCAAAAATCACACGGTTAAGTACTCTATGGGTACGAAAAAAAACGTTTGTAATTCTCTTTGAAGTGCGATGTGATATCGACCGAACGATAAATAAGGCACGCCGGCGCAAACGGCAAGCAAAACGGAGGCGAGAATGGCCTTGTACAAGGAATCAAAAATCACACGGTTAAGTACTCTATGGGTACGAAAAAAAGTACGAAAAAAAAACGTTTGTAATTCTCTTTGAAGTATGCGATGTGATATCGACCGAACGATAAATAAGGCACGCCGTCGCAAACGGCAAGCAAAACGGAGGCGAGAATGGCCTTGTACAAGGAATCAAAAATCACACGAGTTAAGTACTCTATGGGTACGAAAAAAAGTACGAAAAAAACGTTTGTAATTCTCTTTGAAGTATGCGATGTGATATCGACCGAACGATAAATAAGGCACGCCGGCGCAAACGGCAAGCAAAACGGAGGCCGAATGGCCTTGTACAAGAAATCAAAAATCACACGGTTAAGTACTCTATGGGTACGAAAAAAAGTACGAAAAAAAACGTTTGTAATTCTCTTTGAAGTACGATGTGATATCGACCGAACGATAAATAAGGCACGCCGGCGCAAACGGCAAGCAAAACGGAGGCGAGAATGGCCTTGTACAAGTAATCAAAAATCACACAGTTAAGTACTCTATGGGTACGAAAAAAAGTACGAAAAAAAACGTTTGTAATTCTCTTTGAAATGCGATGTGATATCGACCGAACGATAAATAAGGCACGCCGGCGCAAACGGCAAGCAAAACGGAGGCCAAAATGGCCTTGTACAAGAATCAAAAATCACACGAGTTAAGTACTCTATGGGTACGAAAAAAAGTACGAAAAAAACGTTTGTAATTCTCTTTGAAGTGCGATGTGATATCGACCGAACGATAAATAAGGCACGCCGGCGCAAACGGCAAGCAAAACGGAGGCCGAATGGCCTTGTACAAGGAATCAAAAATCACACGGTTAAGTACTCTATGGGTACGAAAAAAAGTACGAAAAAAACGTTTGTAATTCTCTTTGAAGTGCGATGTGATATCGACCGAACGATAAATAAGGCACGCCGTCGCAAACGGCAAGCAAAACGGAGGCCGAATGGCCTTGTACAAGAAATCAAAAATCACACGGTTAAGTACTCATGGGTACGAAAAAAAGTACGAAAAAAACGTTTGTAATTCTCTTTGAAGTACGATGTGATATCGACCGAACGATAAATAAGGCACGCCGGCGCAAACGGCAAGCAAAACGGAGGCGAGAATGGCCTTGTACAAGGAATCAAAAATCACACGAGTTAAGTACTCTATGGGTACGAAAAAAAGTACGAAAAAAAACGTTTGTAATTCTCTTTGAAGTGCGATGTGATATCGACCGAACGATAAATAAGGCACGCCGGCGCAAACGGCAAGCAAAACGGAGGCCGAGAATGGCCTTGTACAAGGAATCAAAAATCACACGGTTAAGAACTCTATGGGTACGAAAAAAAGTACGAAAAAAAACGTTTGTAATTCTCTTTGAAGTGCGATGTGATATCGACCGAACGATAAATAAGGCACGCCGGCGCAAACGGCAAGCAAAACGGAGGCCGAATGGCCTTGTACAAGGAATCAAAAATCACACGGTTAAGTACTCTATGGGTACGAAAAAAAGTACGAAAAAAACGTTTGTAATTCTCTTTGAAGTGCGATGTGATATCGACCGAACGATAAATAAGGCACGCCGTCGCAAACGGCAAGCAAAACGGAGGCCGAGAATGGCCTTGTACAAGAAATCAAAAATCACACGGTTAAGTACTCTATGGGTACGAAAAAAAGTACGAAAAAAAACGTTTGTAATTCTCTTTGAAGTACTCGATGTGATATCGACCGAACGATAAATAAGGCACGCCGGCGCAAACGGCAAGCAAAACGGAGGCCGAATGGCCTTGTACAAGGAATCAAAAATCACACGGTTAAGTACTCTATGGGTACGAAAAAAAGTACGAAAAAAAACGTTTGTAATTCTCTTTGAAGTATGCGATGTGATATCGACCGAACGATAAATAAGGCACGCCGGCGCAAACGGCAAGCAAAACGGAGGCCGAATGGCCTTGTACAAGGAATCAAAAATCACACGGTTAAGTACTCTATGGGTACGAAAAAAAGTACGAAAAAAAACGTTTGTAATTCTCTTTGAAGTGCGATGTGATATCGACCGAACGATAAATAAGGCACGCCGGCGCAAACGGCAAGCAAAACGGAAGCGAGAATGGCCTTGTACAAGGAATCAAAAATCACACGAGTTAAGTACTCTATGGGTACGAAAAAAAGTACGAAAAAAAACGTTTGTAATTCTCTTTGAAGTGCGATGTGATATCGACCGAACGATAAATAAGGCACGCCGGCGCAAACGGCAAGCAAAACGGAGGCCGAGAATGGCCTTGTACAAGAAATCAAAAATCACACGGTTAAGTACTCTATGGGTACGAAAAAAAGTACGAAAAAAAACGTTTGTAATTCTCTTTGAAGTATGCGATGTGATATCGACCGAACGATAAATAAGGCACGCCGGCGCAAACGGCAAGCAAAACGGAGGCCGAATGGCCTTGTACAAGGAATCAAAAATCACACGGTTAAGTACTCTATGGGTACGAAAAAAAGTACGAAAAAAACGTTTGTAATTCTCTTTGAAGTGCGATGTGATATCGACCGAACGATAAATAAGGCACGCCGGCGCAAACGGCAAGCAAAACGGAGGAGAATGGCCTTGTACAAGGAATCAAAAATCACACGGTTAAGTACTCTATGGGTACGAAAAAAAGTACGAAAAAAAACGTTTGTAATTCTCTTTGAAGTGCGATGTGATATCGACCGAACGATAAATAAGGCACGCCGGCGCAAACGGCAAGCAAAAACGAATGGCCTTGTACAAGGAATCAAAAATCACACGATTAAGTACTCTATGGGTACGAAAAAAAGTACGAAAAAAACGTTTGTAATTCTCTTTGAAATGCGATGTGATATCGACCGAACGATAAATAAGGCACGCCGGCGCAAACGGCAAGCAAAACGGAGGCAGAATGGCCTTGTACAAGGAATCAAAAATCACACGAGTTAAGTACTCTATGGGTACGAAAAAAAGTACGAAAAAAACGTTTGTAATTCTCTTTGAAGTACGTGTGATATCGACCGAACGATAAATAAGGCACGCCGGCGCAAACGGCAAGCAAAACGGAGGCCGAGAATGGCCTTGTACAAGAATCAAAAATCACACGGTTAAGTACTCTATGGGTACGAAAAAAAGTACGAAAAAAAACGTTTGTAATTCTCTTTGAAGTGCGATGTGATATCGACCGAACGATAAATAAGGCACGCCGGCGCAAACGGCAAGCAAAACGGAGGCCGAGAATGGCCTTGTACAAGGAATCAAAAATCACACGGTTAAGTACTCTATGGGTACGAAAAAAAGTACGAAAAAAAACGTTTGTAATTCTCTTTGAAGTGCGATGTGATATCGACCGAACGATAAATAAGGCACGCCGGCGCAAACGGCAAGCAAAACGGAGGCCGAATGGCCTTGTACAAGGAATCAAAAATCACACGGTTAAGTACTCTATGGGTACGAAAAAAAGTACGAAAAAAAACGTTTGTAATTCTCTTTGAAGTGCGATGTGATATCGACCGAACGATAAATAAGGCACGCCGGCGCAAACGGCAAGCAAAACGGAGGCCGAGAATGGCCTTGTACAAGGAATCAAAAATCACACGGTTAAGTACTCTATGGGTACGAAAAAAAGTACGAAAAAAACGTTTGTAATTCTCTTTGAAGTGCGATGTGATATCGACCGAACGATAAATAAGGCACGCCGGCGCAAACGGCAAGCAAAACGGAGGCCGAGAATGGCCTTGTACAAGGAATCAAAAATCACACGGTTAAGTACTCTATGGGTACGAAAAAAAGTACGAAAAAAACGTTTGTAATTCTCTTTGAAGTGCGATGTGATATCGACCGAACGATAAATAAGGCACGCCGGCGCAAACGGCAAGCAAAACGGAGGCAGAATGGCCTTGTACAAGGAATCAAAAATCACACGAGTTAAGTACTCTATGGGTACGAAAAAAAGTACGAAAAAAAAACGTTTGTAATTCTCTTTGAAGTGCGATGTGATATCGACCGAACGATAAATAAGGCACGCCGGCGCAAACGGCAAGCAAAACGGAGGCCGAGAATGGCCTTGTACAAGGAATCAAAAATCACACGGTTAAGTACTCTATGGGTACGAAAAAAAAGTACGAAAAAAACGTTTGTAATTCTCTTTGAAGTGCGATGTGATATCGACCGAACGATAAATAAGGCACGCCGCGCAAACGGCAAGCAAAACGGAGGCCGAGAATGGCCTTGTACAAGGAATCAAAAATCACACGTTAAGTACTCTATGGGTACGAAAAAAAGTACGAAAAAAACGTTTGTAATTCTCTTTGAAGTGCGATGTGATATCGACCGAACGATAAATAAGGCACGCCGGCGCAAACGGCAAGCAAAACGGAGGCGAGAATGGCCTTGTACAAGGAATCAAAAATCACACGAGTTAAGTACTCTATGGGTACGAAAAAAAGTACGAAAAAAAACGTTTGTAATTCTCTTTGAAGTACGATGTGATATCGACCGAACGATAAATAAGGCACGCCGGCGCAAACGGCAAGCAAAACGGAGGCGAGAATGGCCTTGTACAAGGAATCAAAAATCACACGAGTTAAGTACTCTATGGGTATGAAAAAAAGTACGAAAAAAAACGTTTGTAATTCTCTTTGAAATGCGATGTGATATCGACCGAACGATAAATAAGGCACGCCGGCGCAAACGGCAAGCAAAACGGAGGCCGAGAATGGCCTTGTACAAGGAATCAAAAATCACACGAGTTAAGTACTCTATGGGTACGAAAAAAAAGTACAAAAAAAACGTTTGTAATTCTCTTTGAAGTGCGATGTGATATCGACCGAACGATAAATAAGGCACGCCGTCGCAAACGGCAAGCAAAACGGAGCGAGAATGGCCTTGTACAAGGAATCAAAAATCACACGGTTAAGTACTCTATGGGTACGAAAAAAAGTACGAAAAAAAACGTTTGTAATTCTCTTTGAAAGTGCGATGTGATATCGACCGAACGATAAATAAGGCACGCCGTCGCAAACGGCAAGCAAAACGGAGGCCGAGAATGGCCTTGTACAAGAAATCAAAAATCACACGGTTAAGTACTCTATGGGTACGAAAAAAAGTACGAAAAAAAACGTTTGTAATTCTCTTTGAAGTGCGATGTGATATCGACCGAACGATAAATAAGGCACGCCGGCGCAAACGGCAAGCAAAACGGAGGCGAGAATGGCCTTGTACAAGGAATCAAAAATCACACGGTTAAGTACTCTATGGGTACGAAAAAAAGTACGAAAAAAACGTTTGTAATTCTCTTTGAAGTGCGATGTGATATCGACCGAACGATAAATAAGGCACGCCGGCGCAAACGGCAAGCAAAACGGAGGCCGAATGGCCTTGTACAAGGAATCAAAAATCACACGGTTAAGTACTCTATGGGTACGAAAAAAAGTACGAAAAAAAACGTTTGTAATTCTCTTTGAAGTGCGATGTGATATCGACGAACGATAAATAAGGCACGCCGTCGCAAACGGCAAGCAAAACGGAGGCCGAGAATGGCCTTGTACAAGGAATCAAAAATCACACGAGTTAAGTACTCTATGGGTACGAAAAAAAGTACGAAAAAAACGTTTGTAATTCTCTTTGAAGTGCGATGTGATATCGACCGAACGATAAATAAGGCACGCCGGCGCAAACGGCAAGCAAAACGGAGGCCGAGAATGGCCTTGTACAAGGAATCAAAAATCACACGGTTAAGTACTCTATGGGTACGAAAAAAAGTACGAAAAAAAACGTTTGTAATTCTCTTTGAAGTGCGATGTGATATCGACCGAACGATAAATAAGGCACGCCGGCGCAAACGGCAAGCAAAACGGAGGCCGAGAATGGCCTTGTACAAGGAATCAAAAATCACACGGTTAAGTACTCTATGGGTACGAAAAAAAAGTACGAAAAAAAACGTTTGTAATTCTCTTTGAAATGCGATGTGATATCGACCGAACGATAAATAAGGCACGCCGGCGCAAACGGCAAGCAAAACGGAGGCCAGAATGGCCTTGTACAAGGAATCAAAAATCACACGGTTAAGTACTCTATGGGTACGAAAAAAAGTACGAAAAAAAACGTTTGTAATTCTCTTTGAAGTACGATGTGATATCGACCGAACGATAAATAAGGCACGCCGGCGCAAACGGCAAGCAAAACGGAGGCCGAATGGCCTTGTACAAGGAATCAAAAATCACACGGTTAAGTACTCTATGGGTACGAAAAAAAGTACGAAAAAAAACGTTTGTAATTCTCTTTGAAGTGCGATGTGATATCGACCGAACGATAAATAAGGCACGCCGGCGCAAACGGCAAGCAAAACGGAGGCCGAATGGCCTTGTACAAGAAATCAAAAATCACACGAGTTAAGTACTCTATGGGTACGAAAAAAAGTACGAAAAAAACGTTTGTAATTCTCTTTGAAGTGCGATGTGATATCGACCGAACGATAAATAAGGCACGCCGGCGCAAACGGCAAGCAAAACGGAGGCGAGAATGGCCTTGTACAAGGAATCAAAAATCACACGGTTAAGTACTCTATGGGTACGAAAAAAAAGTACGAAAAAAAACGTTTGTAATTCTCTTTGAAGTACGATGTGATATCGACCGAACGATAAATAAGGCACGCCGGCGCAAACGGCAAGCAAAACGGAGGCCGAGAATGGCCTTGTACAAGGAATCAAAAACCACACAGTACTCTATGGGTACGGAAAAAAAAGTACGAAAAAAACGTTTGTAATTCTCTTTGAAGTGCGATGTGATATCGACCGAACGATAAATAAGGCACGCCGGCGCAAACGGCAAGCAAAACGGAGGCCGAGAATGGCCTTGTACAAGGAATCAAAAATCACACGAGTTAAGTACTCTATGGGTACGAAAAAAAAGTACGAAAAAAACGTTTGTAATTCTCTTTGAAGTGCGATGTGATATCGACCGAACGATAAATAAGGCACGCCGTCGCAAACGGCAAGCAAAACGGAGGCCGAATGGCCTTGTACAAGAAATCAAAAATCACACGGTTAAGTACTCTATGGGTACGAAAAAAAGTACGAAAAAAAACGTTTGTAATTCTCTTTGAAGTGCGATGTGATATCGACCGAACGATAAATAAGGCACGCCGGCGCAAACGGCAAGCAAAACGGAGGACGAGAATGGCCTTGTACAAGGAATCAAAAATCACACGAGTTAAGTACTCTATGGGTACGAAAAAAAGTACGAAAAAAAACGTTTGTAATTCTCTTTGAAGTGCGATGTGATATCGACCGAACGATAAATAAGGCACGCCGGCGCAAACGGCAAGCAAAACGGAGGCGAGAATGGCCTTGTACAAGGAATCAAAAATCACACGAGTTAAGTACTCTATGGGTATGAAAAAAAGTACGAAAAAAAACGTTTGTAATTCTCTTTGAAGTGCGATGTGATATCGACCGAACGATAAATAAGGCACGCCGGCGCAAACGGCAAGCAAAACGGAGGCCGAATGGCCTTGTACAAGGAATCAAAAATCACACGGTTAAGTACTCTATGGGTACGAAAAAAAGTACGAAAAAAAACGTTTGTAATTCTCTTTGAAGTGCGATGTGATATCGACCGAACGATAAATAAGGCACGCCGTCGCAAACGGCAAGCAAAACGGAGGCCGAGAATGGCCTTGTACAAGGAATCAAAAATCACACGGTTAAGTACTCTATGGGTATGAAAAAAAGTACGAAAAAAAACGTTTGTAATTCTCTTTGAAATGCGATGTGATATCGACCGAACGATAAATAAGGCACGCCGGCGCAAACGGCAAGCAAAACGGAGGCGAGAATGGCCTTGTACAAGGAATCAAAAATCACACGGTTAAGTACTCTATGGGTATGAAAAAAAGTACGAAAAAAAACGTTTGTAATTCTCTTTGAAGTGCGATGTGATATCGACCGAACGATAAATAAGGCACGCCGGCGCAAACGGCAAGCAAAACGGAGGCCGAATGGCCTTGTACAAGAATCAAAAATCACACGTTAAGTACTCTATGGGTACGAAAAAAAGTACGAAAAAAAACGTTTGTAATTCTCTTTGAAGTACGATGTGATATCGACCGAACGATAAATAAGGCACGCCGGCGCAAACGGCAAGCAAAACGGAGGCCGAGAATGGCCTTGTACAAGGAATCAAAAATCACACAGTTAAGTACTCTATGGGTAGGAAAAAAAGTACGAAAAAAACGTTTGTAATTCTCTTTGAAGTCGATGTGATATCGACCGAACGATAAATAAGGCACGCCGGCGCAAACGGCAAGCAAAACGGAGGCCAGAATGGCCTTGTACAAGGAATCAAAAATCACATAGTTAAGTACTCTATGGGTATGAAAAAAAGTACGAAAAAAAACGTTTGTAATTCTCTTTGAAGTGCGATGTGATATCGACCGAACGATAAATAAGGCACGCCGGCGCAAACGGCAAGCAAAACGGAGGCCGAGAATGGCCTTGTACAAGGAATCAAAAATCACACGTTAAGAACTCTATGGGTACGAAAAAAAGTACGAAAAAAAACGTTTGTAATTCTCTTTGAAATGCGATGTGATATCGACCGAACGATAAATAAGGCACGCCGTCGCAAACGGCAAGCAAAACGGAGGCGAGAATGGCCTTGTACAAGGAATCAAAAATCACACGGTTAAGTACTCTATGGGTACGAAAAAAAGTACGAAAAAAACGTTTGTAATTCTCTTTGAAGTGCGATGTGATATCGACCGAACGATAAATAAGGCACGCCGGCGCAAACGGCAAGCAAAACGGAGGCCAGAATGGACTTGTACAAGAAATCAAAAATCACACAGTTAAGTAATCTATGGGTACGAAAAAAAGTACGAAAAAAAACGTTTGTAATTCTCTTTGAAGTGCGATGTGATATCGACCGAACGATAAATAAGGCACGCCGGCGCAAACGGCAAGCAAAACGGAGGCCAGAATGGCCTTGTACAAGGAATCAAAAATCACACGGTTAAGTACTCTATGGGTACGAAAAAAAGTACGAAAAAAAACGTTTGTAATTCTCTTTGAAGTACGATGTGATATCGACCGAACGATAAATAAGGCACGCCGGCGCAAACGGCAAGCAAAACGGAGGCAAGAATGGCCTTGTACAAGGAATCAAAAATCACACGAGTTAAGTACTCTATGGGTACGAAAAAAAGTACGAAAAAAAACGTTTGTAATTCTCTTTGAAATGCGATGTGATATCGACCGAACGATAAATAAGGCACGCCGGCGCAAACGGCAAGCAAAACGGAGGCGAGAATGGCCTTGTACAAGGAATCAAAAATCACACGGTTAAGTACTCTATGGGTACGAAAAAAAGTACGAAAAAAAACGTTTGTAATTCTCTTTGAAGTACGATGTGATATCGACCAAAACGATAAATAAGGCACGCCGGCGCAAACGGCAAGCAAAACGGAGGCCGAATGGCCTTGTACAAGGAATCAAAAATCACACGGTTAAGTACTCTATGGGTACGAAAAAAAGTACGAAAAAAAACGTTTGTAATTCTCTTTGAAGTATGCGATGTGATATCGACCGAACGATAAATAAGGCACGCCGGCGCAAACGGCAAGCAAAACGGAGGCCGAATGGCCTTGTACAAGTAATCAAAAATCACACGAGTTAAGTACTCTATGGGTACGAAAAAAAGTACGAAAAAAACGTTTGTAATTCTCTTTGAAGTGCGATGTGATATCGACCGAACGATAAATAAGGCACGCCGGCACAAACGGCAAGCAAAACGGAGGCGAGAATGGCCTTGTACAAGGAATCAAAAATCACACGAGTTAAGTACTCTATGGGTATGAAAAAAAGTACGAAAAAAAACGTTTGTAATTCTCTTTGAAGTGCGATGTGATATCGACCGAACGATAAATAAGGCACGCCGGCGCAAACGGCAAGCAAAACGGAGGCGAGAATGGCCTTGTACAAGGAATCAAAAATCACACGAGTTAAGTACTCTATGGGTACGAAAAAAAGTACGAAAAAAAACGTTTGTAATTCTCTTTGAAGTGCGATGTGATATCGACCGAACGATAAATAAGGCACGCCGCGCAAACGGCAAGCAAAACGGAGGCCGAGAATGGCCTTGTACAAGGAATCAAAAATCACACGAGTTAAGTACTCTATGGGTACGAAAAAAAGTACGAAAAAAAACGTTTGTAATTCTCTTTGAAGTGCGATGTGATATCGACCGAACGATAAATAAGGCACGCCGGCGCAAACGGCAAGCAAAACGGAGGCCGAATGGCCTTGTACAAGAAATCAAAAATCACACGTTAAGTACTCTATGGGTACGAAAAAAAGTACGAAAAAAACGTTTGTAATTCTCTTTGAAGTACCGATGTGATATCGACCGAACGATAAATAAGGCACGCCGGCGCAAACGGCAAGCAAAACGGAGGCCGAATGGCCTTGTACAAGGAATCAAAAATCACACGTTAAGTACTCTATGGGTACGAAAAAAAGTACGAAAAAAAACGTTTGTAATTCTCTTTGAAATGCGATGTGATATCGACCGAACGATAAATAAGGCACGCCGGCGCAAACGGCAAGCAAAACGGAGGCCGAGAATGGCCTTGTACAAGGAATCAAAAATCACACGAGTTAAGTACTCTATGGGTACGAAAAAAAGTACGAAAAAAAACGTTTGTAATTCTCTTTGAAGTACGATGTGATATCGACCGAACGATAAATAAGGCACGCCGGCGCAAACGGCAAGCAAAACGGAGGCCGAATGGCCTTGTACAAGGAATCAAAAATCACACGAGTTAAGTACTCTATGGGTACGAAAAAAAGTACGAAAAAAAACGTTTGTAATTCTCTTTGAAGTACGATGTGATATCGACCGAACGATAAATAAGGCACGCCGGCGCAAACGGCAAGCAAAACGGAGGCCGAATGGCCTTGTACAAGGAATCAAAAATCACACGGTTAAGTACTCTATGGGTACGAAAAAAAGTACGAAAAAAAACGTTTGTAATTCTCTTTGAAGTATGCGATGTGATATCGACCGAACGATAAATAAGGCACGCCGGCGCAAACGGCAAGCAAAACGGAGGCGAGAATGGCCTTGTACAAGGAATCAAAAATCACACGGTTAAGTACTCTATGGGTACGAAAAAAAGTACGAAAAAAAACGTTTGTAATTCTCTTTGAAGTGCGATGTGATATCGACCGAACGATAAATAAGGCACGCCGGCGCAAACGGCAAGCAAAACGGAGGCCGAGAATGGCCTTGTACAAGGAATCAAAAATCACACGAGTTAAGTACTCTATGGGTATGAAAAAAGTACGAAAAAAACGTTTGTAATTCTCTTTGAAGTGCGATGTGATATCGACCGAACGATAAATAAGGCACGCCGGCGCAAACGGCAAGCAAAACGGAGGCCGAATGGCCTTGTACAAGGAATCAAAAATCACACGAGTTAAGTACTCTATGGGTACGAAAAAAGTATGAAAAAAAACGTTTGTAATTCTCTTTGAAGTGCGATGTGATATCGACCGAACGATAAATAAGGCACGCCGGCGCAAACGGCAAGCAAAACGGAGGCCGAATGGCCTTGTACAAGTAATCAAAAATCACACGAGTTAAGTACTCTATGGGTACGAAAAAAAGTACGAAAAAAAACGTTTGTAATTCTCTTTGAAGTACCGATGTGATATCGACCAGAACGATAAATAAGGCACGCCGGCGCAAACGGCAAGCAAAACGGAGGCCAGAATGGCCTTGTACAAGGAATCAAAAATCACACGTTAAGTACTCTATGGGTACGAAAAAAAGTACGAAAAAAACGTTTGTAATTCTCTTTGAAGTGCGATGTGATATCGACCGAACGATAAATAAGGCACGCCGGCGCAAACGGCAAGCAAAACGGAGGCCGAATGGCCTTGTACAAGGAATCAAAAATCACACGATTAAGAACTCTATGGGTACGAAAAAAAGTACGAAAAAAAACGTTTGTAATTCTCTTTGAAGCGATGTGATATCGACCAGAACGATAAATAAGGCACGCCGTCGCAAACGGCAAGCAAAACGGAGGCGAGAATGGCCTTGTACAAGGAATCAAAAATCACACAGTTAAGTACTCTATGGGTACGAAAAAAAGTACGAAAAAAAACGTTTGTAATTCTCTTTGAAGTGCTGATGTGATATCGACCGAACGATAAATAAGGCACGCCGTCGCAAACGGCAAGCAAAACGGAGGCCAGAATGGCCTTGTACAAGAAATCAAAAATCACACAGTTAAGTAC
Organism: Gentiana straminea; assembly: GCA_036785695.1. Classification (NCBI taxonomy): domain Eukaryota; kingdom Viridiplantae; phylum Streptophyta; class Magnoliopsida; order Gentianales; family Gentianaceae; genus Gentiana; species Gentiana straminea. The sequence goes on from JAVUPR010000563.1 coordinate 82,888, forward strand.
TCTATGGGTACGAAAAAAAGTACGAAAAAAACGTTTGTAATTCTCTTTGAAGTGCGATGTGATATCGACCGAACGATAAATAAGGCACGCCGGCGCAAACGGCAAGCAAAACGGAGGCCGAATGGCCTTGTACAAGGAATCAAAAATCACACGGTTAAGTACTCTATGGGTACGAAAAAAAGTACGAAAAAAAACGTTTGTAATTCTCTTTGAAGTATGCGATGTGATATCGACCGAACGATAAATAAGGCACGCCGGCGCAAACGGCAAGCAAAACGGAGGCCGAGAATGGCCTTGTACAAGGAATCAAAAATCACACGAGTTAAGTACTCTATGGGTACGAAAAAAAGTACGAAAAAAAACGTTTGTAATTCTCTTTGAAGTATGCGATGTGATATCGACCGAACGATAAATAAGGCACGCCGTCGCAAACGGCAAGCAAAACGGAGGCCGAATGGCCTTGTACAAGGAATCAAAAATCACACGAGTTAAGTACTCTATGGGTACGAAAAAAAGTACGAAAAAAACGTTTGTAATTCTCTTTGAAGTGCGATGTGATATCGACCGAACGATAAATAAGGCACGCCGGCGCAAACGGCAAGCAAAACGGAGGCCGAATGGCCTTGTACAAGAAATCAAAAATCACACAGTTAAGTACTCTATGGGTACGAAAAAAAGTACGAAAAAAAACGTTTGTAATTCTCTTTGAAGTGCGATGTGATATCGACCGAACGATAAATAAGGCACGCCGGCGCAAACGGCAAGCAAAACGGAGGCCGAGAATGGCCTTGTACAAGGAATCAAAAATCACACGGTTAAGTACTCTATGGGTACAAAAAAAAGTACGAAAAAAAACGTTTGTAATTCTCTTTGAAGTGCGATGTGATATCGACCGAACGATAAATAAGGCACGCCGGCGCAAACGGCAAGCAAAACGGAGGCCGAGAATGGCCTTGTACAAGGAATCAAAAATCACACGAGTTAAGTACTCTATGGGTACGAAAAAAAGTACGAAAAAAAACGTTTGTAATTCTCTTTGAAATGCGATGTGATATCGACCGAACGATAAATAAGGCACGCCGGCGCAAACGGCAAGCAAAACGGAGGCCGAATGGCCTTGTACAAGGAATCAAAAATCACACGAGTTAAGAACTCTATGGGTACGAAAAAAAAAGTACGAAAAAAAACGTTTGTAATTCTCTTTGAAGTGCGATGTGATATCGACCGAACGATAAATAAGGCACGCCGTCGCAAACGGCAAGCAAAACGGAGGCCGAATGGCCTTGTACAAGGAATCAAAAATCACACGAGTTAAGTACTCTATGGGTACGAAAAAAAGTACGAAAAAAAACGTTTGTAATTCTCTTTGAAGTATGCGATGTGATATCGACCGAACGATAAATAAGGCACGCCGTCGCAAACGGCAAGCAAAACGGAGGCCGAATGGCCTTGTACAAGGAATCAAAAATCACACGTTAAGTACTCTATGGGTACGAAAAAAAGTACGAAAAAAAACGTTTGTAATTCTCTTTGAAGTATGCGATGTGATATCGACCGAACGATAAATAAGGCACGCCGGCGCAAACGGCAAGCAAAACGGAGGCCGAATGGCCTTGTACAAGAATCAAAAATCACACGTTAAGTACTCTATGGGTACGAAAAAAAGTACGAAAAAAAACGTTTGTAATTCTCTTTGAAGTGCGATGTGATATCGACCGAACGATAAATAAGGCACGCCGGCGCAAACGGCAAGCAAAACGGAGGCCCGAATGGCCTTGTACAAGTAATCAAAAATCACACGGTTAAGTACTCTATGGGTACGAAAAAAAGTACGAAAAAAAACGTTTGTAATTCTCTTTGAAGTGCGATGTGATATCGACCGAACGATAAATAAGGCACGCCGGCGCAAACGGCAAGCAAAACGGAGGCCGAGAATGGCCTTGTACAAGGAATCAAAAATCACACGGTTAAGTACTCTATGGGTATGAAAAAAAGTACGAAAAAAAACGTTTGTAATTCTCTTTGAAGTGCGATGTGATATCGACCGAACGATAAATAAGGCACGCCGGCGCAAACGGCAAGCAAAACGGAGGCCGAATGGCCTTGTACAAGGAATCAAAAATCACACGTTAAGAACTCTATGGGTACGAAAAAAAGTACGAAAAAAAACGTTTGTAATTCTCTTTGAAAGTGCGATGTGATATCGACCGAACGATAAATAAGGCACGCCGTCGCAAACGGCAAGCAAAACGGAGGCCGAATGGCCTTGTACAAGGAATCAAAAATCACACGGTTAAGTACTCTATGGGTACGAAAAAAAATACGAAAAAAAACGTTTGTAATTCTCTTTGAAGTACGATGTGATATCGACCGAACGATAAATAAGGCACGCCGTCGCAAACGGCAAGCAAAACGGAGGCCGAATGGCCTTGTACAAGAAATCAAAAATCACACAGTTAAGTACTCTATGGGTACGAAAAAAAGTACGAAAAATAACGTTTGTAATTCTCTTTGATGTACCGATGTGATATCGACCGAACGATAAATAAGGTACGCCGGCGCAAACGGCAAGCAAAACGGAGGCCGAATGGCCTTGTACAAGGAATCAAAAATCACACGAGTTAAGTACTCTATGGGTACGAAAAAAAGTACGAAAAAAAACGTTTGTAATTCTCTTTGAAGTGCGATGTGATATCGACCGAACGATAAATAAGGCACACCGGCGCAAACGGCAAGCAAAACGGAGGCCGAATGGCCTTGTACAAGAATCAAAAATCACACGGTTAAGAACTCTATGGGTACGGAAAAAAAAGTACGAAAAAAAACGTTTGTAATTCTCTTTGAAGTACTGATGTGATATCGACCAGAACGATAAATAAGGCATGCCATCGCAAACGGCAAGCAAAACGGAGGCCAGAATGGCCTTGTACAAGGAATCAAAAATCACACAGTTAAGTACTCTATGGGTACGAAAAAAAGTACGAAAAAAACGTTTGTAATTCTCTTTGAAGTGCGATGTGATATCGACCGAACGATAAATAAGGCACGCCGTCGCAAACGGCAAGCAAAACGGAGGCCGAATGGCCTTGTACAAGAAATCAAAAATCACACGAGTTAAGTACTCTATGGGTACGAAAAAAAGTACGAAAAAAAACGTTTGTAATTCTCTTTGAAGTGCGATGTGATATCGACCGAACGATAAATAAGGCACGCCGGCGCAAACGGCAAGCAAAACGGAGGCAGAATGGCCTTGTACAAGGAATCAAAAATCACACGAGTTAAGTACTCTATGGGTACGAAAAAAATTACGAAAAAAAAACGTTGTAATTCTCTTTGAAGTGCGATGTGATATCGACCAGAACGATAAATAAGGCACGCCGGCGCAAACGGCAAGCAAAACGGAGGCCAGAATGGCCTTGTACAAGGAATCAAAAATCACACGTTAAGTACTCTATGGGTATGAAAAAAAGTACGAAAAAAAACGTTTGTAATTCTCTTTGAAGTACTGATGTGATATCGACCAGAACGATAAATAAGGCACGCCGGCGCAAACGGCAAACAAAACGGAGGCCGAATGGCCTTGTACAAGGAATCAAAAATCACACGGTTAAGTACTCTATGGGTACGAAAAAAATTACGAAAAAAAACGTTTGTAATTCTCTTTGAAGTGCGATGTGATATCGACCGAACGATAAATAAGGCACGCCGGCGCAAACGGCAAGCAAAACGGAGGCGAGAATGGCCTTGTACAAGGAATCAAAAATCACACGTTAAGTTAAGTACTCTATGGGTATGAAAAAAAGTACGAAAAAAAACGTTTGTAATTCTCTTTGAAGTGCGATGTGATATCGACCGAACGATAAATAAGGCACGCCGGCGCAAACGGCAAGCAAAACGGAGGCCGAATGGCCTTGTACAAGGAATCAAAAATCACACGGTTAAGTACTCTATGGGTACGAAAAAAAAGTACGAAAAAAACGTTAGTAATTCTCTTTGAAGTGCGATGTGATATCGACCGAACGATAAATAAGGCACGCCGTCGCAAACGGCAAGCAAAACGGAGGCCGAATGGCCTTGTACAAGGAATCAAAAATCACACGAGTTAAGTACTCTATGGGTACGAAAAAAAGTACGAAAAAAAACGTTTGTAATTCTCTTTGAAGTGCGATGTGATATCGACCGAACGATAAATAAGGCACGCCGTCGCAAACGGCAAGCAAAACGGAGGCCGAGAATGGCCTTGTACAAGAAATCAAAAATCACACGTTAAGTACTCTATGGGTACGAAAAAAAGTACGAAAAAAAACGTTTGTAATTCTCTTTGAAGTGCGATGTGATATCGACCGAACGATAAATAAGGCACGCCGGCGCAAACGGCAAGCAAAACGGAGGCCGAATGGCCTTGTACAAGGAATCAAAAATCACACGAGTTAAGTACTCTATGGGTACGGAAAAAAAGTACGAAAAAAAACGTTTGTAATTCTCTTTGAAATGCGATGTGATATCGACCGAACGATAAATAAGGCACGCCGGCGCAAACGGCAAGCAAAACGGAGGCAGAATGGCCTTGTACAAGGAATCAAAAATCACACGTTAAGTACTCTATGGGTACGAAAAAAAGTACGAAAAAAACGTTTGTAATTCTCTTTGAAGTGCGATGTGATATCGACCGAACGATAAATAAGGCACGCCGGCGCAAACGGCAAGCAAAACGGAGGCCGAATGGCCTTGTACAAGAAATCAAAAATCACACAGTTAAGTACTCTATGGGTACGAAAAAAAGTACGAAAAAAAACGTTTGTAATTCTCTTTGAAGTGCGATGTGATATCGACCGAACGATAAATAAGGCACGCCGGCGCAAACGGCAAGCAAAACGGAGGCCGAATGGCCTTGTACAAGGAATCAAAAATCACACGTTAAGTACTCTATGGGTACGAAAAAAAAATTACGAAAAAAAACGTTTGTAATTCTCTTTGAAGTATGCGATGTGATATCGACCGAACGATAAATAAGGCACGCCGGCGCAAACGGCAAGCAAAACGGAGGCCGAGAATGGCCTTGTACAAGGAATCAAAAATCACACGAGTTAAGTACTCTATGGGTATGAAAAAAAGTACGAAAAAAAACGTTTGTAATTCTCTTTGAAGTGCGATGTGATATCGACCGAACGATAAATAAGGCACGCCGGCGCAAACGGCAAAGCAAAACGGAGACCGAGAATGGCCTTGTACAAGGAATCAAAAATCACACGAGTTAAGTACTCTATGGGTACGAAAAAAAGTACGAAAAAAAACGTTTGTAATTCTCTTTGAAATGCGATGTGATATCGACCGAACGATAAATAAGGCACGCCGGCGCAAACGGCAAGCAAAACGGAGGCCGAATGGCCTTGTACAAGGAATCAAAAATCACACGTTAAGTACTCTATGGGTACGAAAAAAAGTACGAAAAAAAACGTTTGTAATTCTCTTTGAAATGCGATGTGATATCGACCGAACGATAAATAAGGCACGCCGGCGCAAACGGCAAGCAAAACGGAGGCCGAATGGCCTTGTACAAGGAATCAAAAATCACACGAGTTAAGTACTCTATGGGTACGAAAAAAAGTACGAAAAAAAACGTTTGTAATTCTCTTTGAAGTACGATGTGATATCGACCGAACGATAAATAAGGCACGCCGGCGCAAACGGCAAGCAAAACGGAGGCCGAGAATGGCCTTGTACAAGGAATCAAAAATCACACGAGTTAAGTACTCTATGGGTACGAAAAAAAGTACGAAAAAAAACGTTTGTAATTCTCTTTGAAGTGCGATGTGATATCGACGAGAACGATAAATAAGGCACGCCGGCGCAAACGGCAAGCAAAACGGAGGCCAGAATGGCCTTGTACAAGGAATCAAAAATCACACAGTTAAGTACTCTATGGGTACGAAAAAAAGTACGAAAAAAAACGTTTGTAATTCTCTTTGAAGTGCGATGTGATATCGACCGAACGATAAATAAGGCACGCCGGCGCAAACGGCAAGCAAAACGGAGGCCGAGAATGGCCTTGTACAAGGAATCAAAAATCACACGGTTAAGTACTCTATGGGTATGGGTAAAAAAAAGTACGAAAAAAAAACGTTTGTAATTCTCTTTGAAACGATGTGATATCGACCGAACGATAAATAAGGCACGCCGGCGCAAACGGCAAGCAAAACGGAGGCCAGAATGGCCTTGTACAAGGAATCAAAAATCACACGAGTTAAGTACTCTATGGGTACGAAAAAAAGTACGAAAAAAAACGTTTGTAATTCTCTTTGAAATGCGATGTGATATCGACCGAACGATAAATAAGGCACGCCGGCGCAAACGGCAAGCAAAACGGAGGCCGAATGGCCTTGTACAAGGAATCAAAAATCACACGAGTTAAGTACTCTATGGGTACGAAAAAAAGTACGAAAAAAACGTTTGTAATTCTCTTTGAAGTGCGATGTGATATCGACCGAACGATAAATAAGGCACGCCGGCGCAAACGGCAAGCAAAACGGAGGCGAGAATGGCCTTGTACAAGGAATCAAAAATCACACGTTAAGTACTCTATGGGTACGAAAAAAAGTACGAAAAAAAACGTTTGTAATTCTCTTTGAAGTGCGATGTGATATCGACCGAACGATAAATAAGGCACGCCGGCGCAAACGGCAAGCAAAACGGAGGCGAGAATGGCCTTGTACAAGGAATCAAAAATCACACGAGTTAAGTACTCTATGGGTACGAAAAAAAGTACGAAAAAAAAACGTTTGTAATTCTCTTTGAAGTGCGATGTGATATCGACCGAACGATAAATAAGGCACGCCGGCGCAAACGGCAAGCAAAACGGAGGCCGAATGGCCTTGTACAAGGAATCAAAAATCACACGGTTAAGTACTCTATGGGTACGAAAAAAAGTACGAAAAAAAAACGTTTGTAATTCTCTTTGAATGCGATGTGATATCGACCGAACGATAAATAAGGCACGCCGGCGCAAACGGCAAGCAAAACGGAGGCCGAGAATGGCCTTGTACAAGGAATCAAAAATCACACAAAGTTAAGTACTCTATGGGTACGAAAAAAAGTACGAAAAAAAAACGTTTGTAATTCTCTTTGAAATGCGATGTGATATCGACCGAACGATAAATAAGGCACGCCGGCGCAAACGGCAAGCAAAACGGAGGCCGAATGGCCTTGTACAAGGAATCAAAAATCACACGGTTAAGTACTCTATGGGTACGAAAAAAAGTACGAAAAAAAACGTTTGTAATTCTCTTTGAAGTGCGATGTGATATCGACCGAACGATAAATAAGGCACGCCGGCGCAAACGGCAAGCAAAACGGAGGCGAGAATGGCCTTGTACAAGGAATCAAAAATCACACGAGTTAAGTACTCTATGGGTACGAAAAAAAGTACGAAAAAAAACGTTTGTAATTCTCTTTGAAATGCGATGTGATATCGACCGAACGATAAATAAGGCACGCCGGCGCAAACGGCAAGCAAAACGGAGGCCGAATGGCCTTGTACAAGGAATCAAAAATCACACGTTAAGTACTCTATGGGTACGAAAAAAAGTACGAAAAAAAACGTTTGTAATTCTCTTTGAAGTGCGATGTGATATCGACCGAACGATAAATAAGGCACGCCGGCGCAAACGGCAAGCAAAACGGAGGCCGAGAATGGCCTTGTACAAGGAATCAAAAATCACACGGTTAAGTACTCTATGGGTACGAAAAAAAGTACGAAAAAAAAAAAAACGTTTGTAATTCTCTTTGAAATGCGATGTGATATCGACCGAACGATAAATAAGGCACGCCGGCGCAAACGGCAAGCAAAACGGAGGCCGAGAATGGCCTTGTACAAGGAATCAAAAATCACACGGTTAAGTACTCTATGGGTACGAAAAAAAGTACGAAAAAAACGTTTGTAATTCTCTTTGAAGTGCGATGTGATATCGACCGAACGATAAATAAGGCACGCCGGCGCAAACGGCAAGCAAAACGGAGGCCGAGAATGGCCTTGTACAAGGAATCAAAAATCACACGAGTTAAGTACTCTATGGGTACGAAAAAAAGTACGAAAAAAAACGTTTGTAATTCTCTTTGAAGTACCGATGTGATATCGACCGAACGATAAATAAGGCACGCCGGCGCAAACGGCAAGCAAAACGGAGGCGAATGGCCTTGTACAAGGAATCAAAAATCACACGGTTAAGTACTCTATGGGTACGAAAAAAAGTACGAAAAAAACGTTTGTAATTCTCTTTGAAGTGCGATGTGATATCGACCGAACGATAAATAAGGCACGCCGGCGCAAACGGCAAGCAAAACGGAGGCCGAATGGCCTTGTACAAGGAATCAAAAATCACACGAGTTAAGTACTCTATGGGTACGAAAAAAAGTACGAAAAAAAACGTTTGTAATTCTCTTTGAAGTATGCGATGTGATATCGACCGAACGATAAATAAGGCACGCCGGCGCAAACGGCAAGCAAAACGGAGGCCGAATGGCCTTGTACAAGGAATCAAAAATCACACGATTAAGTACTCTATGGGTACGAAAAAAAGTACGAAAAAAAACGTTTGTAATTCTCTTTGAAGTGCGATGTGATATCGACCGAACGATAAATAAGGCACGCCGGCGCAAACGGCAAGCAAAACGGAGGCCGAGAATGGCCTTGTACAAGGAATCAAAAATCACACGTTAAGTACTCTATGGGTACGAAAAAAAGTACGAAAAAAACGTTTGTAATTCTCTTTGAAGTGCGATGTGATATCGACCGAACGATAAATAAGGCACGCCGGCGCAAACGGCAAGCAAAACGGAGGCCGAATGGCCTTGTACAAGGAATCAAAAATCACACGGTTAAGTACTCTATGGGTACGAAAAAAAAGTACGAAAAAAAACGTTTGTAATTCTCTTTGAAGTATGCGATGTGATATCGACCGAACGATAAATAAGGCACGCCGGCGCAAACGGCAAGCAAAACGGAGGCAGAATGGCCTTGTACAAGGAATCAAAAATCACACGGTTAAGTACTCTATGGGTACGAAAAAAAGTACGAAAAAAAACGTTTGTAATTCTCTTTGAAGTACGATGTGATATCGACCGAACGATAAATAAGGCACGCCGGCGCAAACGGCAAGCAAAACGGAGGCAGAATGGCCTTGTACAAGGAATCAAAAATCACACGTTAAGTACTCTATGGGTACGAAAAAAAGTACGAAAAAAAAACGTTTGTAATTCTCTTTGAAGTGCGATGTGATATCGACCGAACGATAAATAAGGCACGCCGGCGCAAACGGCAAGCAAAACGGAGGCCGAGAATGGCCTTGTACAAGGAATCAAAAATCACACGAGTTAAGTACTCTATGGGTATGAAAAAAAGTACGAAAAAAAACGTTTGTAATTCTCTTTGAAATGCGATGTGATATCGACCGAACGATAAATAAGGCACGCCGGCGCAAACGGCAAGCAAAACGGAGGCCGAGAATGGCCTTGTACAAGGAATCAAAAATCACACGAGTTAAGTACTCTATGGGTACGAAAAAAAGTACGAAAAAAAACGTTTGTAATTCTCTTTGAAATGCGATGTGATATCGACCAGAACGATAAATAAGGCACGCCGGCGCAAACGGCAAGCAAAACGGAGGCCAGAATGGCCTTGTACAAGGAATCAAAAATCACACAGTTAAGTACTCTATGGGTATGAAAAAAAGTACGAAAAAAAACGTTTGTAATTCTCTTTGAAGTACGATGTGATATCGACCAGAACGATAAATAAGGCACGCCGGCGCAAACGGCAAGCAAAACGGAGGCCGAATGGCCTTGTACAAGGAATCAAAAATCACACTGTTAAGTACTCTATGGGTACGAAAAAAAGTACGAAAAAAAACGTTTGTAATTCTCTTTGAAATGCGATGTGATATCGACCGAACGATAAATAAGGCACGCCGGCGCAAACGGCAAGCAAAACGGAGGCCGAATGGCCTTGTACAAGGAATCAAAAATCACACGATTAAGTACTCTATGGGTACGAAAAAAAGTACGAAAAAAACGTTTGTAATTCTCTTTGAAGTACGATGTGATATCGACCGAACGATAAATAAGGCACGCCGGCGCAAACGGCAAGCAAAACGGAGGCCGAGAATGGCCTTGTACAAGGAATCAAAAATCACACGGTTAAGTACTCTATGGGTACGAAAAAAAGTACGAAAAAAAACGTTTGTAATTCTCTTTGAAGTACGATGTGATATCGACCGAACGATAAATAAGGCACGCCGGCGCAAACGGCAAGCAAAACGGAGGCCGAGAATGGCCTTGTACAAGGAATCAAAAATCACACAGTTAAGTACTCTATGGGTACGAAAAAAAAGTACGAAAAAAAACGTTTGTAATTCTCTTTGAAGTGCGATGTGATATCGACCAGAACGATAAATAAGGCACGCCGGCGCAAACGGCAAGCAAAACGGAGGCCGAGAATGGCCTTGTACAAGGAATCAAAAATCACACGAGTTAAGTACTCTATGGGTACGAAAAAAAGTACGAAAAAAAACGTTTGTAATTCTCTTTGAAGTGCGATGTGATATCGACCGAACGATAAATAAGGCACGCCGGCGCAAACGGCAAGCAAAACGGAGGCCGAGAATGGCCTTGTACAAGGAATCAAAAATCACACGGTTAAGTACTCTATGGGTACGAAAAAAAGTACGAAAAAAAACGTTTGTAATTCTCTTTGAAATGCGATGTGATATCGACCGAACGATAAATAAGGCACGCCGGCGCAAACGGCAAGCAAAACGGAGGCGAGAATGGCCTTGTACAAGGAATCAAAAATCACACGAGTTAAGTACTACTATGGGTACGAAAAAAAGTACGAAAAAAACGTTTGTAATTCTCTTTGAAATGCGATGTGATATCGACCGAACGATAAATAAGGCACGCCGGCGCAAACGGCAAGCAAAACGGAGGAGAATGGCCTTGTACAAGGAATCAAAAATCACACGAGTTAAGTACTCTATGGGTACGAAAAAAAGTACGAAAAAAAAAAACGTTTGTAATTCTCTTTGAATGCGATGTGATATCGACCGAACGATAAATAAGGCACGCCGGCGCAAACGGCAAGCAAAACGGAGGCCAGAATGGCCTTGTACAAGGAATCAAAAATCACACGAGTTAAGTACTCTATGGGTACGAAAAAAAGTACGAAAAAAACGTTTGTAATTCTCTTTGAAATGCGATGTGATATCGACCGAACGATAAATAAGGCACGCCGGCGCAAACGGCAAGCAAAACGGAGGCGAGAATGGCCTTGTACAAGGAATCAAAAATCACACGGTTAAGTACTCTATGGGTACGAAAAAAAGTACGAAAAAAAAACGTTTGTAATTCTCTTTGAAGTGCGATGTGATATCGACCGAACGATAAATAAGGCACGCCGGCGCAAACGGCAAGCAAAACGGAGGCAGAATGGCCTTGTACAAGGAATCAAAAATCACACGAGTTAAGTACTCTATGGGTACGAAAAAAAGTACGAAAAAAAAACGTTTGTAATTCTCTTTGAAGTGCGATGTGATATCGACCGAACGATAAATAAGGCACGCCGGCGCAAACGGCAAGCAAAACGGAGGCCGAGAATGGCCTTGTACAAGGAATCAAAAATCACACGGTTAAGTACTCTATGGGTACGAAAAAAAGTACGAAAAAAAACGTTTGTAATTCTCTTTGAAATGCGATGTGATATCGACCGAACGATAAATAAGGCACGCCGGCGCAAACGGCAAGCAAAACGGAGGCCGAGAATGGCCTTGTACAAGGAATCAAAAATCACACGGTTAAGTACTCTATGGGTACGAAAAAAAGTACGAAAAAAAACGTTTGTAATTCTCTTTGAAATGCGATGTGATATCGACCGAACGATAAATAAGGCACGCCGGCGCAAACGGCAAGCAAAACGGAGGCCGAATGGCCTTGTACAAGGAATCAAAAATCACACGAGTTAAGTACTCTATGGGTACGAAAAAAAGTACGAAAAAAAACGTTTGTAATTCTCTTTGAAGTGCGATGTGATATCGACCGAACGATAAATAAGGCACGCCGGCGCAAACGGCAAGCAAAACGGAGGCGAGAATGGCCTTGTACAAGGAATCAAAAATCACACGAGTTAAGTACTCTATGGGTACGAAAAAAAGTACGAAAAAAAACGTTTGTAATTCTCTTTGAAATGCGATGTGATATCGACCGAACGATAAATAAGGCACGCCGGCGCAAACGGCAAGCAAAACGGAGGCCGAGAATGGCCTTGTACAAGGAATCAAAAATCACACAGTTAAGTACTCTATGGGTACGAAAAAAAGTACGAAAAAAAACGTTTGTAATTCTCTTTGAAATGCGATGTGATATCGACCGAACGATAAATAAGGCACGCCGGCGCAAACGGCAAGCAAAACGGAGGCCGAGAATGGCCTTGTACAAGGAATCAAAAATCACACGGTTAAGTACTCTATGGGTACGAAAAAAAGTACGAAAAAAAACGTTTGTAATTCTCTTTGAAGTGCGATGTGATATCGACCGAACGATAAATAAGGCACGCCGGCGCAAACGGCAAGCAAAACGGAGGCGGAATGGCCTTGTACAAGAATCAAAAATCACACGGTTAAGTACTCTATGGGTACGAAAAAAAGTACGAAAAAAAACGTTTGTAATTCTCTTTGAAATACGATGTGATATCGACCGAACGATAAATAAGGCACGCCGGCGCAAACGGCAAGCAAAACGGAGGCCGAGAATGGCCTTGTACAAGGAATCAAAAATCACACGGTTAAGTACTCTATGGGTACGAAAAAAAGTACGAAAAAAAACGTTTGTAATTCTCTTTGAAGTGCGTGTGATATCGACCGAACGATAAATAAGGCACGCCGGCGCAAACGGCAAGCAAAACGGAGGCGAGAATGGCCTTGTACAAGGAATCAAAAATCACACGGTTAAGTACTCTATGGGTACGAAAAAAAGTACGAAAAAAACGTTTGTAATTCTCTTTGAAGTGCGATGTGATATCGACCGAACGATAAATAAGGCACGCCGGCGCAAACGGCAAGCAAAACGGAGGCCGAGAATGGCCTTGTACAAGGAATCAAAAATCACACGAGTTAAGTACTCTATGGGTACGAAAAAAAGTACGAAAAAAACGTTTGTAATTCTCTTTGAAATGCGATGTGATATCGACCGAACGATAAATAAGGCACGCCGGCGCAAACGGCAAGCAAAACGGAGGCCGGAATGGCCTTGTACAAGGAATCAAAAATCACACGGTTAAGTACTCTATGGGTACGAAAAAAAGTACGAAAAAAACGTTTGTAATTCTCTTTGAAATGCGATGTGATATCGACCGAACGATAAATAAGGCACGCCGGCGCAAACGGCAAGCAAAACGGAGGCGAGAATGGCCTTGTACAAGGAATCAAAAATCACACGAGTTAAGTACTCTATGGGTACGAAAAAAAGTACGAAAAAAAACGTTTGTAATTCTCTTTGAAGTGCGATGTGATATCGACCGAACGATAAATAAGGCACGCCGGCGCAAACGGCAAGCAAAACGGAGGCCGAGAATGGCCTTGTACAAGGAATCAAAAATCACACGAGTTAAGTACTCTATGGGTACGAAAAAAAGTACGAAAAAAAACGTTTGTAATTCTCTTTGAAATGCGATGTGATATCGACCGAACGATAAATAAGGCACGCCGGCGCAAACGGCAAGCAAAACGGAGGCGAGAATGGCCTTGTACAAGGAATCAAAAATCACACGAGTTAAGTACTCTATGGGTACGAAAAAAAGTACGAAAAAAAACGTTTGTAATTCTCTTTGAAAATGCGATGTGATATCGACCGAACGATAAATAAGGCACGCCGGCGCAAACGGCAAGCAAAACGGAGGCAGAATGGCCTTGTACAAGGAATCAAAAATCACACGAGTTAAGTACTCTATGGGTACGAAAAAAAGTACGAAAAAAAACGTTTGTAATTCTCTTTGAAATGCGATGTGATATCGACCCGAACGATAAATAAGGCACGCCGGCGCAAACGGCAAGCAAAACGGAGGCGAGAATGGCCTTGTACAAGGAATCAAAAATCACACGATTAAGTACTCTATGGGTACGAAAAAAAGTACGAAAAAAAACGTTTGTAATTCTCTTTGAAATGCGATGTGATATCGACGAACGATAAATAAGGCACGCCGGCGCAAACGGCAAGCAAAACGGAGGCGGAATGGCCTTGTACAAGGAATCAAAAATCACACGTTAAGTACTCTATGGGTACGAAAAAAAGTACGAAAAAAAACGTTTGTAATTCTCTTTGAAATGCGATGTGATATCGACCGAACGATAAATAAGGCACGCCGGCGCAAACGGCAAGCAAAACGGAGGCGAGAATGGCCTTGTACAAGGAATCAAAAATCACACGAGTTAAGTACTCTATGGGTACGAAAAAAAAGTACGAAAAAAAACGTTTGTAATTCTCTTTGAAGTGCGATGTGATATCGACCGAACGATAAATAAGGCACGCCGGCGCAAACGGCAAGCAAAACGGAGGCGAGAATGGCCTTGTACAAGGAATCAAAAATCACACGAGTTAAGTACTCTATGGGTACGAAAAAAAGTACGAAAAAAACGTTTGTAATTCTCTTTGAAATGCGATGTGATATCGACCGAACGATAAATAAGGCACGCCGGCGCAAACGGCAAGCAAAACGGAGGCGAGAATGGCCTTGTACAAGGAATCAAAAATCACACGGTTAAGTACTCTATGGGTACGAAAAAAAGTACGAAAAAAAACGTTTGTAATTCTCTTTGAAATGCGATGTGATATCGACCGAACGATAAATAAGGCACGCCGGCGCAAACGGCAAGCAAAACGGAGGCGAGAATGGCCTTGTACAAGGAATCAAAAATCACACGGTTAAGTACTCTATGGGTACGAAAAAAAAGTACGAAAAAAACGTTTGTAATTCTCTTTGAAATGCGATGTGATATCGACCGAACGATAAATAAGGCACGCCGGCGCAAACGGCAAGCAAAACGGAGGCGAGAATGGCCTTGTACAAGGAATCAAAAATCACACGAGTTAAGTACTCTATGGGTACGAAAAAAAGTACGAAAAAAAACGTTTGTAATTCTCTTTGAAATGCGATGTGATATCGACCGAACGATAAATAAGGCACGCCGGCGCAAACGGCAAGCAAAACGGAGGCCGAGAATGGCCTTGTACAAGGAATCAAAAATCACACGGTTAAGTACTCTATGGGTACGAAAAAAAGTACGAAAAAAAACGTTTGTAATTCTCTTTGAAATACGATGTGATATCGACCGAACGATAAATAAGGCACGCCGGCGCAAACGGCAAGCAAAACGGAGGCCGAGAATGGCCTTGTACAAGGAATCAAAAATCACACGGTTAAGTACTCTATGGGTACGAAAAAAAGTACGAAAAAAAACGTTTGTAATTCTCTTTGAAATGCGATGTGATATCGACCGAACGATAAATAAGGCACGCCGGCGCAAACGGCAAGCAAAACGGAGGCCCGAGAATGGCCTTGTACAAGGAATCAAAAATCACACGGTTAAGTACTCTATGGGTACGAAAAAAAGTACGAAAAAAAACGTTTGTAATTCTCTTTGAAATGCGATGTGATATCGACCGAACGATAAATAAGGCACGCCGGCGCAAACGGCAAGCAAAACGGAGGCCGAGAATGGCCTTGTACAAGGAATCAAAAATCACACGGTTAAGTACTCTATGGGTACGAAAAAAAGTACGAAAAAAAACGTTTGTAATTCTCTTTGAAATGCGATGTGATATCGACCGAACGATAAATAAGGCACGCCGGCGCAAACGGCAAGCAAAACGGAGGCGAGAATGGCCTTGTACAAGGAATCAAAAATCACACGGTTAAGTACTCTATGGGTACGAAAAAAAGTACGAAAAAAAACGTTTGTAATTCTCTTTGAAATGCGATGTGATATCGACCGAACGATAAATAAGGCACGCCGGCGCAAACGGCAAGCAAAACGGAGGCGAGAATGGCCTTGTACAAGGAATCAAAAATCACACGGTTAAGTACTCTATGGGTACGAAAAAAAGTACGAAAAAAAACGTTTGTAATTCTCTTTGAAATGCGATGTGATATCGACCGAACGATAAATAAGGCACGCCGGCGCAAACGGCAAGCAAAACGGAGGCCGAGAATGGCCTTGTACAAGGAATCAAAAATCACACGGTTAAGTACTCTATGGGTACGAAAAAAAGTACGAAAAAAAACGTTTGTAATTCTCTTTGAAGTGCGATGTGATATCGACCGAACGATAAATAAGGCACGCCGGCGCAAACGGCAAGCAAAACGGAGGCGAGAATGGCCTTGTACAAGGAATCAAAAATCACACGGTTAAGTACTCTATGGGTACGAAAAAAAGTACGAAAAAAAACGTTTGTAATTCTCTTTGAAATGCGATGTGATATCGACCGAACGATAAATAAGGCACGCCGGCGCAAACGGCAAGCAAAACGGAGGCGGAATGGCCTTGTACAAGGAATCAAAAATCACACGAGTTAAGTACTCATGGGTACGAAAAAAAGTACGAAAAAAAACGTTTGTAATTCTCTTTGAAGTACGTGTGATATCGACCGAACGATAAATAAGGCACGCCGGCGCAAACGGCAAGCAAAACGGAGACGAGAATGGCCTTGTACAAGGAATCAAAAATCACACGGTTAAGTACTCTATGGGTACGAAAAAAAGTACGAAAAAAAACGTTTGTAATTCTCTTTGAAATGCGATGTGATATCGACCGAACGATAAATAAGGCACGCCGGCGCAAACGGCAAGCAAAACGGAGGCCAGAATGGCCTTGTACAAGGAATCAAAAATCACACGGTTAAGTACTCTATGGGTACGAAAAAAAGTACGAAAAAAAACGTTTGTAATTCTCTTTGAAGTGCGATGTGATATCGACCGAACGATAAATAAGGCACGCCGGCGCAAACGGCAAGCAAAACGGAGGCGAGAATGGCCTTGTACAAGGAATCAAAAATCACACGTTAAGTACTCTATGGGTACGAAAAAAAGTACGAAAAAAAACGTTTGTAATTCTCTTTGAAATGCGATGTGATATCGACCGAACGATAAATAAGGCACGCCGGCGCAAACGGCAAGCAAAACGGAGGCGAGAATGGCCTTGTACAAGGAATCAAAAATCACACGGTTAAGTACTCTATGGGTACGAAAAAAAGTACGAAAAAAAACGTTTGTAATTCTCTTTGAAATGCGATGTGATATCGACCGAACGATAAATAAGGCACGCCGGCGCAAACGGCAAGCAAAACGGAGGCCGAGAATGGCCTTGTACAAGGAATCAAAAATCACACGAGTTAAGTACTCTATGGGTACGAAAAAAAGTACGAAAAAAAACGTTTGTAATTCTCTTTGAAGTACGTGTGATATCGACCGAACGATAAATAAGGCACGCCGGCGCAAACGGCAAGCAAAACGGAGGCGGAATGGCCTTGTACAAGGAATCAAAAATCACACGGTTAAGTACTCTATGGGTACGAAAAAAAGTACGAAAAAAAACGTTTGTAATTCTCTTTGAAATGCGATGTGATATCGACCGAACGATAAATAAGGCACGCCGGCGCAAACGGCAAGCAAAACGGAGGACGAGAATGGCCTTGTACAAGGAATCAAAAATCACACGGTTAAGTACTCTATGGGTACGAAAAAAAGTACGAAAAAAAACGTTTGTAATTCTCTTTGAAGTGCGATGTGATATCGACCGAACGATAAATAAGGCACGCCGGCGCAAACGGCAAGCAAAACGGAGGCCGAGAATGGCCTTGTACAAGGAATCAAAAATCACACGAGTTAAGTACTCTATGGGTACGAAAAAAAGTACGAAAAAAAACGTTTGTAATTCTCTTTGAAGTGCGATGTGATATCGACCGAACGATAAATAAGGCACGCCGGCGCAAACGGCAAGCAAAACGGAGGCCAGAATGGCCTTGTACAAGGAATCAAAAATCACACGAGTTAAGTACTCTATGGGTACGAAAAAAAGTACGAAAAAAAACGTTTGTAATTCTCTTTGAAGTACGATGTGATATCGACCGAACGATAAATAAGGCACGCCGGCGCAAACGGCAAGCAAAACGGAGGCGAGAATGGCCTTGTACAAGGAATCAAAAATCACACGGTTAAGTACTCTATGGGTACGAAAAAAAGTACGAAAAAAAACGTTTGTAATTCTCTTTGAAATGCGATGTGATATCGACCGAACGATAAATAAGGCACGCCGGCGCAAACGGCAAGCAAAACGGAGGCGAGAATGGCCTTGTACAAGGAATCAAAAATCACACGGTTAAGTACTCTATGGGTACGAAAAAAAGTACGAAAAAAACGTTTGTAATTCTCTTTGAAGTGCGATGTGATATCGACCGAACGATAAATAAGGCACGCCGGCGCAAACGGCAAGCAAAACGGAGGCCGAGAATGGCCTTGTACAAGGAATCAAAAATCACACGGTTAAGTACTCTATGGGTACGAAAAAAGTACGAAAAAAAACGTTTGTAATTCTCTTTGAAGTACGATGTGATATCGACCGAACGATAAATAAGGCACGCCGGCGCAAACGGCAAGCAAAACGGAGGCAGAATGGCCTTGTACAAGGAATCAAAAATCACACGGTTAAGTACTCTATGGGTACGAAAAAAAGTACGAAAAAAAACGTTTGTAATTCTCTTTGAAATGCGTGTGATATCGACCGAACGATAA
>JAVUPR010000564.1:0-133771 GCA_036785695.1 Gentiana straminea
TCCGTTTTGCTTGCCGTTTGCGCCGGCGTGCCTTATTTATCGTTCAAGTCGATATCACATCAGTACTTCAAAGAGAATTACAAACGTTTTTTTTCGTACTTTTTTTCGTACCCATAGAGTACTTAACTCGTGTGATTTTTGATTCCTTGTACAAGGCCATTCTCGGCCTCCGTTTTGCTTGCCGTTTGCGCCGGCGTGCCTTATTTATCGTTCGGTCGATATCACACGTACTTCAAAGAGAATTACAAACGTTTTTCGTACTTTTTTCGTACCCATAGAGTACTTAAGCGTGTGATTTTTGATTCCTTGTACAAGGCCATTTCGGCCTCCGTTTTGCTTGCCGTTTGCGCCGGCGTGCCTTATTTATCGTTCGGTCGATATCACATCGTACTTCAAAGAGAATTACAAACGTTTTTTTTCGTACTTTTTTTCGTACCCATAGAGTACTTATGTGTGATTTTTGATTCCTTGTACAAGGCCATTCGGCCTCCGTTTTGCTTGCCGTTTGCGCCGGCGTGCCTTATTTATCGTTAAGTCGATATCACATCGGTACTTCAAAGAGAATTACAAACGTTTTTTTCGTACTTTTTTCGTACCCATAGAGTACTTAAGCGTGTGATTTTTGATTCCTTGTACAAGGCCATTCGGCCTCCGTTTTGCTTGCCGTTTGCGCCGGCGTGCCTTATTTATCGTTAAGTCGATATCACATCGTACTTCAAAGAGAATTACAAACGTTTTTTTTTCGTACTTTTTTTCGTACCCATAGAGTACTTAAGCGTGTGATTTTTGATTCCTTGTACAAGGCCATTCGGCCTCCGTTTTGCTTGCCGTTTGCGCCGGCGTGCCTTATTTATCGTTCGGTCGATATCACATCGTACTTCAAAGAGAATTACAAACGTTTTTTTTTCGTACTTTTTTTCGTACCCATAGAGTACTTAAGCGTGTGATTTTTGATTCCTTGTACAAGGCCATTCGGCCTCCGTTTTGCTTGCCGTTTGCGCGGCGTGCCTTATTTATCGTTCGGTCGATATCACATCGTACTTCAAAGAGAATTACAAACATTTTTTTTCGTACTTTTTTTCGTACCCATAGAGTACTTAACTTGTGTGATTTTTGATTCCTTGTACAAGGCCATTCCGGCCTCCGTTTTGCTTGCCGTTTGCGCCGGCGTGCCTTATTTATCGTTCGGTCGATATCACATCGGTACTTCAAAGAGAATTACAAACGTTTTTTTTCGTACTTTTTTTCGTACCCATAGAGTACTTAGCGTGTGATTTTTGATTCCTTGTACAAGGCCATTCGGCCTCCGTTTTGCTTGCCGTTTGCGCCGGCGTGCCTTATTTATCGTTCGGTCGATATCACATCGGTACTTCAAAGAGAATTACAAACGTTTTTTTTCGTACTTTTTTTCGTACCCATAGAGTACTTAAGCGTGTGATTTTTGATTCCTTGTACAAGGCCATTCGGCCTCCGTTTTGCTTGCCGTTTGCGCCGGCGTGCCTTATTTATCGTTCGGTCGATATCACATCGCATACTTCAAAGAGAATTACAAACGTTTTTTTTCGTACTTTTTTTCGTACCCATAGAGTACTTAACTCGTGTGATTTTTGATTCCTTGTACAAGGCCATTCGGCCTCCGTTTTGCTTGCCGTTTGCGCCGGCGTGCCTTATTTATCGTTCGGTCGATATCACATCGGTACTTCAAAGAGAATTACAAACGTTTTTTTTCGTACTTTTTTTCGTACCCATAGAGTACTTAATCGTGTGATTTTTGATTCCTTGTACAAGGCCATTCGGCCTCCGTTTTGCTTGCCGTTTGCGCCGGCGTGCCTTATTTATCGTTCGGTCGATATCACATCGTACTTCAAAGAGAATTACAAACGTTTTTTTTCGTACTTTTTTTTCGTACCCCAGAGTACTTAACTTCGTGTGATTTTTGATTCCTTGTACAAGGCCATTCGGCCTCCGTTTTGCTTGCCGTTTGCGCCGGCGTGCCTTATTTATCGTTCGGTCGATATCACATCGTACTTCAAAGAGAATTACAAACGTTTTTTTTCGTACTTTTTTTTTCGTACCCATATAGTACTTAATCGTGTGATTTTTGATTCCTTGTACAAGGCCATTTCGACCTCCGTTTTGCTTGCCGTTTGCGCCGGCGTGCCTTATTTATCGTTCGGTCGATATCACATCGTACTTCAAAGAGAATTACAAACGTTTTTTTTCGTACTTTTTTTCGTACCCATAGAGTACTTAACCGTGTGATTTTTGATTCTTGTACAAGGCCATTCGGCCTCCGTTTTGCTTGCCGTTTGCGCCGGCGTGCCTTATTTATCGTTCGGTCGATATCACATCGTACTTCAAAGAGAATTACAAACGTTTTTTTTTCGTACTTTTTTTCGTACCCATAGAGTACTTAACCGTGTGATTTTTGATTCCTTGTACAAGGCCATTCGGCCTCCGTTTTGCTTGCCGTTTGCGCCGGCGTGCCTTATTTATCGTTCGGTCGATATCACATCGTACTTCAAAGAGAATTACAAACGTTTTTTTTCGTACTTTTTTTCGTACCCATAGAGTACTTAACCGTGTGATTTTTGATTCCTTGTACAAGGCCATTCGGCCTCCGTTTTGCTTGCCGTTTGCGCCGGCGTGCCTTATTTATCGTTCGGTCGATATCACATCGTACTTCAAAGAGAATTACAAACGTTTTTTTTCGTACTTTTTTCGTACCCATATAGTACTTAACCGTGTGATTTTTGATTCCTTGTACAAGGCCATTCGGCCTCCGTTTTGCTTGCCGTTTGCGCCGGCGTGCCTTATTTATCGTTCGGTCGATATCACATCAGTACTTCAAAGAGAATTACAAACATTTTTTTTCGTACTTTTTTTTCGTACCCATAGAGTACTTAACCGTGTGATTTTTGATTCCTTGTACAAGGCCATTTTGGCCTCAGTTTTGCTTGCCGTTTGCGCCGGCGTGCCTTATTTATCGTTCGGTCGATATCACATCGCATACTTCAAAGAGAATTACAAACGTTTTTTTTCGTACTTTTTTTCGTACCCATAGAGTACTTAACCGTGTGATTTTTGATTCCTTGTACAAGGCCATTCGGCCTCCGTTTTGCTTGCCGTTTGCGCCGGCGTGCCTTATTTATCGTTCGGTCGATATCACATCGTACTTCAAAGAGAATTACAAACGTTTTTTTTCGTACTTTTTTTCGTACCCATAGAGTACTTAACTCGTGTGATTTTTGATTCCTTGTACAAGGCCATTCTCGGCCTCCGTTTTGCTTGCCGTTTGCGCCGGCGTGCCTTATTTATCGTTCGGTCGATATCACATCGTACTTCAAAGAGAATTACAAACGTTTTTTTTCGTACTTTTTTTCGTACCCATAGAGTACTTAACCGTGTGATTTTTGATTCCTTGTACAAGGCCATTTCGGCCTCCGTTTTGCTTGCCGTTTGCGCCGGCGTGCCTTATTTATCGTTCGGTCGATATCACATCGTACTTCAAAGAGAATTACAAACGTTTTTTTTCGTACTTTTTTTCGTACCCATAGAGTACTTAACCGTGTGATTTTTGATTCCTTGTACAAGGCCATTCCGCCTCCGTTTTGCTTGCCGTTTGCGCCGGCGTGCCTTATTTATCGTTCGGTCGATATCACATCGTACTTCAAAGAGAATTACAAACGTTTTTTTTCGTACTTTTTTTCGTACCCATAGAGTACTTAACCGTGTGATTTTTGATTCCTTGTACAAGGCCATTCGGCCTCCGTTTTGCTTGCCGTTTGCGCCGGCGTGCCTTATTTATCGTTCGGTCGATATCACATCGTATTTCAAAGAGAATTACAAACGTTTTTTTCGTACTTTTTTTCGTACCCATAGAGTACTTAACCGTGTGATTTTTGATTCCTTGTACAAGGCCATTCGGCCTCCGTTTTGCTTGCCGTTTGCGCCGGCGTGCCTTATTTATCGTTCGGTCGATATCACATCGTACTTCAAAGAGAATTACAAACGTTTTTTTTCGTACTTTTTTTCGTACCCATAGAGTACTTAACCGTGTGATTTTTGATTCCTTGTACAAGGCCATTCTAGCCTCCGTTTTGCTTGCCGTTTGCGCCGGCGTGCCTTATTTATCGTTCGGTCGATATCACATCGTATTTCAAAGAGAATTACAAACGTTTTTTTTCGTACTTTTTTTCGTACCCATAGAGTACTTAACCGTGTGATTTTTGATTCCTTGTACAAGGCCATTCCGGCCTCCGTTTTGCTTGCCGTTTGCGCCGGCGTGCCTTATTTATCGTTCGGTCGATATCACATCGTACTTCAAAGAGAATTACAAACGTTTTTTTTCGTACTTTTTTTCGTACCCATAGAGTACTTAACCGTGTGATTTTTGATTCCTTGTACAAGGCCATTCGGCCTCCGTTTTGCTTGCCGTTTGCGCCGGCGTGCCTTATTTATCGTTCGGTCGATATCACATCGTACTTCAAAGAGAATTACAAACGTTTTTTTTCGTACTTTTTTTCGTACCCATAGAGTACTTAACCGTGTGATTTTTGATTCCTTGTACAAGGCCATTCTCGCCTCCGTTTTGCTTGCCGTTTGCGCCGGCGTGCCTTATTTATCGTTCGGTCGATATCACACGTACTTCAAAGAGAATTACAAACGTTTTTTTTCGTACTTTTTTTCGTACCCATGCAGTACTTAACCGTGTGATTTTTGATTCCTTGTACAAGGCCATTCGGCCTCCGTTTTGCTTGCCGTTTGCGCCGGCGTGCCTTATTTATCGTTCGGTCGATATCACATCGCATTTCAAAGAGAATTACAAACGTTTTTTTTCGTACTTTTTTTCGTACCCATGAGTACTTAACCGTGTGATTTTTGATTCCTTGTACAAGGCCATTCTCGGCCTCCGTTTTGCTTGCCGTTTGCGCCGGCGTGCCTTATTTATCGTTCGGTCGATATCACATCGCACTTCAAAGAGAATTACAAACGTTTTTTTTCGTACTTTTTTTCGTACCCATAGAGTACTTAACCGTGTGATTTTTGATTCCTTGTACAAGGCCATTCCGGCCTCCGTTTTGCTTGCCGTTTGCGCCGGCGTGCCTTATTTATCGTTCGGTCGATATCACACGTACTTCAAAGAGAATTACAAACGTTTTTTTTCGTACTTTTTTTCGTACCCATAGAGTACTTAACCGTGTGATTTTTGATTCCTTGTACAAGGCCATTCCGCCTCCGTTTTGCTTGCCGTTTGCGCCGGCGTGCCTTATTTATCGTTCGGTCGATATCACATCGTACTTCAAAGAGAATTACAAACGTTTTTTTTCGTACTTTTTTTCGTACCCATAGAGTACTTAATCGTGTGATTTTTGATTCTTGTACAAGGCCATTCGGCCTCCGTTTTGCTTGCCGTTTGCGCCGGCGTGCCTTATTTATCGTTCGGTCGATATCACATCGCATTTCAAAGAGAATTACAAACGTTTTTTTTCGTACTTTTTTTCGTACCCATAGAGTACTTAACCGTGTGATTTTTGATTCCTTGTACAAGGCCATTCTCGGCCTCCGTTTTGCTTGCCGTTTGCGCCGGCGTGCCTTATTTATCGTTCGGTCGATATCACATCGTACTTCAAAGAGAATTACAAACGTTTTTTTTCATACTTTTTTTCGTACCCATAGAGTACTTAATCGTGTGATTTTTGATTCCTTGTACAAGGCCATTCCGGCCTCCGTTTTGCTTGCCGTTTGCGCCGGCGTGCCTTATTTATCGTTCGGTCGATATCACATCGCATTACTTCAAAGAGAATTACAAACGTTTTTTTCGTACTTTTTTTCGTACCCATATAGTACTTAACCGTGTGATTTTTGATTCCTTGTACAAGGCCATTTCGGCCTCCGTTTTGCTTGCCGTTTGCGCCGGCGTGCCTTATTTATCGTTCGGTCGATATCACATCGCACTTCAAAGAGAATTACAAACGTTTTTTCATACTTTTTTTCGTACCCATAGAGTACTTAACTCGTGTGATTTTTGATTCCTTGTACAAGGCCATTCGCCTCCGTTTTGCTTGCCGTTTGCGCCGGCGTGCCTTATTTATCGTTCGGTCGATATCACATCGCACTTCAAAGAGAATTACAAACGTTTTTTTTCGTACTTTTTTTCGTACCCATAGAGTACTTAACTGTGTGATTTTTGATTCCTTGTACAAGGCCATTCTGGCCTCCGTTTTGCTTGCCGTTTGCGCCGGCGTGCCTTATTTATCGTTCAAGTCGATATCACATCAGTACTTAAGAGAATTACAAACGTTTTTTTTTCGTACTTTTTTTCGTACCCATAGAGTACTTAACTGTGTGATTTTTGATTCCTTGTACAAGGCCATTCTGGCCTCCGTTTTGCTTGCCGTTTGCACCGGCGTGCCTTATTTATCGTTATGGTCGATATCACATCAGTACTTCAAAGAGAATTACAAACGTTTTTTTTCGTACTTTTTTTCGTACCCATAGAGTACTTAACTGTGTGATTTTTGATTCCTTGTACAAGGCCATTCTGGCCTCCGTTTTGCTTGCCGTTTGCGCCGGCGTGCCTTATTTATCGTTCGGTCGATATCACATCGTACTTCAAAGAGAATTGCAAACGTTTTTTTTCGTACTTTTTTTCGTACCCATAGAGTACTTAACCGTGTGATTTTTGATTCCTTGTACAAGGCCATTCCGGCCTCCGTTTTGCTTGACGTTTGCGCCGGCGTGCCTTATTTATCGTTCGGTCGATATCACTTCGCACTTCAAAGAGAATTACAAACGTATTTTTTTTCGTACCCATAGAGTACTTAACTGTGTGATTTTTGATTCCTTGTACAAGGCCATTCTGGCCTCCGTTTTGCTTGCCGTTTGCGCCGGCGTGCCTTATTTATCGTTCGGTCGATATCACATCGCACTTCAAAGAGAATTACAAACGTTTTTTTTTTGTACTTTTTTTCGTACCCATAGAGTACTTAACCGTGTGATTTTTGATTCCTTGTACATGGCCATTCTGGCCTCCGTTTTGCTTGCCGTTTGCGCCGGCGCGCCTTATTTATCGTTCGGTCGATATCACATCGTATTTCAAAGAGAATTACAAACGTTTTTTTTCGTACTTTTTTTCGTACCCATAGAGTACTTAACCGTGTGATTTTTGATTACTTGTACAAGGCCATTCTGGCCTCCGTTTTGCTTACCGTTTGCGCCGGCATGCCTTATTTATCCTTCTGGTCGATATCACATTAGTACTTCAAAGAGAATTACAAACGTTTTTTTTCGTACTTTTTTTTCGTACCCATACGAGTACTTAATCGTGTGATTTTTGATTTATTGTACAAGGCCATTCGGCCTCCGTTTTGCATGCCGTTTGCGCCGGCGTGCCTTATTTATCGTTCGGTCGATATCACATCGTACTTCAAAGAGAATTACAAACGTTTTTTTTTCATACTTTTTTTCGTACCCATAGAGTACTTAACTCGTGTGATTTTTGATTCCTTGTACAAGGCCATTCGGCCTCCGTTTTGCTTGCCGTTTGCGCCGGCGTGCCTTATTTATCGTTCGGTCGATATCACACGTACTTCAAAGAGAATTACAAACGTTTTTTTTTCGTACTTTTTTTCGTACCCATAGAGTACTTAACCGTGTGATTTTTGATTCCTTGTACAAGGCCATTCTGGCCTCTGTTGCTTGCCGTTTGCGCCGGCGTGCCTTATTTATCGTTCGGTCGATATCACATCGTATTTCAAAGAGAATTACAAACGTTTTTTTTTTCGTACTTTTTTTCGTACCCATAGAGTACTTAACTCGTGTGATTTTTGATTCCTTGTACAAGGCCATTTCGGCCTCCGTTTTGCTTGCCGTTTGCGCCGGCGTGCCTTATTTATCGTTCGGTCGATATCACATCGTACTTCAAAGAGAATTACAAACGCTTTTTTTTTCGTACTTTTTTTCGTACCCATAGAGTATTTAATCGTGTGATTTTTGATTCCTTGTACAAGGCCATTCGACCTCCGTTTTGATTACCGTTTGCGCCGGCGTGCCTTATTTATCGTTCGGTCGATATCACATCGCACTTCAAAGAGAATTACAAACGTTTTTTTTCGTACTTTTTTTCGTACCCATAGAGTACTTAATCGTGTGATTTTTGATTCCTTGTACAAGACCATTCGGCCTCCGTTTTGCTTGCCGTTTGCGCCGGCGTGCCTTATTTATCGTTCGGTCGATATCACATCGCACTTCAAAGAGAATTACAAACGTTTTTTTTCATACTTTTTTTCGTACCCATAGAGTACTTAACCGTGTGATTTTTGATTCCTTGACAAGGCCATTCGGCCTCCGTTTTGCTTGCCGTTTGCGCCGGCGTGCCTTATTTATCGTTCTGGTCGATATCACATCAGTGTTTCAAAGAGAATTACAAACGTTTTTTTCCATACTTTTTTTCGTACCCATAGAGTACTTAACCGTGTGATTTTTGATTCTTGTACAAGGCCATTTCGGCCTCCGTTTTGCTTGCCATTTGCGCCGGCGTGCCTTATTTATCGTTCGGTCGATATCACATCGCATTTCAAAGAGAATTACAAACGTTTTTTTTCGTACTTTTTTCCGTACCCATATAGTACTTAACCGTGTGATTTTTGATTCCTTGTACAAGGCCATTCGGCCTCCGTTTTGCTTACCGTTTGCGCCGGCGTGCCTTTTTATCGTTCGGTCGATATCACATCGCATTTCAAAGAGAATTACAAACGTTTTTTTTCATACTTTTTTTCGTACCCATAGAGTGCTTAACCGTGTGATTTTTGATTCCTTGTACAAGGCCATTCGGCCTCCGTTTTGCTTGCCGTTTGCGCCGGCGTGCCTTATTTATCGTTCGGTCGATATCACATCGCATTTCAAAGAGAATTACAAACGTTTTTTTTCGTACTTTTTTTCGTACCCATAGAGTATTTAACCGTGTGATTTTTGATTCCTTGTACAAGGCCATTCTCGGCCTCCGTTTTGCTTGCCGTTTGCGCCGGCGTGCCTTATTTATCGTTCGGTCGATATCACATCGCACTTCAAAGAGAATTACAAACGTTTTTTTTCGTACTTTTTTTCGTACCCATAGAGTACTTAATCGTGTGATTTTTGATTCCTTGTACAAGGCCATTCGGCCTCCGTTTTGCTTGTCGTTTGCGCCGGCGTGCCTTATTTATCGTTCGGTCGATATCACATCGTATTTCAAAGAGAATTGCAAACGTTTTTTTTCGTACTTTTTTTCGTACCCATAGAGTACTTAACTCGTGTGGTTTTTGATTCCTTGTACAAGGCCATTCGGCCTCCGTTTTGCTTGACGTTTGCGCCGGCGTGCCTTATTTATCGTTCGGTCGATATCACTTCGCACTTCAAAGAGAATTACAAACATTTTTTTTCGTACCCATGAGTACTTAATCGTGTGGTTTTTGATTCCTTGTACAAGGCCATTCTGGCCTCCGTTTTGCGTGCCGTTTGCGCCGGCGTGCCTTATTTATCGTTCTGGTCGATATCACATCAGTACTTCAAAGAGAATTACAAACATTTTTTTGTACTTTTTTGCGTACCCATAGAGTACTTAACTGTGTGGTTTTTGATTCCTTGTACAAGGCCATTCTGGCCTCCGTTTTGCTTGATGTTTGCGCCGGCGTGCCTTATTTACAGTTCTGGTCGATATCACATCTGTACTTCAATGAGAATTACAAACATTTTTTTTTCGTACTTTTTTTCGTACCCATAGAGTACTTAACTGTGTGATTTTTGATTCCTTGTACAAGGCCATTCTGGCCTCCGTTTTGCTTGCCGTTTGCGCCGGCGTGCCTTATTTATCGTTCGGTCGATATCACAACAGTACTTCAAAGAGAATTACAAACGTTTTTTTTCGTACCCATAGAGTACTTAACTGTGTGATTTTTGATTCCTTGTACAAGGCCATTCTGGCCTCCGATTTGCTTGCCGTTTGCGCCGGCGTGCCTTATTTATCGTTCTGGTCGATATCACATCAGTACTTCAATGAGAATTACAAACGTTTTTTTTTTCGTACTTTTTTTCGTACTCATAGAGTACTTAATTGTGTGATTTTTGATTCCTTGTACAAGGCCATTCTGACCTCCGTTTTGCTTGTCGTTGTGCCGGCGTGCCTTATTTATCGTTCGGTCGATATCACATCGTACTTCAAAGAGAATTACAAACGTTTTTTTTTCGTACTTTTTTTCGTACCCATAGAGTACTTAACTCGTGTGATTTTTGATTCCTTGTACAAGGCCATTCTCGGCCTCCGTGTTGCTTGCCGTTTGCGCCGGCGTGCCTTATTTATCGTTCGGTCGATATCACATCGTACTTCAAAGAGAATTACAAACGTTTTTTTTCGTACTTTTTTTCGTACCCATAGAGTACTTAATCGTGTGATTTTTGATTCCTTGTACAAGGCCATTCTCGGCCTCCGTTTTGCTTGCCGTTTGCGCCGGCGTGCCTTATTTATCGTTCGGTCGATATCACATCAGTACTTCAAAGAGAATTACAAACGTTTTTTTCGTACTTTTTTTTTTCGTACCCATAGAGTACTTAATTGTGTGATTTTTTATTCCTTGTACAAGGCCATTCTGACTCCGTTTTGCTTTCCGTTTGCGCCGGCGTGCCTTATTTATCGTTCTGGTCGATATCACATCAGTAGTTCAAAGAGAATTACAAACGTTTTTTTTCGTACTTTTTTTCGTACCCATAGAGTACTTAACTGTGTGGTTTTTGATTCCTTGTACAAGGCCATTCTAGCCTCCGTTTTGCTTGCCGTTTGCGCCGGCGTGCCTTATTTATCGTTCTGGTCGATATAACATCAGTACTTCAAAGAGAATTACAAACGTTTTTTTTCGTACTTTTTTTCGTACCCATAGAGTACTTAACTTTGTGATTTTTGATTCCTTGTACAAGGCCATTCCGGCCTCCGTTTTGCTTGCCGTTTGCGCCGGCGTGCCTTATTTATCGTTCTGGTCGATATCACATCGTACTTCAAAGAGAATTACAAACGTTTTTTTTTCGTACTTTTTTTCGTACCCGATAGTACTTAACCGTGTGATTTTTGATTCCTTGTACAAGGCCATTCGACCTCCGTTTTGCTTACCGTTTGCGCCGGCGTGCCTTATTTATCGTTCGGTCGATATCACATCGTACTTCAAAGTGAATTACAAACGTTTTTTTTCGTACTTTTTTTCGTACCCATAGAGTACTTAACCGTGTGATTTTTGATTCCTTGTACAAGACCATTTCGGCCTCCGTTTTGCTTGCCGTTTGCGCCGGCGTGCCTTATTTATCGTTCGGTCGATATCACATCGTACTTCAAAGAGAATTACAAACGTTTTTTTTCGTACTTTTTTTCGTACCCATAGAGTACTTAACCGTGTGATTTTTGATTCCTTGGACAAGGCCATTCGGCCTCCGTTTTGCTTGCCGTTTGCGCCGGCGTGCCTTATTTATCGTTCGGTCGATATCACATCGTACTTCAAAGAGAATTACAAACGTTTTTTTTCATACTTTTTTTCGTACCCATAGAGTACTTAACCGTGTGATTTTTGATTCCTTGTACAAGGCCATTTCGGCCTCCGTTTTGCTTGCCGTTTGCGCCGGCGTGCCTTATTTATCGTTCGGTCGATATCACATCGTACTTCAAAGAGAATTACAAACGTTTTTTTTCGTACTTTTTTTCGTACCCATATAGTACTTAATCGTGTGATTTTTGATTCCTTGTATAAGGCCATTCCGACCTCCGTTTTGCTTACCGTTTGCGCCGGCGTGCCTTATTTATCGTTCGGTCGATATCACATCGTACTTCAAAGAGAATTACAAACGTTTTTTTTCGTACTTTTTTTCGTACCCATAGAGTACTTAATCGTGTGATTTTTGATTCCTTGTACAAGACCATTCGGCCTCCGTTTTGCTTGCCGTTTGCGCCGGCGTGCCTTATTTATCGTTCGGTCGATATCACATCGCACTTCAAAGAGAATTACAAACGTTTTTTTTTTTCGTACTTTTTTTCGTACCCATAGAGTACTTAACCGTGTCATTTTTGATTCCTTGGACAAGGCCATTCGGCCTCCGTTTTGCTTGCCGTTTGCGCCGGCGTGCCTTATTTATCGTTCGGTCGATATCACATCGTATTTCAAAGAGAATTACAAACTTTTTTTTTCATACTTTTTTTCGTACCCATAGAGTACTTAATCGTGTGATTTTTGATTCCTTGTACAAGGCCATTCGGCCTCCGTTTTGCTTGCCGTTTGCGCCGGCGTGCCTTATTTATCGTTCGGTCGATATCACATCGCATTTCAAAGAGAATTACAAATTTTTTTTCGTACTTTTTTTCGTACCCATAGAGTACTTAATCGTGTGATTTTTGATTCCTTGTACAAGGCCATTCTCGGCCTCCGTTTTGCTTGCCGTTTGCGCCGGCGTGCCTTATTTATCGTTCGGTCGATATCACATCGACTTCAAAGAGAATTACAAACGTTTTTTTTCATACTTTTTTTCGTACCCATAGAGTACTTAAGCGTGTGATTTTTGATTCCTTGTACAAGGCCATTCGGCCTCCGTTTTGCTTGCCGTTTGCGCCGGCGTGCCTTATTTATCGTTCGGTCGATATCACATCGTACTTCAAAGAGAATTACAAACGTTTTTTTTTCGTACTTTTTTTCGTACCCATAGAGTACTTAACCGTGTGATTTTTGATTCCTTGTACAAGGCCATCTCGGCCTCCGTTTTGCTTTGCCGTTTGCGCCGGCGTGCCTTATTTATCGTTTCGGTCGATATCACATCGCACTTCAAAGAGAATTGCGAACGTTTTTTTTCGTACTTTTTTTCGTACCCATAGAGTACTTAACCGTGTGGTTTTTGATTCCTTGTACAAAGCCATTCGGCCTCCGTTTTGCTTGACGTTTGCGCCGGCGTGCCTTATTTATCGTTCGGTCGATATCACTTCGCACTTCAAAGAGAATTACAAACATTTTTTTTCGTACTTTTTTTCGTACCCATAGAGTACTTAACCGTGTGGTTTTTGATTCCTTGTACAAGGCCATTCGGCCTCCGTTTTGCTTGCCGTTTGCGCCGGCGTGCCTTATTTATCGTTCGGTCGATATCACATCGTACTTCAAAGAGAATTACAAACATTTTTTTTGTACTTTTTTTCGTACCCATAGAGTACTTAAGCGTGTGGTTTTTGATTCCTTGTACAAGGCCATTCTCGCCTCCGTTTTGCTTGCCGTTTGCGCCGGCGTGCCTTATTTATCGTTCGGTCGATATCACATCGTACTTCAAAGAGAATTACAAACGTTTTTTTTCGTACTTTTTTTCGTACCCATAGAGTACTTAACCGTGTGATTTTTGATTCCTTGTACAAGGCCATTCGGCCGCCGTTTTGCTTGCCGTTTGCGCCGGCGTGCCTTATTTATCGTTCGGTCGATATCACATCGTACTTCAAAGAGAATTACAAACATTTTTTTTTCGTACTTTTTTTCGTACCCATAGAGTACTTAACCGTGTGATTTTTGATTCCTTGTACAAGGCCATTCTGGCCTCCGTTTTGCTTGCCGTTTGCGCCGGCGTGCCTTATTTATCGTTCTGGTCGATACCACATCAGTACTTCAATGAGAATTACAAACGTTTTTTTTTTCGTACTTTTTTTCGTACCCATAGAGTACTTAACTGTGTGATTTTTGATTCCTTGTACAAGGCCTTTCTGCCTCCGTTTTGCTTGCCGTTTGCGCCGGCCGTGCCTTATTTATCGTTCGGTCGATATCACATCGTACTTCAAAGAGAATTACAAACGTTTTTTTTTTTTTTCGTAATTTTTTTCGTACCCATAGAGTACTTAAGCGTGTGATTTTTGATTCCTTGTACAAGGCCATTTCGCCTCCGTTTTGCTTGCCGTTTGCGCCGGCGTGCCTTATTTATCGTTCTGGTCGATATCACATCCGTACTTCAATGAGAATTACAAACGTTTTTTTTTCGTACTTTTTTTCGTACCCATAGAGTACTTAACTGTGTGATTTTTGATTCCTTGTACAAGGCCATTCTGGCCTCCGTTTTGCTTGCCGTTTGCGCCGGCGTGCCTTATTTATCGTTCGGTCGATATCACATCGTACTTCAAAGAGAATTACAAACGTTTTTTTTCGTACTTTTTTTCGTACCCATATAGTACTTAACTGTGTGATTTTTGATTCCTTGTACAAGGTCATTCTGGCCTCCGTTTGGCTTACCGTTTGCGCCGGCGTGCCTTATTTATCGTTCGGTCGATATCACATCGTACTTCAAAGAGAATTACAAACGTTTTTTTTCGTACTTTTTTTCGTACCCATAGAGTACTTAACTCGTGTGATTTTTGATTCCTTGTACAAGGCCATTACGGCCTCCGTGTTGCTTGCCGTTTGCGCCGGCGTGCCTTATTTATCGTTCGGTCGATATCACATCGTACTTCAAAGAGAATTACAAACGTTTTTTTTCGTACTTTTTTTTCGTACCCATATTGTACTTAAGCGTGTGATTTTTGATTCCTTGTACAAGGCCATTCGGCCTCCGTTTTGCTTACCGTTTGCGCCGGCGTGCCTTATTTATCGTTCGGTCGATATCACATCGTACTTCCAAGAGAATTACAAACGTTTTTTTTCGTACTTTTTTTCGTACCCATAGAGTACTTAACTGTGTGATTTTTGATTCCTTGTACAAGGCCATTCCGGCCTCCGTTTTGCTTGCCGTTTGCGCCGGCGTGCCTTATTTATCGTTCGGTCGATATCACATCGTACTTCAAAGAGAATTACAAACGTCTTTTTTCGTACTTTTTTTCGTACCCATAGAGTACTTAATCGTGTGATTTTTTATTCCTTGTACAAGGCCATTCGGCCTCCGTTTTGCTTGCCGTTTGCGCCGGCGTGCCTTATTTATCGTTCGGTCGATATCACATCGCATTTCAAAGAGAATTACATACGTTTTTTTTCGTACTTTTTTTCGTACCCATAGAGTACTTAATCGTGTGGTTTTTGATTCCTTGTACAAGGTCATTCTAGCCTCCGTTTTGCTTGCCGTTTGCGCCGGCGTGCCTTATTTATCGTTCGGTCGATATAACATCGTACTTCAAAGAGAATTACAAACATTTTTTTTCGTACATTTTTTCGTACCCATAGAGTACTTAACTTTGTGATTTTTGATTCCTTGTACAAGGCCATTCCGGCCTCCGTTTTGCTTGCCGTTTGCGCCGGCGTGCCTTATTTATCGTTCTGGTCGATATCACATCGCATTTCAAAGAGAATTACAAACGTTTTTTTTCGTACTTTTTTTCGTACCCATATAGAACTTAACCGTGTGATTTTTGATTCCTTGTACAAGGCCATTCTGACCTCCGTTTTGCTTACCGTTTGCGCCGGCGTGCCTTATTTATCGTTCGGTCGATATCACATCAGTACTTCGAAGTGAATTACAAACGTTTTTTTTTCCTACTTTTTTTCGTACCCATAGAGTACTTAACCGTGTGATTTTTGATTCCTTGTACAAGACCATTCGGCCTCCGTTTTGCTTGCCGTTTGCGCCGGCGTGCCTTATTTATCGTTCGGTCGATATCACATCGTACTTCAAAGAGAATTACAAACGTTTTTTTCGTACTTTTTTTCGTACCCATAGAGTACTTAACCGTGTCATTTTTGATTCCTTGGACAAGGCCATTCCGGCCTCCGTTTTGCTTGCCGTTTGCGCCGGCGTGCCTTATTTATCGTTCGGTCGATATCACATCGTACTTCAAAGAGAATTACAAACGTTTTTTTTCATACTTTTTTTCGTACCCATAGAGTACTTAATCGTGTGATTTTTGATTCCTTGTACAAGGCCATTCTCGCCTCCGTTTTGCTTGCCGTTTGCGCCGGCGTGCCTTATTTATCGTTCGGTCGATATCACATCGTACTTCAAAGAGAATTACAAATTTTTTTTTTCGTACTTTTTTTCGTACCCATAGAGTACTTAAGCGTGTGATTTTTGATTCCTTGTACAAGGCCATTCGGCCTCCGTTTTGCTTGCCGTTTGCGCCGGCGTGCCTTATTTATCGTTCGGTCGATATCACATCGTACATCAAAGAGAATTACAAACGTTTTTTTTCATACTTTTTTTCGTACCCATAGAGTACTTAATCGTGTGATTTTTGATTCCTTGTACAAGGCCATTCGGCCTCCGTTTTGCTTGCCGTTTGCGCCGGCGTGCCTTATTTATCGTTCGGTCGATATCACATCGGTACTTCAAAGAGAATTACAAACGTTTTTTTTCGTACTTTTTTTCGTACCCATAGAGTACTTAACCGTGTGATTTTTGATTCCTTGTACAAGGCCATTCCGGCCTCCGTTTTGCTTGCCGTTTGCGCCGGCGTGCCTTATTTATCGTTCGGTCGATATCACATCGTACTTCAAAGAGAATTGCGAACGTTTTTTTTCGTACTTTTTTTCGTACCCATAGAGTACTTAACTCGTGTGGTTTTTGATTCCATGTACAAGGCCATTCGGCCTCCGTTTTGCTTGACGTTTGCGCCGGCGTGCCTTATTTATCGTTCGGTCGATATCACTTCGTACTTCAAAGAGAATTACAAACATTTTTTTTCGTACTTTTTTTCGTACCCATAGAGTACTTAACCGTGTGGTTTTTGATTCCTTGTACAAGGCCATTCGGCCTCCGTTTTGCTTGCCGTTTGCGCCGGCGTGCCTTATTTATCGTTCGGTCAATATCACATCGTACTTCAAAGAGAATTACAAACATTTTTTTTGTACTTTTTTTCGTACCCATAGAGTACTTAACTGTGTGGTTTTTGATTCCTTGTACAAGGCCATTCTGGCCTCCGTTTTGCTTGCCGTTTGCGCCGGCGTGCCTTATTTATCGTTCGGTCGATATCACATCGTACTTCAAAGAGAATTACAAACGTTTTTTTTCGTACTTTTTTTCGTACCCATAGAGTACTTAACTCGTGTGATTTTTGATTCCTTGTACAAGGCCATTCTCGCCGCCGTTTTGCTTGCCGTTTGCGCCGGCGTGCCTTATTTATCGTTCGGTCGATATCACATCGTACTTCAAAGAGAATTACAAACGTTTTTTTTTCGTACTTTTTTTCGTACCCATAGAGTACTTAACTCGTGTGATTTTTGATTCCTTGTACAAGGCCATTCTGGCCTCCGTTTTGCTTGCCGTTTGCGCCGGCGTGCCTTATTTATCGTTCTGGTCGATATCACATCAGTACTTCAATGAGAATTACAAACATTTTTTTTTCGTACTTTTTTTCGTACCCATAGAGTACTTAACGGTGTGATTTTTGATTCCTTGTACAAGGCCATTCTGGCCTCCGTTTTGCTTGCCGTTTGCGCCGGCGTGCCTTATTTATCGTTCTGGTCGATATCACATCGTACTTCAAAGAGAATTACAAACGTTTTTTTTTCGTAATTTTTTTCGTACCCATAGAGTACTTAACTCGTGTGATTTTTGATTCCTTGTACAAGGCCATTCGGCCTCCGTTTTGCTTGCCGTTTGCGCCGGCGTGCCTTATTTATCGTTCGGTCGATATCACATCCGTACTTCAATGAGAATTACAAACGTTTTTTTTTTCGTACTTTTTTTCGTACCCATAGAGTACTTAAGCGTGTGATTTTTGATTCCTTGTACAAGGCCATTCGGCCTCCGTTTTGCTTGCCGTTTGCGCCGGCGTGCCTTATTTATCGTTCGGTCGATATCACATCGTACTTCAAAGAGAATTACAAACGTTTTTTTTCGTACTTTTTTTCGTACCCATATAGTACTTAACCGTGTGATTTTTGATTCCTTGTACAAGGCCATTCTCGGCCTCCGTTTGGCTTACCGTTTGCGCCGGCGTGCCTTATTTATCGTTCGGTCGATATCACATCGTACTTCAAAGAGAATTACAAACGTTTTTTTTTTCGTACTTTTTTTCGTACCCATAAAGTACTTAACTCGTGTGATTTTTGATTCCTTGTACAAGGCCATTCGGCCTCCGTGTTGCTTGCCGTTTGCGCCGGCGTGCCTTATTTATCGTTCGGTCGATATCACATCGTACTTCAAAGAGAATTACAAACGTTTTTTTTCGTACTTTTTTTTCGTACCCATATTGTACTTAATCGTGTGATTTTTGATTCCTTGTACAAGGCCATTCGGCCTCCGTTTTGCTTACCGTTTGCGCCGGCGTGCCTTATTTATCGTTCGGTCGATATCACATCGTACTTCAAAGAGAATTACAAACGTTTTTTTTCGTACTTTTTTTCGTACCCATAGAGTACTTAACTCGTGTGATTTTTGATTCCTTGTACAAGGCCATTCGGCCTCCGTTTTGCTTGCCGTTTGCGCCGGCGTGCCTTATTTATCGTTCGGTCGATATCACATCGTACTTCAAAGAGAATTACAAACGTTTTTTTTCGTACTTTTTTTCGTACCCATAGAGTACTTAACCGTGTGATTTTTTATTCCTTGTACAAGGCCATTCGGCCTCCGTTTTGCTTGCCGTTTGCGCCGGCGTGCCTTATTTATCGTTCGGTCGATATCACATCAGTACTTCAAAGAGAATTACAAACGTTTTTTTTCGTACTTTTTTTCGTACCCATAGAGTACTTAACTGTGTGGTTTTTGATTCCTTGTACAAGGTGATTCTAGCCTCCGTTTTGCTTGCCGTTTGCGCCGGCGTGCCTTATTTATCGTTCTGGTCGATATAACATCAGTACTTCAAAGAGAATTACAAACATTTTTTTTCGTACTTTTTTTCGTACCCATAGAGTACTTAACTTTGTGATTTTTGATTCCTTGTACAAGGCCATTCCGGCCTCCGTTTTGCTTGCCGTTTGCGCCGGCGTGCCTTATTTATCGTTCTGGTCGATATCACATCGTACTTCAAAGAGAATTACAAACGTTTTTTTTCGTACTTTTTTTCGTACCCATATAGTACTTAAGCGTGTGTGATTTTTGATTCCTTGTACAAGGCCATTCGACTTCCGTTTTGCTTACCGTTTGCGCCGGCGTGCCTTATTTATCGTTCGGTCGATATCACATCGTACTTCAAAGTGAATTACAAACGTTTTTTTCGTACTTTTTTTCGTACCCATAGAGTACTTAACCGTGTGATTTTTGATTCCTTGTACAAGACCATTTCGGCCTCCGTTTTGCTTGCCGTTTGCGCCGGCGTGCCTTATTTATCGTTCGGTCGATATCACATCGTACTTCAAAGAGAATTACAAACGTTTTTTTTCGTACTTTTTTTCGTACCCATAGAGTACTTAACCGTGTGATTTTTGATTCCTTGGACAAGGCCATTCGGCCTCCGTTTTGCTTGCCGTTTGCGCCGGCGTGCCTTATTTATCGTTCGGTCGATATCACATCGTACTTCAAAGAGAATTACAAACGTTTTTTTTCATACTTTTTTTCGTACCCATAGAGTACTTAAGCGTGTGATTTTTGATTCCTTGTACAAGGCCATTCGGCCTCCGTTTTGCTTGCCGTTTGCGCCGGCGTGCCTTATTTATCGTTCGGTCGATATCACATCGTACTTCAAAGAGAATTACAAACGTTTTTTTTCGTACTTTTTTCCGTACCCATATAGTACTTAACCGTGTGATTTTTGATTCCTTGTACAAGGCCATTCGGCCTCCGTTTTGCTTACCGTTTGCGCCGGCGTGCCTTATTTATCGTTCGGTCGATATCACATCGTACTTCAAAGAGAATTACAAACATTTTTTTCATACTTTTTTTCGTACCCATAGAGTACTTAACCGTGTGATTTTTGATTCCTTGTACAAGGCCATTCGGCCTCCGTTTTGCTTGCCGTTTGCGCCGGCGTGCCTTATTTATCGTTCGGTCGATATCACATCGCATACTTCAAAGAGAATTACAAACGTTTTTTTTCGTACTTTTTTTCGTACCCATAGAGTACTTAACCGTGTGATTTTTGATTCCTTGTACAAGGCCATTCGGCCTCCGTTTTGCTTGCCGTTTGCGCCGGCGTGCCTTATTTATCGTTCGGTCGATATCACATCGGTACTTCAAAGAGAATTACAAACGTTTTTTTCGTACTTTTTTTCGTACCCATAGAGTACTTAACCGTGTGATTTTTGATTCCTTGTACAAGGCCATTCGGCCTCCGTTTTGCTTGCCGTTTGCGCCGGCGTGCCTTATTTATCGTTCGGTCGATATCACATCGAACTTCAAAGAGAATTACAAACGTTTTTTTTCGTACCCATAGAGTACTTAGCGTGTGATTTTTATTCCTTGTACAAGGCCATTCGGCCTCCGTTTTGCTTGCCGTTTGCGCCGGCGTGCCTTATTTATCGTTCGGTCGATATCACATCGGTACTTCAAAGAGAATTACAAACGTTTTTTTCGTACCCACCCAGAGTACTTAAGCGTGTGGTTTTTGATTCCTTGTACAAGGCCATACTAGCCTCCGTTTTGCTTGCCGTTTGCGCCGGCGTGCCTTATTTATCGTTCTGGTCGATATAACATCAGTACTTCAAAGAGAATTACAAACATTTTTTTTCGTACTTTTTTTCGTACCCATAGAGTACTTAACTTTGTGATTTTTGATTCCTTGTACAAGGCCATTCCGGCCTCCGTTTTTCATGCCGTTTGCGCCGGCGTGCCTTATTTATCGTTCTGGTCGATATAACATCGTACTTCAAAGAGAATTACAAACGTTTTTTTTCGTACTTTTTTTCGTACCCATAGAGTACTTAAGCGTGTGATTTTTGATTCCTTGTACAAGGCCATTCGGCCTCCGTTTTGCTTGCCGTTTGCGCCGGCGTGCCTTATTTATCGTTCGGTCGATATCACATCGGTACTTCAAAGAGAATTACAAACGTTTTTTTTTCGTACTTTTTTTCGTACCCATATAGTACTTAAGCGTGTGATTTTTGATTCCTTGTACAAGGTCATTCGGCCTCCGTTTGGCTTACCGTTTGCGCCGGCGTGCCTTATTTATCGTTCGGTCGATATCACATCGTACTTCAAAGAGAATTACAAACGTTTTTTTCGTACTTTTTTTCGTACCCATAGAGTACTTAAGCGTGTGATTTTTGATTCCTTGTACAAGGCCATTCGGCCTCCGTGTTGCTTGCCGTTTGCGCCGGCGTGCCTTATTTATCGTTCGGTCGATATCACATCGTACTTCAAAGAGAATTACAAACGTTTTTTTTCGTACTTTTTTTTCGTACCCATATTGTACTACTCGTGTGATTTTTGATTCCTTGTACAAGGCCATTCGGCCTCCGTTTTGCTTACCGTTTGCGCCGGCGTGCCTTATTTATCGTTCGGTCGATATCACATCGGTACTTCCAAGAGAATTACAAACGTTTTTTTTCGTACTTTTTTTCGTACCCATAGAGTACTTAAGCGTGTGATTTTTGATTCCTTGTACAAGGCCATTCGGCCTCCGTTTTGCTTGCCGTTTGCGCCGGCGTGCCTTATTTATCGTTCGGTCGATATCACATCGTACTTCAAAGAGAATTACAAACGTCTTTTTTCGTACTTTTTTTCGTACCCATAGAGTACTTAAGCGTGTGATTTTTTATTCCTTGTACAAGGCCATTCGGCCTCCGTTTTGCTTGCCGTTTGCGCCGGCGTGCCTTATTTATCGTTCGGTCGATATCACATCGTACTTCAAAGAGAATTACAAACGTTTTTTTTTCGTACTTTTTTTCGTACCCATAGAGTACTTAACGGTGTGGTTTTTGATTCCTTGTACAAGGTCATTCTAGCCTCCGTTTTGCTTGCCGTTTGCGCCGGCGTGCCTTATTTATCGTTCTGGTCGATATAACATCAGTACTTCAAAGAGAATTACAAACATTTTTTTTCGTACATTTTTTCGTACCCATAGAGTACTTAACTTTGTGATTTTTGATTCCTTGTACAAGGCCATTCTGGCCTCCGTTTTGCTTGCCGTTTGCGCCGGCGTGCCTTATTTATCGTTCTGGTCGATATCACATCAGTACTTCAAAGAGAATTACAAACGTTTTTTTTTCGTACTTTTTTTCGTACCCATATAGAACTTAAGCGTGTGATTTTTGATTCCTTGTACAAGGCCATTCGACCTCCGTTTTGCTTACCGTTTGCGCCGGCGTGCCTTATTTATCGTTCGGTCGATATCACATCGGTACTTCAAAGTGAATTACAAACGTTTTTTTTCGTACTTTTTTTCGTACCCATAGAGTACTTAACTCGTGTGATTTTTGATTCCTTGTACAAGACCATTCGGCCTCCGTTTTGCTTGCCGTTTGCGCCGGCGTGCCTTATTTATCGTTCGGTCGATATCACATCGGTACTTCAAAGAGAATTACAAACGTTTTTTTTCGTACTTTTTTTCGTACCCATAGAGTACTTAATCGTGTCATTTTTGATTCCTTGGACAAGGCCATTCGGCCTCCGTTTTGCTTGCCGTTTGCGCCGGCGTGCCTTATTTATCGTTCGGTCGATATCACATCGGTACTTCAAAGAGAATTACAAACGTTTTTTTTCATACTTTTTTTCGTACCCATAGAGTACTTAAGCTTGTGTGATTTTTGATTCCTTGTACAAGGCCATTCGGCCTCCGTTTTGCTTGCCGTTTGCGCCGGCGTGCCTTATTTATCGTTCGGTCGATATCACATCGTACTTCAAAGAGAATTACAAATTTTTTTTTTCGTACTTTTTTTCGTACCCATAGAGTACTTAAGCGTGTGATTTTTGATTCCTTGTACAAGGCCATTCGGCCTCCGTTTTGCTTGCCGTTTGCGCCGGCGTGCCTTATTTATCGTTCGGTCGATATCACATCAGTACATCAAAGAGAATTACAAACGTTTTTTTTCATACTTTTTTTCGTACCCATAGAGTACTTAACCGTGTGATTTTTGATTCCTTGTACAAGGCCATTCGGCCTCCGTTTTGCTTGCCGTTTGCGCCGGCGTGCCTTATTTATCGTTCGGTCGATATCACATCGGTACTTCAAAGAGAATTACAAACGTTTTTTTTTCGTACTTTTTTTCGTACCCATAGAGTACTTAACCGTGTGATTTTTGATTCCTTGTACAAGGCCATTCGGCCTCCGTTTTGCTTGCCGTTTGCGCCGGCGTGCCTTATTTATCGTTCGGTCGATATCACATCAGTACTTCAAAGAGAATTGCGAACGTTTTTTTCGTACTT
This sequence comes from Gentiana straminea, assembly GCA_036785695.1. Lineage (NCBI taxonomy): Eukaryota > Viridiplantae > Streptophyta > Magnoliopsida > Gentianales > Gentianaceae > Gentiana > Gentiana straminea. The sequence goes on from JAVUPR010000564.1 coordinate 23,197, forward strand.
TTTTTCGTACCCATAGAGTACTTAACTGTGTGGTTTTTGATTCCATGTACAAGGCCATTCTGGCCTCCGTTTTGCTTGACGTTTGCGCCGGCGTGCCTTATTTATCGTTCTGGTCGATATCACTTCGGTACTTCAAAGAGAATTACAAACATTTTTTTTCGTACTTTTTTTCGTACCCATAGAGTACTTAGCGTGTGGTTTTTGATTCCTTGTACAAGGCCATTCGGCCTCCGTTTTGCTTGCCGTTTGCGCCGGCGTGCCTTATTTATCGTTCGGTCAATATCACATCGGTACTTCAAAGAGAATTACAAACATTTTTTTTGTACTTTTTTTCGTACCCATAGAGTACTTAATCGTGTGGTTTTTGATTCCTTGTACAAGGCCATTCGGCCTCCGTTTTGCTTGCCGTTTGCGCCGGCGTGCCTTATTTATCGTTCGGTCGATATCACATCGGTACTTCAAAGAGAATTACAAACGTTTTTTTTTCGTACTTTTTTTCGTACCCATAGAGTACTTAAGCGTGTGATTTTTGATTCCTTGTACAAGGCCATTCGGCCGCCGTTTTGCTTGCCGTTTGCGCCGGCGTGCCTTATTTATCGTTCGGTCGATATCACATCGTACTTCAAAGAGAATTACAAACGTTTTTTTTTCGTACTTTTTTTCGTACCCATAGAGTACTTAAGCGTGTGATTTTTGATTCCTTGTACAAGGCCATTCGGCCTCCGTTTTGCTTCTTTGTTTGCGCCGGCGTGCCTTATTTATCGTTCGGTCGATATCACATACGTACTTCAATGAGAATTACAAACATTTTTTTTTCGTACTTTTTTTCGTACCCATAGAGTACTTAACAAGTGTGATTTTTGATTCCTTGTACAAGGCCATTCGGCCTCCGTTTTGCTTGCCGTTTGCGCCGGCGTGCCTTATTTATCGTTCGGTCGATATCACATCGGTACTTCAAAGAGAATTACAAACGTTTTTTTTTCGTAATTTTTTTCGTACCCATAGAGTACTTAAGCGTGTGATTTTTGATTCCTTGTACAAGGCCATTCGGCCTCCGTTTTGCTTCTTTGTTTGCGCCGGCGTGCCTTATTTATCGTTCGGTCGATATCACATCCGTACTTCAATGAGAATTACAAACGTTTTTTTTTTTTCGTACTTTTTTTCGTACCCATAGAGTACTTAAGCGTGTGATTTTTGATTCCTTGTACAAGGCCATTACGGCCTCCGTTTTGCTTGCCGTTTGCGCCGGCGTGCCTTATTTATCGTTCGGTCGATATCACATCGGTACTTCAAAGAGAATTACAAACGTTTTTTTTCGTACTTTTTTTCGTACCCATATAGTACTTAACCGTGTGATTTTTGATTCCTTGTACAAGGCCATTCGGCCTCCGTTTGGCTTACCGTTTGCGCCGGCGTGCCTTATTTATCGTTCGGTCGATATCACATCGTACTTCAAAGAGAATTACAAACGTTTTTTTTCGTACTTTTTTTCGTACCCATAAAGTACTTAAGCGTGTGATTTTTGATTCCTTGTACAAGGCCATTCGGCCTCCGTGTTGCTTGCCGTTTGCGCCGGCGTGCCTTATTTATCGTTCGGTCGATATCACATCGGTACTTCAAAGAGAATTACAAACGTTTTTTTTCGTACTTTTTTTTCGTACCCATATTGTACTTAGCGTGTGATTTTTGATTCCTTGTACAAGGCCATTCGGCCTCCGTTTTGCTTACCGTTTGCGCCGGCGTGCCTTATTTATCGTTCGGTCGATATCACATCGGTACTTCAAAGAGAATTACAAACGTTTTTTTTCGTACTTTTTTTCGTACCCATAGAGTACTTAAGCGTGTGATTTTTGATTCCTTGTACAAGGCCATTCGGCCTCCGTTTTGCTTGCCGTTTGCGCCGGCGTGCCTTATTTATCGTTCGGTCGATATCACATCGTACTTCAAAGAGAATTACAAACGTTTTTTTTCGTACTTTTTTTCGTACCCATAGAGTACTTAAGCGTGTGATTTTTTATTCCTTGTACAAGGCCATTCGGCCTCCGTTTTGCTTGCCGTTTGCGCCGGCGTGCCTTATTTATCGTTCGGTCGATATCACATCGGTACTTCAAAGAGAATTACAAACGTTTTTTTTCGTACTTTTTTTCGTACCCATAGAGTACTTAAGCGTGTGGTTTTTGATTCCTTGTACAAGGTGATTCTAGCCTCCGTTTTGCTTGCCGTTTGCGCCGGCGTGCCTTATTTATCGTTCTGGTCGATATAACATCAGTACTTCAAAGAGAATTACAAACATTTTTTTTCGTACTTTTTTTCGTACCCATAGAGTACTTAACTTTGTGATTTTTGATTCCTTGTACAAGGCCATTCCGGCCTCCGTTTTGCTTGCCGTTTGCGCCGGCGTGCCTTATTTATCGTTCTGGTCGATATCACATCAGTACTTCAAAGAGAATTACAAACGTTTTTTTTCGTACTTTTTTTCGTACCCATATAGTACTTAGCGTGTGATTTTTGATTCCTTGTACAAGGCCATTCGACCTCCGTTTTGCTTACCGTTTGCGCCGGCGTGCCTTATTTATCGTTCGGTCGATATCACATCGGTACTTCAAAGTGAATTACAAACGTTTTTTTCGTACTTTTTTTCGTACCCATAGAGTACTTAAGCGTGTGATTTTTGATTCCTTGTACAAGACCATTCGGCCTCCGTTTTGCTTGCCGTTTGCGCCGGCGTGCCTTATTTATCGTTCGGTCGATATCACATCGGTACTTCAAAGAGAATTACAAACGTTTTTTTTCGTACTTTTTTTCGTACCCATAGAGTACTTAAGCGTGTGATTTTTGATTCCTTGGACAAGGCCATTCGGCCTCCGTTTTGCTTGCCGTTTGCGCCGGCGTGCCTTATTTATCGTTCGGTCGATATCACATCGGTACTTCAAAGAGAATTACAAACGTTTTTTTTCATACTTTTTTTCGTACCCATAGAGTACTTAAGCGTGTGATTTTTGATTCCTTGTACAAGGCCATTCGGCCTCCGTTTTGCTTGCCGTTTGCGCCGGCGTGCCTTATTTATCGTTCTGGTCGATACCACATCAGTACTTCAAAGAGAATTACAAACATTTTTTTTCGTACTTTTTTCCGTACCCATATAGTACTTAAGCGTGTGATTTTTGATTCCTTGTACAAGGCCATTCGGCCTCCGTTTTGCTTACCGTTTGCGCCGGCGTGCCTTATTTATCGTTCGGTCGATATCACATCGGTACTTCAAAGAGAATTACAAACATTTTTTTCATACTTTTTTTCGTACCATAGAGTACTTAAGCGTGTGATTTTTGATTCCTTGTACAAGGCCATTCGGCCTCCGTTTTGCTTGCCGTTTGCGCCGGCGTGCCTTATTTATCGTTCGGTCGATATCACATCGGTACTTCAAAGAGAATTACAAACGTTTTTTTTTCGTACTTTTTTTCGTACCCATAGAGTACTTAAGCGTGTGATTTTTGATTCCTTGTACAAGGCCATTCGGCCTCCGTTTTGCTTGCCGTTTGCGCCGGCGTGCCTTATTTATCGTTCGGTCGATATCACATCGTACTTCAAAGAGAATTACAAACGTTTTTTTTCGTACTTTTTTTTCGTACCCATAGAGTACTTAACCGTGTGATTTTTGATTCCTTGTACAAGGCCATTCGGCCTCCGTTTTGCTTGCCGTTTGCGCCGGCGTGCCTTATTTATCGTTCGGTCGATATCACATCGAACTTCAAAGAGAATTACAAACGTTTTTTTTTCGTACTTTTTTTCGTACCCATAGAGTACTTAAGCGTGTGATTTTTTATTCCTTGTACAAGGCCATTACGGCCTCCGTTTTGCTTGCCGTTTGCGCCGGCGTGCCTTATTTATCGTTCGGTCGATATCACATCGGTACTTCAAAGAGAATTACAAACGTTTTTTTCGTACCCATAGAGTACTTAACTGTGTGGTTTTTGATTCCTTGTACAAGGCCATACTAGCCTCCGTTTTGCTTGCCGTTTGCGCCGGCGTGCCTTATTTATCGTTCTGGTCGATATAACATCAGTACTTCAAAGAGAATTACAAACATTTTTTTTCGTACTTTTTTTCGTACCCATAGAGTACTTAACTTTGTGATTTTTGATTCCTTGTACAAGGCCATTCCGGCCTCCGTTTTTCATGCCGTTTGCGCCGGCGTGCCTTATTTATCGTTCTGGTCGATATAACATCAGTACTTCAAAGAGAATTACAAACGTTTTTTTTCGTACTTTTTTTCGTACCCATATAGTACTTAGCGTGTGATTTTTGATTCCTTGTACAAGGCCATTCGACCTCCGTTTTGCTTACCGTTTGCGCCGGCGTGCCTTATTTATCGTTCGGTCGATATCACATCGTACTTCAAAGTGAATTACAAACGTTTTTTTTAGTACTTTTTTTCGTACCCATAGAGTACTTAATCGTGTGATTTTTGATTCCTTGTACAAGCTCATTCGGCCTCCGTTTTGCTTGCCGTTTGCGCCGGCGTGCCTTATTTATCGTTCGGTCGATATCACATCGGTACTTCAAAGAGAATTACAAACGTTTTTTTTCGTACTTTTTTTCGTACCCATAGAGTACTTAAGCGTGTGATTTTTGATTCCTTGCACAAGCCCATTCGGCCTCCGTTTTGCTTGCCGTTTGCGCCGGCGTGCCTTATTTATCGTTCGGTCGATATCACATCGGTACTTCAAAGAGAATTACAAACGGTTTTTTTCGTACTTTTTTTCTTACCCATAGAGTACTTAAGCGTGTGATTTTTGATTCCTTGGACAAGCCATTCGGCCTCCGTTTTGCTTGCCGTTTGTGCCGGCGTGCCTTATTTATTGTTCGGTCGATATCACATCAGTACTTCAAAGAGAATTACAAACGTTTTTTTTTCATACATTTTTTCGTACCCATAGAGTACTTAAGCGTGTGATTTTTGATTCCTTGTACAAGACCATTCGGCCTCCGTTTTGCTTGCCGTTTGCGCCGGCGTGCCTTATTTATCGTTCGGTCGATATCACATCGGTACTTCAAAGAGAATTACAAACGTTTTTTTTCGTACTTTTTTTCGTACCCATAGAGTACTTAAGCGTGTGATTTTTGATTCCTTGGACAAGGCCATTCGGCCTCCGTTTTGCTTGCCGTTTGCGCCGGCGTGCCTTATTTATCGTTCGGTCGATATCACATCGGTACTTCAAAGAGAATTACAAACGTTTTTTTTCATACTTTTTTTCGTACCCATAGAGTACTTAAGCGTGTGATTTTTGATTCCTTGTACAAGGCCATTCGGCCTCCGTTTTGCTTGCCGTTTGCGCCGGCGTGCCTTATTTATCGTTCGGTCGATATCACATCGGTACTTCAAAGAGAATTACAAACGTTTTTTTTCGTACTTTTTTCCGTACCCATATAGTACTTAAGCGTGTGATTTTTGATTCCTTGTACAAGGCCATTCGGCCTCCGTTTTGCTTACCGTTTGCGCCGGCGTGCCTTATTTATCGTTCGGTCGATATCACATCGGTACTTCAAAGAGAATTACAAACGTTTTTTTCATACTTTTTTTCGTACCCATAGAGTACTTAAGCGTGTGATTTTTGATTCCTTGTACAAGGCCATTCGGCCTCCGTTTTGCTTGCCGTTTGCGCCGGCGTGCCTTATTTATCGTTCGGTCGATATCACATCGGTACTTCAAAGAGAATTACAAACGTTTTTTTTCGTACTTTTTTTCGTACCCATAGAGTACTTAGCTTGTGTGATTTTTGATTCCTTGTACAAGGCCATTCGGCCTCCGTTTTGCTTGCCGTTTGCGCCGGCGTGCCTTATTTATCGTTCGGTCGATATCACATCGGTACTTCAAAGAGAATTACAAACGTTTTTTTTCGTACTTTTTTTCGTACCCATAGAGTACTTAATCGTGTGATTTTTGATTCCTTGTACAAGGCCATTCGGCCTCCGTTTTGCTTGCCGTTTGCGCCGGCGTGCCTTATTTATCGTTCGGTCGATATCACATCGGTACTTCAAAGAGAATTACAAACGTTTTTTTAGTACTTTTTTTCGTACCCATAGAGTACTTAAGCGTGTGATTTTTTATTCCTTGTACAAGGCCATTCGGCCTCCGTTTTGCTTGCCGTTTGCGCCGGCGTGCCTTATTTATCGTTCGGTCGATATCACATCGGTACTTCAAAGAGAATTACAAACGTTTTTTTCATACTTTTTTTCGTACCCATAGAGTACTTAGCGTGTGGTTTTTGATTCCTTGTACAAGGCCATTCTAGCCTCCGTTTTGCTTGCCGTTTGCGCCGGCGTGCCTTATTTATCGTTCTGGTCGATATAACATCAGTACTTCAAAGAGAATTACAAACATTTTTTTTCGTACTTTTTTTCGTACCCATAGAGTACTTAACTTTGTGATTTTTGATTCCTTGTACAAGGCCATTATGGCCTCCGTTTTGCTTGCCGTTTGCGCCGGCGTGCCTTATTTATCGTTCTGGTCGATATCACATCGGTACTTCAAAGTGAATTACAAACGTTTTTTTTCGTACTTTTTTTCGTACCCATAGAGTACTTAAGCGTGTGATTTTTGATTCCTTGTACAAGCCCATTCGGCCTCCGTTTTGCTTGCCGTTTGCGCCGGCGTGCCTTATTTATCGTTCGGTCGATATCACATCAGCACTTCAAAGAGAATTACAAACGTTTTTTTTCGTACTTTTTTTCGTTCCCATAGAGTACTTAACTTTTTGATTTTTGATTCCTTGTACAAGGCCATTCAGGCCTCCGTTTTGCTTGCCGTTTGCGCCGGCGTGCCTTATTTATCGTTCGGTCGATATCACATACGTACTTCAAAGAGAATTACAAACGTTTTTTTCACCCTTTTTTTCGTACCCATAGAGTACTTAAGCGTGTGATTTTTGATTCCTTGTACAAGGCCATTCGGCCTCCGTTTTGCTTGCCGTTTGCGCCGGCGTGCCTTATTTATCGTTCGGTCGGTATCACATCCGTACTTCAAAGAGAATTACAAACGTTTTTTTTCGTACTTTTTTTCGTACCCATAGAGTACTTAAGCGTGTGATTTTTGATTCCTTGTACAAGGCCATTCGGCCTCCGTTTTGCATGTCGTTTGCGCCGGCGTGCCTTATTTATCGTTCTGGTCGATATCACATCAGTACTTCAAAGAGAATTACAAACGTTTATTTTCATACTTTTTTTCGTACCCATAGAGTACTTAACTGTGTGATTTTTGATTCCTTGTACAAGGCCATTCTGGCCTCCGTTTTGCTTGCCGTTTGCGCCGGCGTGCCTTATTTATCGTTCGGTCGATATCACATCGTACTTCAAAGAGAATTACAAACGTTTTTTTCGTACTTTTTTTCGTACCATAGAGTACTTAAGCGTGTGATTTTTGATTCCTTGCACAAGGCCATTCGGCCTCCGTTTTGCTTGCCGTTTGCGCCGACGTGCCTTATTTATCGTTCGGTCGATATCACATCGGTACTTCAAAGAGAATTACAAACGTTTTTTTTTTTTTTTTCGTACCCATAGAGTACTTAAGCTGTGTGATTTTTGATTCCTTGTACAAGGCCATTCGGCCTCCGTTTTGCTTGCCGTTTGCGTCGGCGTGCCTTATTTATCGTTCGGTCGATATAACATCGTACTTCAAAGAGAATTACAAACGTTTTTTTCGTACTTTTTTTCGTACCCATAGAGTACTTAAGCGTGTGGTTTTTGATTCCTTGTACAAGGCCATTCGGCCTCCGTTTTGCTTGACGTTTGCGCCGGCGTGCCTTATTTATCGTTCGGTCGATATCACATCGGTACTTCAAAGAGAATTACAAACATTTTTTTTCGTACTTTTTTTCGTACCCATAGAGTACTTAAGCCGTGTGGTTTTTGATTCCTTGTATAAGGCCATTCGGCCTCCGTTTTGCTTGCCGTTTACGCCGGCGTGCCTTATTTATCGTTCGGTCGATATCAAATCGTACTTCAAAGAGAATTACAAACATTTTTTTTGTACTTTTTTTCGTACCCATAGAGTACTTAACTGTGTGGTTTTTGATTCCTTGTACAAGGCCATTCTGGCCTCCGTTTTGCTTGCCGTTTGCGCCGGCGTGCCTTATTTATTGTTCGGTCGATATCACATCGGTACTTCAAAGAGAATTACAAACGTTTTTTTTCGTACTTTTTTTCCGTACCCATAGAGTACTTAAGCGTGTGATTTTTGATTCCTTGTACAAGGCCATTCGGCCTCCGTTTTGCTTGCCGTTTGCGCCGGCATGCCTTATTTATCGTTCGGTCGATATCACATCGTACTTCAAAGAGAATTACAAACGTTTTTTTTCGTACTTTTTTTCGTACCCATAGAGTACTTAACTGTGTGATTTTTGATTCCTTGTACAAGGCCATTGTGGCCTCCGTTTTGCTTGCCGTTTGCGCCGACGTGCCTTATTTATCGTTCGGTCGATATCACATCGTACTTCAAAGAGAATTACAAACGTTTTTTTCGTACCCATAGAGTACTTAGCGTGTGATTTTTGATTCCTTGTACAAGGCCATTCGGCCTCCGTTTTGCTTGCCGTTTGCGCCGGCGTGCCTTATTTATCGTTCGGTCGATATCACATCGGTACTTCAAAGAGAATTACAAACGTTTTTTTTTCGTACTTTTTTTCGTACCCATAGAGTACTTAAGCGTGTGATTTTTGATTCCTTGTACAAGGCCATTCGGCCTCCGTTTTGCTTGCCGTTTGCGCCGGCGTGCCTTATTTATCGTTATGGTCGATATCACATCGTACTTCAAAGAGAATTAAAAACGTTTTTTTTCATATATTTTTTCGTACCCATGTAGAGTACTTAATCGTGTGATTTTTGATTGCTTGTACAAGGCCATTCGCCACCGTTTTGCTTGCCGTTTGCGCCGGCGTGCCTTATTTATTGTTCGGTCGATATCACATCGTACTTCAAAGAGAATTACAAACGTTTTTTTCGTACTTTTTTTCGTACCCATAGAGTACTTAAGCGTGTGATTTTTGATTCCTTGTACAAGGCCATTCGGCCTCCGTTTTGCTTGCCGTTTGCGCCGGCGTGCCTTATTTATCGTTCGGTCGATATCACATCGGTACTTCAAAGAGAATTACAAACGTTTTTTTTCGTACTTTTTTTTTCGTACCCATAGAGTACTTAACTGTGTGATTTTTGATTCCTTGTACAAGGCCATTCTGGCCTTCGTTTTGCTTACCGTTTGCGCCGGCGTGCCTTATTTATCGTTCGGTCGATATCACATCGTACTTCAAAGAGAATTAAAAACGTTTTTTTTCGTACTTTTTTTCGTACCCATAGATTACTCAACTGTGTGATTTTTGATTCCTTGTACAAGGCCATTCGGCCTCCGTTTTGCTTGCCGTTTGCGCCGGCGTGCCTTATTTATCGTTCGGTCGATATCACATCGTACTTCAAAGAGAATTACAAACGTTTTTTTCGTACTTTTTTTTTTCGTACCCATAGAGTACTTAATCGTGTGATTTTTGATTCCTTGTACAAGGCCATTCGGCCTTCGTTTTGCTTACCGTTTGCGCCGGCATGCCTTATTTATCGTTCGGTCGATATCACATCGTACTTCAAAGAGAATTAAAAACGTTTTTTTTCGTACTTTTTTTCGTAGCCATAGATTACTTAACCGTGTGATTTTTGATTCCTTGTACAAGGCGATTCGGCCTCCGTTTTGCTTGCCGTTTGCGCCGGCGTGCCTTATTTATCGTTCGGTCGATATCACATCGGTACTTCAAAGAGAATTACAAACGTTTTTTTTCGTACTTTTTTTCGTACCCATAGAGTACTTAAGCGTGTGATTTTTGATTCCTTGTACAAGGCCATTCGGCCTCCGTTTTGCTTGTCGTTTCCACCGGCGTGCCTTATTTATCGTTCGGTCGATATCACATCGGTACTTCAAAGAGAATTACAAACGTTTTTTTTCATACTTTTTTTCGTACCCATAGAGTACTTAAGCTCGTGTGATTTTTGATTCCTTGTACAAGGCCATTCGGCCTCCGTTTTGCTTGCCGTTTGCGCCGGCGTGCCTTATTTATCGTTCGGTCGATATCACATCGTACTTCAAAGAGAATTACAAAAGTTTTTTTTCGTACTTTTTTCGTACCCGAGAGTACTTAAGCGTGTGATTTTTGATTCCTTGTACAAGGCCATTCGGCCCCCGTTTTTCTTGCCGTTTGCGCCGGCATGCCTTATTTATCGTTCGGTCGATATCACATCGTACTTCAAACAGAATTACAAACGTTTTTTTTCGTATTTTTTCGTACCCACAGAGTACTTAAGCGTGTGATTTTTGATTCCTTGTTCAAGGCCATTCGGCCTCCGTTTTGCTTGCCGTTTGCGCCGGCGTGCCTTATTTATCGTTCGGTCGATATCACATCGGTACTTCAAAGAGATTTACAAATGTTTTTTTTCGTACATTTTTTCGTACCCATAGAGTACTTAAGCGTGTGATTTTTGATTCCTTGTACAAGGCCATTCGGCCTCCGTTTTGCTTGCCCTTTGCGCCGGCGTGCCTTATTTATCGTTCGGTCGATATCACATCAGTACTTCAAAGAGAATTACAAACGTTTTTTTCGTACTTTTTTTCGTACCCATAGGGTACTTAACTGTGTGATTTTTGATTCCTTGTACAAGGCCATTTTGGCCTCCGTTTTGTTTGCCGTTTGCGCCGGCGTGCCTTATTTATCGTTCTGGTCCATATCACATCAGTACTTCAAAGAGAATTACAAACGTTTTTTTCGTACTTTCTTTCGTACCCATAGAGTACTTAACTGTGTGACTTTTGATTCCTTGTACAAGGCCATTCTGCCTCCGTTTTGCTTGCCGTTTCCACCGGCGTGCCTTATTTATCGTTCGGTCGATATCACATCGTACTTCAAAGAGAATTACAAACGTTTTTTTTCGTACTTTTTTTCGTACCCATAGAGTACTTAACTTTGTGATTTTTGATTCCTTGTACAAGGCCATTCGGCCTCCGTTTTGCTTGCCGTTTGCGCCGGCGTGCCTTATTTATCGTTCGGTCGATATCACATCGTACTTCAAAGAGAATTACAAACGTTTTTTTCGTACTTTTTTTCATACCCATAGAGTACTTAAGCGTGTGATTTTTAATTCATTGTACAAGGCCATTCGGCCTCCGTTTTGCTTGCCGTTTGCGCCGGCGTGCCTTATTTATCGTTCGGTCGATATCACATAAGTACTTATAAGAGAATTACAAACGTTTTTTTTTCGTACTTTTTTTCGTACCCATAGTAAGTACTTAAGCGTGTGATTTTTGATTCCTTGTACAAGGCCATTATGGCCTCCGTTTTGCTTGCCGTTTGCGCCGGCGTGCCATATTTATCGTTCGGTCGATATCACATCGTACTTCAAAGATAATTACAAACTTTTTTTTCGTACTTTTTTTCGTACCCATAGAGTACTTAAGCGTGTGATTTTTCATTCCTTGTACAAGGCCATTCGGCCTCCGTTTTGCTTGCCGTTTGCACCGGCGTGCCTTATTTATCGTTCGGTCGATATCACATCGTACTTCAAAGAGAATTACAAACGTTTTTTTTCGTACTTTTTTTCGTACCTGCAGAGAGTACTTAAGCGTGTGATTTTTGATTCCTTGTACAAGGCCATTCGGCCTCCGTTTTGCTTGCCGTTTACGCCGGCGTGCCTTATTTATCGTTCGGTCGATATCAAATCGTACTTCAAAGAGAATTACAAACATTTTTTTTGTACTTTTTTTCGTACCCATAGAGTACTTAAGCGTGTGGTTTTTGATTCCTTGTACAAGGCCATTCGGCCTCCGTTTTGCTTGCCGTTTGCGCCGGCGTGCCTTATTTATTGTTCGGTCGATATCACATCGGTACTTCAAAGAGAATTACAAACGTTTTTTTTCGTACTTTTTTTCGTACCCATATAGTACTTAAGCGTGTGATTTTTGATTCCTTGTACAAGGCCATTCGGCCTCCGTTTTGCTTGCCATTTGCGCCGGCATGCCTTATTTATCGTTCGGTCGATATCACTTCGGTACTTCAAAGAGAATTACAAACGTTTTTTTTCGTACTTTTTTTCGTACCCATAGAGTACTTAACTGTGTGATTTTTGATTCCTTGTACAAGGCCATTGTGGCCTCCGTTTTGCTTGCCGTTTGCGCCGACGTGCCTTATTTATCGTTCTGGTCGATATCACATCAGTACTTCAAAGAGAATTACAAACGTTTTTTTTCGTACCCATAGAGTACTTAACTGTGTGATTTTTGATTCCTTGTACAAGGCCATTCTGGCCTCCGTTTTGCTTGCCGTTTGCGCCGGCGTGCCTTATTTATCGTTCGGTCGATATCACATCGGTACTTCAAAGAGAATTACAAACGTTTTTTTTCGTACTTTTTTTCGTACCCATAGAGTACTTAAGCGTGTGATTTTTGATTCCTTGTACAAGGCCATTCGGCCTCCGTTTTGCTTGCCGTTTGCGCCGGCGTGCCTTATTTATCGTTATGGTCGATATCACATCAGTACTTCAAAGAGAATTACAAACGTTTTTTTTCATATATTTTTTCGTACCCATAGAGTACTTAACTGTGTGATTTTTGATTGCTTGTACAAGGCCATTCTGGCCACCGTTTTGCTTGCCGTTTGCGCCGGCGTGCCTTATTTATTGTTCTGGTCGATATCACATCGGTACTTCAAAGAGAATTACAAACGTTTTTTTTCGTACTTTTTTTCGTACCCATAGAGTACTTAAGCGTGTGATTTTTGATTCCTTGTACAAGGCCATTCTCGGCCTCCGTTTTGCTTGCCGTTTGCGCCGGCGTGCCTTATTTATCGTTCGGTCGATATCACATCGGTACTTCAAAGAGAATTACAAACGTTTTTTTTCGTACTTTTTTTTTCGTACCCATAGAGTACTTAACTGTGTGATTTTTGATTCCTTGCACAAGGCCATTCTGGCCTTCGTTTTGCTTACCGTTTGCGCCGGGTGCCTTATTTATCGTTCTGGTCGATATCACATCAGTACTTCAAAGAGAATTAAAAACGTTTTTTTTCGTACTTTTTTTCGTACCCATAGATTACTTAACCGTGTGATTTTTGATTCCTTGTACAAGGCCATTCGGCCTCCGTTTTGCTTGCCGTTTGCGCCGGCGTGCCTTATTTATCGTTCGGTCGATATCACATCGTACTTCAAAGAGAATTACAAACGTTTTTTTCGTACTTTTTTTTTCGTACCCATAGAGTACTGCTTCGTGTGATTTTTGATTCCTTGTACAAGGCCATTCGGCCTTCGTTTTGCTTACCGTTTGCGCCGGCATGCCTTATTTATCGTTCGGTCGATATCACATCGGTACTTCAAAGAGAATTAAAAACGTTTTTTTTCGTACTTTTTTTCGTACCCATAGATTACTTAACTGTGTGATTTTTGATTCCTTGTACAAGGCCATTCGGCCTCCGTTTTGCTTGCCGTTTGCGCCGGCGTGCCTTATTTATCGTTCGGTCGATATCACATCGGTACTTCAAAGAGAATTACAAACGTTTTTTTTCGTACTTTTTTTCGTACCCATAGAGTACTTAACTCGTGTGATTTTTGATTCCTTGTACAAGGCCATTCGGCCTCCGTTTTGCTTGCTTTGTTTCCACCGGTGTGCCTTATTTATCGTTCGGTCGATATCACATCGGTACTTCAAAGAGAATTACAAACGTTTTTTTTCATACTTTTTTTCGTACCCATAGAGTACTTAAGCGTGTGATTTTTGATTCCTTGTACAAGGCCATTCGGCCTCCGTTTTGCTTGCCGTTTGCGCCGGCGTGCCTTATTTATCGTTCGGTCGATATCACATCGTACTTCAAAGAGAATTACAAAAGTTATTTTTCGTACTTTTTTCGTACCCGCAGAGAGTACTTAAGCGTGTGATTTTTGATTCCTTGTACAAGGCCATTCGGCCCCCGTTTTTCTTGCCGTTTGCGCCGGCATGCCTTATTTATCGTTCGGTCGATATCACATCGTACTTCAAACAGAATTACAAACGTTTTTTTTTCGTACTTTTTTTCGTACCCACGGAGTACTTAAGCGTGTGATTTTTGATTCCTTGTACAAGGCCATTCGGCCTCCGTTTTGCTTGCCGTTTGCGCCGGCGTGCCTTATTTATCGTTCGGTCGATATCACATCGTACTTCAAAGAGATTTACAAATGTTTTTTTTCGTACATTTTTTCGTACCCATAGAGTACTTAGCGTGTGATTTTTGATTCCTTGTACAAGGCCATTCTGGCCTCCGTTTTGCTTGCCGTTTGCGCCGGCGTGCCTTATTTATCGTTCGGTCGATATCACATCGGTACTTCAAAGAGAATTACAAACGTTTTTTTCGTACTTTTTTTCGTACCCATAGGGTACTTAATCGTGTGATTTTTGATTTCTTGTACAAGGCCATTCTGGCCTCCGTTTTGTTTGCCGTTTGCGCCGGCGTGCCTTATTAATCGTTCTGGTCAATATCACATCGGTACTTCAAAGAGAATTACAAACGTTTTTTTCGTACTTTCTTTCGTACCCATAGAGTACTTAAGCGTGTGACTTTTGATTCCTTGTACAAGGCCATTACGCCTCCGTTTTGCTTGCCGTTTCCACCGGCGTGCCTTATTTATCGTTCGGTCGATATCACATCGTACTTCAAAGAGAATTACAAACGTTTTTTTTCGTACTTTTTTTCGTACCCATAGAGTACTTAACTTTGTGATTTTTGATTCCTTGTACAAGGCCATTCGGCCTCCGTTTTGCTTGCCGTTTGCGCCGGCGTGCCTTATTTATCGTTCGGTCGATATCACATCGGTACTTCAAAGAGAATTACAAACGTTTTTTTCGTACTTTTTTTCATACCCATAGAGTACTTAAGCGTGTGATTTTTAATTCCTTGTACAAGGCCATTCGGCCTCCGTTTTGCTTGCCGTTTGCGCCGGCGTGCCTTATTTATCGTTCGGTCGATATCACATAAGTACTTATAAGAGAATTACAAACGTTTTTTTTCGTACTTTTTTTCGTACCCATAGAGTACTTAAGCGTGTGATTTTTGATTCCTTGTACAAGGCCATTCGGCCTCCGTTTTGCTTGCCGTTTGCGCCGGCGTGCCTTATTTATCGTTCGGTCGATATCACATCGTACTTCAAAGATAATTACAAACTTTTTTTTTTTCGTACTTTTTTTCGTACCCATAGAGTACTTAAGCGTGTGATTTTTCATTCCTTGTACAAGGCCATTCGGCCTCCGTTTTGCTTGCCGTTTGCACCGGCGTGCCTTATTTATCGTTCGGTCGATATCACATCAAGATACTTCAAAGAGAATTACAAACGTTTTTTTTCGTACTTTTTTTCGTACCCGAGAGTACTTAACCGTGTGATTTTTGATTCCTTGTACAAGGCCATTCGGCCTCCGTTTTGCTTGCCGTTTGCGCCGGCGTGCCTTATTTATCGTTCGGTCGATATCACATCGGTACTTCAAAGATAATTACAAACGTTTTTTTTCGTACTTTTTTTTCGTACCCACGAGTACTTAACCGTGTGATTTTTGATTCCTTGTACAAGGCCATTCGGCCTCCGTTTTGCTTGCCGTTTGCGCCGGCGTGCCTTATTTATCGTTCGGTCGATATCACATCGGTACTTCAAAGAGATTTACAAATGTTTTTTTTCGTACATTTTTTCGTACCCATAGAGTACTTAAGCGTGTGATTTTTGATTCCTTGTACAAGGCCATTCGGCCTCCGTTTTGCGTGCCGTTTGCGCCGGCGTGCCTTATTTATCGTTCGGTCGATATCACATCGTACTTCAAAGAGAATTACAAACGTTTTTTTCGTACTTTTTTTCGTACCCATAGAGTACTTAAGCTCGTGTGATTTTTAATTCCTTGTACAAGGCCATTCGGCCTCCGTTTTGCTTGCCGTTTGCGCCGGCGTGCCTTATTTATCGTTCGGTCGATATCACATAAGTACTTCAAAGAGAATTACAAACGTTTTTTTTCGTACTTTTTTTCGTACCCATAGAGTACTTAAGCGTGTGATTTTTGATTCCATGTACATGGCCATTCTGGCCTCCGTTTTGCTTGCCGTTTGCGCCGGCGTGCCTTATTTATCGTTCTGGTCGATATCACATCAGTACTTCAAAGATAATTACAAACTTTTTTTTCCGTACCCATAGAGTACTTAACTGTGTGATTTTTCATTCCTTGTACAAGGCCATTCTGGCCTCCGTTTTGCTTGCCGTTTGCGCCGGCGTGCCTTATTTATTGTTCGGTCGATATCACATCGGTACTTCAAAGAGAATTACAAACGTTTTTTTTCGTACTTTTTTTCATACCCGAGAGTACTTAAGCGTGTGATTTTTGATTCCTTGTACAAGGCCATTCGGCCTCCGTTTTGCTTGCCGTTTGCGCCGGCGTGCCTTATTTATCGTTCGGTCGATATCACATCGTACTTCAAAGATAATTACAAACGTTTTTTTTCGTACTTTTTTTCGTACCCACAGAGTACTTAACCGTGTGATTTTTCATTCCTTGTACAAGGCCATTCGGCCTCCGTTTTGCTTGCCGTTTGCGCCGGCGTGCCTTATTTATCGTTCGGTCGATATCACATCGGTACTTCAAAGAGAATTACAAACGTTTTTTTTCGTACTTTTTTTCGTACCCACAGTACTTAAGCGTGTGATTTTTGATTCCTTGTACAAGGCCATTCGGCCTCCGTTTTGCTTGCCGTTTGCGCCGGCGTGCCTTATTTATCGTTCTGGTCGATATCACATCAATACTTCAAAGAGAATTACAAACATTTTTTTTCGTACTTTTTTTCGTACCCAAAGAGTACTTAACTGTGTGATTTTTGATTCCTTGTACAAGGCCATTCTGGCCTCCGTTTTGCATGCCGTTTTCGCCGGCGTGCCTTATTTATCGTTATGGTCGATATCACATCAGTACTTCAAAGAGAATTACAAATGTTTTTTTTCATACATTTTTTCGTACCCATAGAGTACTTAACTGTGTGATTTTTGATTGCTTGTACAAGGCCATTCTGGCCACCGTTTTGCTTGCCGTTTGCGCCGGCGTGCCTTATTTATTGTTCTGGTCGATATCACATCAGTACTTCAAAGAGAATTACAAACGTTTTTTTTTCATACATTTTTTCGTACCCATATAGTACTTAACTGTGTGATTTTTGATTGCTTGTACAAGGCCATTCTGGCCACCGTTTTGCTTGCCGTTTGCGCCGGCGTGCCTTATTTATTGTTCTGGTCGATATCACATCAGTACTTCAAAGAAAATTACAAACTTTTTTTTTCGTACTTTTTTTTTCGTACCCATAGAGTACTTAACTGTGTGATTTTTGATTCCTTGTACAAGGCCATTCTGGCCTTCGTTTTGCTTACCGTTTACGCCGGCGTGCCTTATTTATCGTTCGGTCGATATCACATCGTACTTCAAAGAGAATTACAAACGTTTTTTTCGTACTTTTTTTCGTACCCATAGATTACTTAATCGTGTGATTTTTGATTCCTTGTACAAGGCCATTCGGCCTCCGTTTTGCTTGCCGTTTGCGTCGGCGTGCCTTATTTATCGTTCGGTCGATATCACATCGTACTTCAAAGAGAATTACAAACGTTTTTTTTCGTACTTTTTTTCGTACCCATAGAGTACTTAACTCGTGTGATTTTTGATTCCTTGTACAAGGCCATTCGGCCTCCGTTTTGCTTGCGGTTTCCACCGGCGTGCCTTATTTATCGTTCGGTCGATATCACATCGGTACTTCAAAGAGAATTACAAACGTTTTTTTTTCATACTTTTTTTCGTACCCATAGAGTACTTAACCGTGTGATTTTTGATTCCTTGTACAAGGCCATTCGGCCTCCGTTTTGCTTGCCGTTTGCGCCGGCGTGCCTTATTTATCGTTCGGTCGATATCACATCGTACTTCAAAGAGAATTACAAACGTTTTTTTTCGTACTTTTTTTCGTTCCCATAGAGTACTTAACTGTGTGATTTTTGATTCCTTGTACAAGGCCATTCGGCCTCCGTTTTGCTTGTCGTTTCCACCGGCGTGCCTTATTTATCGTTCGGTCGATATCACATCGTACTTCAAAGAGAATTACAAACGTTTTTTTTCATACTTTTTTTCGTACCCATAGAGTACTTAGCGTGTGATTTTTGATTCCTTGTACAAGGCCATTCGGCCTCCGTTTTGCTTGCCGTTTGCGCCGGCGTGCCTTATTTATCGTTCGGTCGATATCACATCGTACTTCAAAGAGAATTACAAAAGTTTTTTTTCGTACTTTTTCGTACCCATAGAGTACTTAGCGTGTGATTTTTGATTCCTTTTACAAGGCCATTCTGGCCCCCGTTTTTCTTGCCGTTTGCGCCGGCGTGCCTTATTTATCGTTCTGGTCGATATCACACCAGTACTTTAAAGAGAATTACAAACATTTTTTTTCGTACTTTTTTTCGTACCCACGAGTACTTAAGCGTGTGATTTTTGATTCCTTGTACAAGGCCATTCGGCCTCCGTTTTGCTTGCCGTTTGCGCCGGCGTGCCTTATTTATCGTTCGGTCGATATCACATCGGTACTTCAAAGAGAATTACAAATGTTTTTTTTCGTACATTTTTTCGTACCCATAGAGTACTTAAGCGTGTGATTTTTGATTCCTTGTACAAGGCCATTCGGCCTCCGTTTTGCTTGCCGATTGCGCCGGCGTGCCTTATTTACCGTTCTGGTCGATATCACATCAGTACTTCAAAGAGAATTACAAACATTTTTTTTCGTACTTTTTTTCGTACCCATAGAGTACTTAACTGTGTGATTTTTGATTCCTTGTACAAGGCCATTTTGGCCTCCGTTTTGCATGCCGTTTGCGCCGGAGTGCCTTATTTATCGTTCTGGTCCATATCACATCAGTACTTCAAAGAGAATTACAAACATTTTTTTTCGTACTTTCTTTCGTACCCATAGAGTACTTAAGTGTGTGACTTTTGATTCCTTGTACAAGGCCATTCTGGCCTCCGTTTTGCTTGCCGTTTCCACCGGCGTGCCTTATTTATCGTTCTGGTCGATATCACATCAGTACTTCAAAGAGAATTACAAACGTTTTTTTTTTTCGTACTTTTTTTCGTACCCATAGAGTACTTAACTTTGTGATTTTTGATTCCTTGTACAAGGCCATTCTGGCCTCCGTTTTGCTTGCCGTTTGCGCCGGCGTGCCTTATTTATCGTTCGGTCGATATCACATCGTACTTCAAAGAGAATTACAAACGTTTTTTTCGTACTTTTTTTCGTACCCATAGAGTACTTAAGCGTGTGATTTTTGATTCCTTGTACAAGGCCATTCGGCCTCCGTTTTGATTGCCGTTTGCGCCGGCGTGCCTTATTTATCGTTCGGTCGATATCACATAAGTACTTCAAAGAGAATTACAAACGTTTTTTTTCGTACTTTTTTTCGTACCCATAGAGTACTTAAGCGTGTGATTTTTGATTCCTTGTACAAGGCCATTCGGCCTCCGTTTTGCTTGCCGTTTGCGCCGGCGTGCCTTATTTATCGTTCTGGTCGATATCACATCAATACTTCAAAGAGAATTACAAACATTTTTTTTCGTACTTTTTTTCGTACCCAAAGAGTACTTAAGCGTGTGATTTTTGATTTCTTGTACAAGGCCATTCTGGCCTCCGTTTTGCTTGCCGTTTGCGCCGGCGTGCCTTATTTATCGTTATGGTCGATATCACATCAGTACTTCAAAGAGAATTACAAACGTTTTTTTTCATACATTTTTTCGTACCCATAGAGTACTTAACTGTGTGATTTTTGATTGCTTGTACAAGGCCATTCGGCCACCGTTTTGCTTGCCGTTTGCGCCGGCGTGCCTTATTTATTGTTCGAGTCGATATCACATCGGTACTTCAAAGAGAATTACAAACGTTTTTTTCGTACTTTTTTTCGTACCCATAGAGTACTTAACCGTGTGATTTTTGATTCCTTGTACAAGGCTATTCGGCCTCGTTTTGCTTGCCGTTTGCGCCGGCGTGCCTTATTTATCGTTCGGTCGATATCACATCAGTACTTCAAAGAAAATTACAAACATTTTTTTTCGTACTTTTTTTTTCGTACCCATAGAGTACTTAACTGTGTGATTTTTGATTCCTTGTACAAGGCCATTCTGGCCTTCGTTTTGCTTACCATTTACGCCGGCGTGCCTTATTTATCGTTCTGGTCGATATCACATCAGTACTTCAAAGAGAATTACAAACGTTTTTTTTCGTACTTTTTTTCGTACCCATAGATTACTTAACCGTGTGATTTTTGATTCCTTGTACAAGGCCATTCGGCCTCCGTTTTGCTTGCCGTTTGCGCCGGCGTGCCTTATTTATCGTTCGGTCGATATCACATCGGTACTTCAAAGAGAATTACAAACGTTTTTTTTTTTTTCGTACCCATAGAGTACTTAAGCGTGTGATTTTTGATTCCTTGTACAAGGCCATTCGGCCTCCGTTTTGCTTGCCGTTTGCGCCGGCGTGCCTTATTTATCGTTCGGTCGATATCACTTCGCATCGCAAAGAGAATTACAAACGTTTTTTTTCGTACTTTTTTTCGTACCCATAGAGTTAAGCGTGTGATTTTTGATTCCTTGTACAAGGCCATTCGGCCTCCGTTTTGCTTGCCGTTTCCACCGGCGTGCCTTATTTATCGTTCGGTCGATATCACATCGGTACTTCAAAGAGAATTACAAACGTTTTTTTTCATACTTTTTTTCGTACCCATAGAGTACTTAAGCGTGTGATTTTTGATTCCTTGTACAAGGCCATTCGGCCTCCGTTTTGCTTGCCGTTTGCGCCGGCGTGCCTTATTTATCGTTCGGTCGATATCACATCGTACTTCAAAGAGAATTACAAAAGTTTTTTTTCGTACTTTTTTCGTACCCGCAGAGTACTTAAGCGTGTGATTTTTGATTCCTTGTACAAGGCCATTCTGGCCCCCGTTTTTCTTGCCGTTTGCGCCGGCGTGCCTTATTTATCGTTCTGGTCGATATCACACCAGTACTTTAAAGAGAATTACAAACTTTTTTTTTCATTCTTTTTTTCGTACCCACAGAGTACTTAACTGTGTGATTTTTGATTCCTTGTACAAGGCCATTCTGGCCTCCGTTTTGCTTGCCGTTTGCGCCGGCGTGCCTTATTTATCGATGGTCGATATCACATCGATACTTCAAAGAGAATTACAAAAGTTTTTTTTCGTACATTTTTTCGTACCCATAGAGTACTTAACCGTGTGATTTTTGATTCCTTGTACAAGGCCATTCGGCCTCCGCTTTTCTTGCTGTTTGCGCCGGCGTGCCTTATTTATCGTTCTGGTCGATATCACATCAGTACTTCAAAGAGAATTACAAACATTTTTTTTCGTACTTTTTTTCGTACCCATAGAGTACTTAACTGTGTGATTTTTGATTCCTTGTACAAGGCCATTTTGGCCTCCGTTTTGCATGCCGTTTGCGCCGGCGTGCCTTATTTATCGTTCTGGTCCATATCACATCAGTACTTCAAAGAGAATTACAAACATTTTTTTTCGTACTTTCTTTCGTACCCATAGAGTACTTAAGTGTGTGACTTTTGATTCCTTGTACAAGGCCATTCTGGCCTCCGTTTTGCTTGCCGTTTCCACCGGCGTGCCTTATTTATCGTTCTGGTCGATATCACATCAGTACTTCAAAGAGAATTACAAACGTTTTTTTCGTACTTTTTTTCATACCCATAGAGTACTTAGCTGTGTGATTTTTGATTCCTTGTACAAGGCCATTCTGGCCTCCGTTTTGCTTGCCGTTTGCGCCGGCGTGCCTTATTTATCGTTCTGGTCGATATCACATAAGTACTTCAAAGAGAATTACAAACGTTTTTTTTCGTACTTTTTTTCGTACCCATAGAGTACTTAAGCGTGTGATTTTTGATTCCTTGTACAAGGCCATTCGGCCTCCGTTTTGCTTGCCGTTTGCGCCGGCGTGCCTTATTTATCGTTCGGTCGATATCACATCGTACTTCAAAGATAATTACAAACTTTTTTTTTTCGTACTTTTTTTCGTACCCATAGAGTACTTAGCGTGTGATTTTTCATTCCTTGTACAAGGCCATTCGGCCTCCGTTTTGCTTGCCGTTTGCGCCGGCGTGCCTTATTTATCGTTCGGTCGATATCACATCGGTACTTCAAAGAGAATTACAAACGTTTTTTTTCGTATTTTTTTTCGTACCCGTAAAGTACTTAAGCGTGTGATTTTTGATTCCTTGTACAAGGCCATTCGGCCTCCATTTTGCTTGCCGTTTGCGCCGGCGTGCCTTATTTATCATTACGGTCGATATCACATCAGTACTTCAAAGATAATTACAAATGTTTTTTTTCGTACTTTTTTTCGTACCCACAGAGTACTTAATTGTGTGATTTTTGATTCCTTGTACAAGGCCATTCTGGCCTCCGTTTTGCTTGCCGTTTGCGCCGGCGTGCCTTATTTATCGTTCGGTCGATATCACATCGTACTTCAAAGAGAATTACAAACGTTTTTTTTTCGTACTTTTTTTCGTACCCACAGAGTACTTAGCGTGTGATTTTTGATTCCTTGTACAAGGCCATTCGGCCTCCGTTTTGCTTGCCGTTTGCGCCGGCGTGCCTTATTTATCGTTCGGTCGATATCACATCGGTACTTCAAAGAGAATTACAAACGTTTTATTTCGTACTTTTTTTCGTACCCAAAGAGTACTTAAGCGTGTGATTTTTGATTCCTTGTACAAGGCCATTCGGCCACCGTTTTGCTTGCCGTTTGCGCCGGCGTGCCTTATTTATCGTTCGGTCGATATCACATCGGTACTTCAAAGAGAATTACAAACGTTTTTTTCGTACTTTTTTTCGTACCCATAGAGTACTTAGCGTGTGATTTTTGATTCCTTGTACAAGGCCATTCGGCCTCCGTTTTGCTTGCCGTTTGCGCCGGCGTGCCTTATTTATCGTTCGGTCGATATCACATCGTACTTCAAAGAGAATTACAAACGTTTTTTTTCGTACTTTTTTCGTACCCATAGAGTACTTAAGCGTGTGATTTTTGATTGCTTGTACAAGGCCATTCGGCCTCCGTTTTGCTTGCCGTTTGCGCCGGCGTGCCTTATTTATTGTTCGGTCGATATTACATCGGTACTTCAAAGAGAATTACACACGTTTTTTTTCGTACTTTCTTTCGTACCCATAGAGTACTTAATCGTGTGATTTTTGATTCCTTGTACAAGGCCATTCGGCCTCCGTTTTGCTTGCCGTTTCCACCGGCGTGCCTTATTTATCGTTCTGGTCGATATCACATCAGTACTTCAAAGAGAATTACAAACGTTTTTTTTCGTACTTTTTTTCGAACCCATAGAGTACTTAACTTTGTGATTTTTGATTCCTTGTACAAGGCCATTCGGCCTCTCGTTTTGCTTGCCGTTTGCGCCGGCGTGCCTTATTTATCGTTCGGTCGATATCACATCGTACTTCAAAGAGAATTACAAACGTTTTTTTTCGTACTTTTTTTCGTACCCATAGAGTACTTAAGCGTGTGATTTTTGATTGCTTGTACAAGGCCATTCGGCCTCCGTTTTGCTTGCCGTTTGCGCCGGCGTGCCTTATTTATTGTTCGGTCGATATCACATCGGTACTTCAAAGAGAATTACAAACGTTTTTTTTCGTACTTTTTTTCGTACCCATAGAGTACTTAAGCGTGTGATTTTTGATTCCTTGTACAAGGCCATTCGGCCTCTGTTTTGCTTGCCGTTTGCGCCGGCGTGCCTTATTTATCGTTCGGTCGATATCACATCGGTACTTCAAAGAGAATTACAAACTTTTTTTTTCGTACTTTTTTTCGTACCCATAGAGTACTTAGCTCGTGTGATTTTTGATTCCTTGTACAAGGCCATTTTGGCCTCCGTTTTGCTTGCCGTTTGCGCCGGCGTGCCTTATTTATCGTTCTGGTCCATATCACATCAGTACTTCAAAGAGAATTACAAACATTTTTTTTCGTACTTTCTTTCGTACCCATAGAGTACTTAACTGTGTGATTTTTGATTCCTTGTACAAGGCCATTCCGGCCTCCGTTTTGCTTGCCGTTTCCACCGGCGTGCCTTATTTATCGTTCTGGTCGATATCACATCAGTACTTCAAAGAGAATTACAAACGTTTTTTTTCGTACTTTTTTTCGTACCCATAGAGTACTTAACTTTGTGATTTTTGATTCCTTGTACAAGGCCATTCTGGCCTCCGTTTTGCTTGCCGTTTCCGCCGGCGTGCTTTCAAAGAGAATTACAAACGTTTTTTTCGTACTTTTTTTCGTACCCATGGAGTACTTAACTGTGTGATTTTTGATTCCTTGTACAAGGCCATTCTGGCCTCCGTTTTGCTTGCCGTTTGCGCCGGCGTGCCTTATTTATCGTTTTGGTCGATATCACATAAGTACTTCAAAGAGAATTACAAACGTTATTTTTCGTACTTTTTTTCGTACCCATAGAGTACTTAACTGTGTGATTTTTGATTCCTTGTACAAGGCCATTCTGGCCTCCGTTTTGCTTGCCGTTTGCGCCGGCGTGCCTTATTTATCGTTCGGTCGATATCACATCGGTACTTCAAACGAGAATTACAAACTTTTTTTTTTCGTACTTTTTTTCGTACCCATAGAGTACTTAAGCGTGTGATTTTTGATTCCTTGTACAAGGCCATTCGGCCTCCGTTTTGCTTGCCGTTTGCGCCGGCGTGCCTTATTTATCGTTCGGTCGATATCACATCGGTACTTCAAAGAGAATTACAAACGTTTTTTTTCGTACTTTTTTTTCGTACCCGCAGAGTACTTAAGCGTGTGATTTTTGATTCCTTGTACAAGGCCATTCGGCCTCCGTTTTGCTTGCCGTTTGCGCCGGCGTGCCTTATTTATCGTTCGGTCGATATCACATCGGTACTTCAAAGAGAATTACAAACGTTTTTTTTTCGTACTTTTTTCGTACCCGTAGAGTACTTAACTTGTGATTTTTGATTCTTTGTACAAGGCCATTATGGCCTTCGTTTTGCTTGCCGTTTGCGCCGGCGTGCCTTATTTATCGTTCTGGTCGATATCACATCGCACTTCAAAGAGAAGTACAAACGTTTTTTTTTCGTACTTTTTTTCGTACCCACAGAGTACTTAAGCGTGTGATTTTTGATTCCTTGTACAAGGCCATTCGGCCTCCGTTTTGCTTGCCGTTTGCGCCGGCGTGCCTTATTTATCGTTCGGTCGATATCACATCGTACTTCAAAGAGAATTACAAACGTTTTTTTTCGTACTTTTTTCGTACCCAAAGAGTACTTAAGCGTGTGATTTTTGATTCCTTGTACAAGGCCATTCGGCCACCGTTTTGCTTGCCGTTTGCGCCGGCGTGCCTTATTTATCGTTCGGTCGATATCACATCGTTCTTCAAAGAAAATTACAAACGTTTTTTTCGTACTTTTTTTCGTACCCATAGAGTACTTAAGCGTGTGATTTTTGATTTCTTGTACAAGGCCATTCTAGCCTCCGTTTTGCTTGCCGTTTGCGCCGGCGTGCCTTATTTATCGTTCTGGTCGATATCACATCAGTACTTCAAAGAGAATTACTAACGTTTTTTTTCATACTTTTTTTCGTACCCATAGAGTACTTAACTGTGTGATATTTGATTGCTTGTACAAGGCCATTCTGGCCTCCGTTTTGCTTGCCGTTTGCGCCGGCGTGCCTTATTTATTGTTCGGTCGATATCACATCGGTACTTCAAAGAGAATTACAAACGTTTTTTTTCGTACTTTTTTTCGTACTTAGCTTGACGTGTGATTTTAGATTCCTTGTACAAGGCCATTCTGGCCTCTGTTTTGCTTGCCGTTTGCGCCGGCGTGCCTTATTTATCGTTCTGGTCGATATCACATCAGTACTTCAAAGAGAATTACAAACGTTTTTTTTCGTACCCATAGAGTACTTAACTGTGTGATTTTTGATTCCTTGTACAAGGCCATTCGGCCTCCATTTTGCTTGTCGTTTGCGCAGACGTGCCTTATTAATCGTTCTGGTCGATATCACATCTGTACTTAACAGAGAATTACAAACGTTTTTTTCGTACTTTTTTTCGTACCCATAGAGTACTTAAGCGTGTGATTTTTGATTCCTTGTACAAGGCCATTCGGCCTCCGTTTTGCTTGCCGTTTGCGCCGGCGTGCCTTATTTATCGTTCTAGTCGATATCACATCAGTACTTCAAAGAGAATTAGAAACGTTTTTTTTTTCGTACTTTTTTTCGTACCCATAGAGTACTTAAGCGTGTGATTTTTGATTCCTTGTACAAGGCCATTCGGCCTCCGTTTTGCTTGCCGTTTCCACCGGCATGCCTTATTTATCGTTCTGGTCGATATCACATCAGTACTTCAAAGATAATTACAAACGTTTTTTTCGTACTTTTTTTCGTACCCATAGAGTACTTAACGGTGTGATTTTTGATTCCTTGTACAAGGCCATTCGGCCTCCGTTTTGCTAGCCGTTTGCGTCGGCGTGCCTTATTTATCGTTCGGTCGATATCACATCGGTACTTCAAAGAGAATTACAGACGTTTTTTTTTCGTACTTTTTTTCGTACCCATAGAGTACTTAAGCGTGTGATTTTTGATTCCTTGTACAAGGCCATTATGGCCTCCGTTTTGCTTGCCATTTGCGCCGGCGTGCCTTATTTATCGTTCTGGTCGATATCACATAAGTACTTCAAAGAGAATTACAAACGTTTTTTTTCGTACTTTTTTCATACCCATAGAGTACTTAACTGTGTGATTTTTGATTCCTTGTACAAGGCCATTCTGGCCTCCGTTTTGCTTGCCGTTTGCGCCGGCGTGCCTTATTTATCGTTCTAGTCGATATCACATAAGTACTTCAAAGAGAATTACAAACGTTTTTTTCGTACTTTTTTTCGTACCCATAGAGTACTTAAGCGTGTGATTTTTGTTTCCTTGTACAAGGCCATTCGGCCTCGTTTTGCTTGCCGTTTGCGCCGGCGTGCCTTATTTATCGTTCGGTCTATATCACATCACTACTTCAAAGAGAATTACAAACGTTTTTTTTTCGTACTTTTTTTCGTACCCATAGAGTACTTAAGCGTGTGATTTTTGATTCCTTGTACAAGGCCATTCGCCTCCGTTTTGCTTGCCGTTTGCGCCGGCTTGCCTAATTTATCGTTCGGTCGATATCACATCGGTACTTCAAAGAGAATTACAAACGTTTTTTTCGTACCCATAGAGTACTTAAGCGTGTGATTTTTGATTCCTTGTACAAGGCCATTCGGCCTCCGTTTTGCTTGCCGTTTGCGCCGGCGTGCCTTATTTATCGTTCGGTCGATATCACATCGGTACTTCAAAGAGAATTACAAACTTTTTGTTTCGTACTTTTTTTCGTACCCGAGAGTACTTAAGCGTGTGATTTTTGATTCCTTGTACAAGGCCATTCGGGCCTCCGTTTTGCTTGCCGTTTGCGCCGGCGTGCCTTATTTATCGTTCTGGTCGATATCACATCGGTACTTCAAAGAGAATTACAAACATTTTTTTTCATACTTTTTTTCGTACCCATAGAGTACTTAAGCGTGTGATTTTTGATTCCTTGTACAAGGCCATTCGGCCTCCGTTTTGCTTGCCGTTTGCACCGGCATGCCTTATTTATCGTTCGGTCGATATCACATCGGTACTTCAAAGAGAATTACAAACGTTTTTTTCGTACCCACGAGTACTTAAGCGTGTGATTTTTGATTCCTTGTACAAGGCCATTCGGCCTCCGTTTTGCTTGCCGTTTGCGCCGGCGTGCCTTATTTATCGTTCGGTCGATATCACATCGGTACTTCAAAGAGAATTACAAACGTTTTTTTTCGTACTTTTTTCGTACCCATAGAGTACTTAAGCGTGTGATTTTTGATTCCTTGTACAAGGCCATTCGGCCTCCGTTTTGCTTGCCGTTTGCACCGGCGTGCCTTATTTATCGTTCGGTCGATATCACATCGGTACTTCAAAGAGAATTACAAACGTTTTTTTTCAAACTTTTTTTCGTACCCATAGAGTACTTAAGCTTGTGTGATTTTTGATTCCTTGTACAAGGCCATTCTGGCCTCCGTTTTGCTTGCCGTTTGCGCCGGCGTGCCTTATTTATCGTTCGGTCGATATCACATGAGTACTTCAAAGAGAATTACAAACATTTTTTTTCATACTTTTTTTCGTACCCATAGAGTACTTAACTGTGTGATTTTTGATTCCATGTACAAGGCCATTCTGGCCTCCGTTTTGCTTGCCCTTTGCGCCGGCGTGCCTTATTTATCGTTCTGGTCGATATCACATCAGTACTTCAAAGAGAATTACAAACATTTTTTTTCGTACTTTTTTTCGTACCCATAGAGTACTTAAGCGTGTGATTTTTGATTCCTTTTACAAGGCCATTCGGCCTCCGTTTTGCTTGCCGTTTGCGCCGGCGTGCCTTATTTATCGTTCGGTCGATATCACATCGGTACTTCAAAGAGAATTACAAACGTTTTTTTTTCATACTTTTTTTCGTACCCATAGAGTACTTAAGCGTGTGATTTTTGATTCCATGTACAAGGCCATTCGGCCTCCGTTTTGCTTGCCCTTTGCGCCGGCGTGCCTTATTTATCGTTCGGTCGATATCACATCGGTACTTCAAAGAGAATTACAAACGTTTTTTTTCGTACTTTTTTTCGTACCCATAG
The DNA here is from genome assembly GCA_036785695.1 of Gentiana straminea. Taxonomy (NCBI): domain Eukaryota; kingdom Viridiplantae; phylum Streptophyta; class Magnoliopsida; order Gentianales; family Gentianaceae; genus Gentiana; species Gentiana straminea. The sequence continues at coordinate 51,997 of JAVUPR010000564.1, forward strand.
AGTACTTAAGCGTGTGATTTTGGATTCCTTTTACAAGGCCATTCGGCCTCGTTTTGCTTGCCGTTTGCGCCGGCGTGCCTTATTTATCGTTCGGTCGATATCACATAAGTACTTCAAAGAGAATTACAAACGTTTTTTTTCGTACTTTTTTTCGTACCCATAGAGTACTTAGCGTGTGATTTTTGATTCCTTGTACAAGGCCATTCGGCCTCCGTTTTGCTTGCCGTTTGCACCGGCGTGCCTTATTTATCGTTCGGTCGATATCACATCGGTACTTCAAAGAGAATTACAAACGTTTTTTTCGTACTTTTTTTCGTACCCCAGAGTACTTAAGCGTGTGATTTTTGATTCCTTGTACAAGGCCATTCGGCCTCTCCGTTTTGCTTGCCGTTTGAGCCGGCGTGCCTTATTTATCGTTCGGTCGATATCACATCGGTACTTCAAAGAGAATTACAAACGTTTTTTTTCGTACTTTTTTTCGTACCCAGAGAGTACTTAACTGTGTGATTTTTGATTCCTTGTACGAGGCCATTCTGGCCTCCGTTTTTCTTGCCGTTTGCGCCGGCGTGCCTTATTTATCGTTCTGGTCGATATCACATCAGTACTTTAAAGAGAATTACAAACGTTTTTTTTCGTACTTTTTTTCGTACCCAGAGAGTACTTAAGCGTGTGATTTTTGATTCCTTTTACAAGGCCATTCGGCTCTCGTTTTGCTTGCCGTTTGCGCCGGCGTGCCTTATTTATCGTTCGGTCGATATCACATCAGTACTTCAAAGAGAATTACAAACGTTTTTTTTCGTACTTTTTTTCGTACCCATAGAGTACTTAACTCGTGTGATTTTTGATTTCTTGTACAAGGCCATTCTAGCCTCCGTTTTGCTTGCCGTTTGCGCCGGCGTGCCTTATTTATCGTTCTGGTCGATATCACATCAGTACTTCAAAGAGAATTACTAACGTTTTTTTTCATACTTTTTTTCGTACCCATAGAGTACTTAAGCGTGTGATATTTGATTGCTTGTACAAGGCCATTCGGCCTCCGTTTTGCTTGCCGTTTGCGCCGGCGTGCCTTATTTATTGTTCGGTCGATATCACATCGGTACTTCAAAGAGAATTACAAACGTTTTTTTTTCGTACTTTTTTTCGTACTTAAGCGTGTGATTTTAGATTCCTTGTACAAGGCCATTCGGCCTCCGTTTTGCTTGCCGTTTGCGCCGGCGTGCCTTATTTATCGTTCGGTCGATATCACATCGGTACTTCAAAGAGAATTACAAACGTTTTTTTCGTACCCATAGAGTACTTAAGCGTGTGATTTTTGATTCCTTGTACAAGGCCATTCGGCCTCCATTTTGCTTGTCGTTTGCGCCGGCGTGCCTTATTTATCGTTCGGTCGATATCACATCGTACTTCAAAGAGAATTACAAACGTTTTTTTCGTACTTTTTTTCGTACCCATAGAGTACTTAAGCGTGTGATTTTTGATTCCTTGTACAAGGCCATTCTGGCCTCCGTTTTGCTTGCCGTTTGCGCCGGCGTGCCTTATTTATCGTTCTAGTCGATATCACATCAGTACTTCAAAGAGAATTAGAAACGTTTTTTTTTCGTACTTTTTTTCGTACCCATAGAGTACTTAACTGTGTGATTTTTGATTCCTTGTACAAGGCCATTCTGGCCTCCGTTTTGCTTGCCGTTTCCACCGGCATGCCTTATTTATCGTTCTGGTCGATATCACATCAGTACTTCAAAGATAATTACAAACGTTTTTTTCGTACTTTTTTTCGTACCCATAGAGTACTTAACAGTGTGATTTTTGATTCCTTGTACAAGGCCATTCTGGCCTCCGTTTTGCTAGCCGTTTGCGTCGGCGTGCCTTATTTATCGTTCTGGTCGATATCACATCAGTACTTCAAAGAGAATTACAAACGTTTTTTTTCGTACTTTTTTTCGTACCCATAGAGTACTTAAGCTTGTGTGATTTTTGATTCCTTGTACAAGGCCATTCGGCCTCCGTTTTGCTTGCCATTTGCGCCGGCGTGCCTTATTTATCGTTCGGTCGATATCACATAAGTACTTCAAAGAGAATTACAAACGTTTTTTTCGTACTTTTTTCATACCCATAGAGTACTTAAGCGTGTGATTTTTGATTCCTTGTACAAGGCCATTCGGCCTCCGTTTTGCTTGCCGTTTGCGCCGGCGTGCCTTATTTATCGTTCTAGTCGATATCACATCAGTACTTCAAAGTGAATTACAAACGTTTTTTTCGTACTTTTTTTCATACCCATAGAGTATTTAACTGTGTGATTTTTGTTTCCTTGTACAAGGCCATTCGGCCTCCGTTTTGCTTGCCGTTTGCGCCGGCGTGCCTTATTTATCGTTCGGTCTATATCACATCACTACTTCAAAGAGAATTACAAACGTTTTTTTTTCGTACTTTTTTTCGTACCCATAGAGTACTTAAGCTCGTGTGATTTTTGATTCCTTGTACAAGGCCATTCTGGCCTCCGTTTTGCTTGCCGTTTGCGCCGGCTTGCCTAATTTATCGTTCGGTCGATATCACATCGGTACTTCAAAGAGAATTACAAACGTTTTTTTCGTACCCATAGAGTACTTAGCTTGTGTGATTTTTGATTCCTTGTACAAGGCCATTCGGCCTCCGTTTTGCTTGCCGTTTGCGCCGGCGTGCCTTATTTATCGTTCGGTCGATATCACATCGGTACTTCAAAGAGAATTACAAACTTTTTGTTTCGTACTTTTTTTCGTACCCATAGAGTACTTAAGCGTGTGATTTTTGATTCCTTGTACAAGGCCATTCGGGCCTCCGTTTTGCTTGCCGTTTGCGCCGGCGTGCCTTATTTATCGTTCGGTCGATATCACATCGTACTTCAAAGAGAATTACAAACATTTTTTTTCATACTTTTTTTCGTACCCATAGAGTACTTAACTGTGTGATTTTTGATTCCTTGTACAAGGCCATTCTGGCCTCCGTTTTGCTTGCCGTTTGCACCGGCATGCCTTATTTATCGTTCTGGTCGATATCACATCGGTACTTCAAAGAGAATTACAAACGTTTTTTTCGTACCCATAGAGTACTTAGCGTGTGATTTTTGATTCCTTGTACAAGGCCATTCGGCCTCCGTTTTGCTTGCCGTTTGCGCCGGCGTGCCTTATTTATCGTTCGGTCGATATCACATCGGTACTTCAAAGAGAATTACAAACGTTTTTTTCGTACTTTTTTTCGTACCCATAGAGTACTTAAGCGTGTGATTTTTGATTCCTTGTACAAGGCCATTCGGCCTCCGTTTTGCTTGCCGTTTGCACCGGCGTGCCTTATTTATCGTTCTGGTCGATATCACATCAGTACTTCAAAGAGAATTACAAACGTTTTTTTTTCAAACTTTTTTTCGTACCCATAGAGTACTTAAGCGTGTGATTTTTGATTCCTTGTACAAGGCCATTCGGCCTCCGTTTTGCTTGCCGTTTGCGCCGGCGTGCCTTATTTATCGTTCGGTCGATATCACATCGGTACTTCAAAGAGAATTACAAACATTTTTTTTTTTCATACTTTTTTTCGTACCCATAGAGTACTTAAGCGTGTGATTTTTGATTCCATGTACAAGGCCATTCGGCCTCCGTTTTGCTTGCCGTTTGCGCCGGCGTGCCTTATTTATCGTTCGGTCGATATCACATCGTACTTCAAAGAGAATTACAAACGTTTTTTTTTCGTACTTTTTTTCGTACCCATAGAGTACTTAGCTTGTGTGATTTTTGATTCTTTTACAAGGCCATTCGGCCTCTCCGTTTTGCTTGCCGTTTGCGCCGGCGTGCCTTATTTATCGTTACGGTCGATATCACATCGGTACTTCAAAGAGAATTACAAACGTTTTTTTTTCATACTTTTTTTCGTACCCATAGAGTACTTAAGCGTGTGATTTTTGATTCCATGTACAAGGCCATTCGGCCTCCGTTTTGCTTGCCGTTTGCGCCGGCGTGCCTTATTTATCGTTCGGTCGATATCACATCGGTACTTCAAAGAGAATTACAAACGTTTTTTTTCGTACTTTTTTTCGTACCCATAGAGTACTTAGCGTGTGATTTTGATTCCTTTTACAAGGCCATTCGGCCTCCGTTTTGCTTGCCGTTTGCGCCGGCGTGCCTTATTTATCGTTCGGTCGATATCACATAAGTACTTCAAAGAGAATTACAAACGTTTTTTTTTCGTACTTTTTTTCGTACCCATAGAGTACTTAAGCGTGTGATTTTTGATTCCTTGTACAAGGCCATTCGGCCTCCGTTTTGCTTGCCGTTTGCACCGGCGTGCCTTATTTATCGTTCGGTCGATATCACATCGGTACTTCAAAGAGAATTACAAACGTTTTTTTTTCGTACTTTTTTTCGTACCCATAGAGTACTTAAGCGTGTGATTTTTGATTCCTTGTACAAGGCCATTCGGCCTCCGTTTTGCTTGCCGTTTGAGCCGGCGTGCCTTATTTATCGTTACGGTCGATATCACATCGGTACTTCAAAGAGAATTACAAACGTTTTTTTTCGTACTTTTTTTCGTACCCATAGAGTACTTAGCTGTGTGATTTTTGATTCCTTGTACAAGGCCATTCCGGCCTCCGTTTTCTTGCCGTTTGCGCCGGCGTGCCTTATTTATCGTTCTGGTCGATATCACATCAGTACTTCAAAGAGAATTACAAACGTTTTTTTTTCGTACTTTTTTTCGTACCCATAGAGTACTTAAGCGTGTGATTTTTGATTCCTTGTACAAGGCCATTCGGCCTCCGTTTTGCTTGCCGTTTGCGCCGGCGTGCCTTATTTATCGTTCGGTCGATATCACATCGGTACTTCAAAGAGAATTACAAACGTTTTTTTTTCGTACTTTTTTTCGTACCCATAGAGTACTTAAGCGTGTGATTTTTGATTCCTTGTACAAGGCCATTCGGCCTCCGTTTTGCTTGCCGTTTGCGCCGGCGTGCCTTGTTTATCGTTCGGTCGATATCACATCGGTACTTCAAAGAGAATTACAAACGTTTTTTTCGTACTTTTTTTCGTACCCATAGAGTACTTAAGCGTGTGATTTTTGATTCCTTGTACAAGGCCATTCGGCCTCCGTTTTGCTTGCCGTTTGCGCCGGCGTGCCTTATTTATCGTTCGGTCGATATCACATCGGTACTTCAAAGAGAATTACAAACGTTTTTTTCGTACTTTTTTTCGTACCCATAGAGTACTTAAGCGTGTGATTTTTGATTCCTTGTACAAGGCCATTCTGGCCTCCGTTTTGCTTGCCGTTTGCGCCGGCGTGCCTTATTTATCGTTCTGGTCGATATCACATCAGTACTTCAAAGAGAATTACAAATGTTTTTTTTCGTACTTTTTTTTTGTACCCATAGAGTACTTAACTGTGTGATTTTTGATTCCTTGTACAAGGCCATTCTTGCCTCCGTTTTGCTTGCCGTTTGCACCGGCGTGCCTTATTTATCGTTCTGGTCGATATCACATCAGTACTTCAAAGAGAATTACAAACGTTTTTTTTGTACTTTTTTTCGTACCCATAGAGTACTTAAGCGTGTGATTTTTGATTCCTTGTACAAGGCCATTCGGCCTCCGTTTTGCTTGCCGTTTGCGCCGGCGTGCCTTATTTATCGTTCGGTCGATATCACATCGGTACTTCAAAGAGAATTACAAACGTTTTTTTTCGTACTTTTTTTCGTACCCATAGAGTACTTAAGCTTGTGTGATTTTTGATTCCTTGTACAAGGCCATTCGGCCTCCGTTTTGCTTGCCGTTTGCGCCGGCGTGCCTTATTTATCGTTCGGTCGATATCACATCGGTAGTACTTCAAAGAGAATTACAAACGTTTTTTTTTCGTACTTTTTTTCGTACCCATAGAGTACTTAGCGTGTGATTTTTGATTCCTTGTACAAGGCCATTCGGCCTCCGTTTTGCTTGCCGTTTGCGCCGGCGTGCCTTATTTATCGTTCGGTCGATATCACATCGGTACTTCAAAGAGAATTACAAACGTTTTTTTTTCGTACTTTTTTTCGTACCCATAAAGTACTTAAGCGTGTGATTTTTGATTCCTTGTACAAGGCCATTACGGCCTCCGTTTTGCTTGCCGTTTGCGCCGGCGTGCCTTATTTATCGTTCGGTCGATATCACATCGGTACTTCAAAGAGAATTACAAACGTTTTTTTTTCGTACTTTTTTTCGTACCCATAGAGTACTTAGCGTGTGATTTTTGATTCCTTGTACAAGGCCATTCGGCCTCCGTTTTGCTTGCCGTTTGAGCCGGCGTGCCTTATTTATCGTTCGGTCGATATCACATCGGTACTTCAAAGAGAATTACAAACATTTTTTTTCGTACTTTTTTTCGTACCCATAGAGTACTTAAGCGTGTGATTTTTGATTCCTTGTACAAGGCCATTCCGGCCTCCGTTTTGCTTGCCGTTTGCGCCGGCGTGCCTTATTTATCGTTACGGTCGATATCACATCGGTACTTCAAAGAGAATTACAAACGTTTTTTTTCGTACTTTTTTTCGTACCCGCAGAGTACTTAAGCGTGTGATTTTTGATTCCTTGTACAAGGCCATTCGGCCTCCGTTTTGCTTGCCGTTTGCGCCGGCGTGCCTTATTTATCGTTACGGTCGATATCACATCGGTACTTCAAAGAGAATTACAAACGTTTTTTTTCGTACTTTTTTCGTACCCATAGAGTACTTAGCGTGTGATTTTTGATTCCTTGTACAAGGCCATTCGGCCTCCGTTTTGCTTGCCGTTTGCGCCGGCGTGCCTTATTTATCGTTTGGTCGATATCACATCGGTACTTCAAAGAGAATTACAAACGTTTTTTTTCGTACTTTTTTTCGTACCCATAGAGTACTTAAGCGTGTGATTTTTGATTCCTTGTACAAGGCCATTCGGCCTCCGTTTTGCTTGCCGTTTGCGCCGGCGTGCCTTATTTATCGTTCGGTCGATATCACATCGGTACTTCAAAGAGAATTACAAACGTTTTTTTTTCGTACTTTTTTTCGTACCCATAGAGTACTTTAGCGTGTGATTTTTGATTCCTTGTACAAGGCCATTCGGCCTCCGTTTTGCTTGCCGTTTGCGCCGGCGTGCCTTATTTATCGTTCGGTCGATATCACATCGGTACTTCAAAGAGAATTACAAACGTTTTTTTTCGTACTTTTTTTCGTACCCATAGAGTACTTAAGCGTGTGATTTTTGATTCCTTGTACAAGGCCATTCGGCCTCCGTTTTGCTTGCCGTTTGCGCCGGCGTGCCTTATTTATCGTTCGGTCGATATCACATCGGTACTTCAAAGAGAATTACAAACGTTTTTTTTCGTACTTTTTTTCGTACCCATAGAGTACTTAAGCTTGTGTGATTTTTGATTCCTTGTACAAGGCCATTCGGCCTCCGTTTTGCTTGCCGTTTGCGCCGGCGTGCCTTATTTATCGTTCGGTCGATATCACATCGTACTTCAAAGAGAATTACAAACGTTTTTTTTCGTACTTTTTTTCGTACCCATAGAGTACTTAGCGTGTGTGATTTTTGATTCCTTGTACAAGGCCATTACGGCCTCCGTTTTGCTTGCCGTTTGCGCCGGCGTGCCTTATTTATCGTTCGGTCGATATCACATCGGTACTTCAAAGAGAATTACAAATGTTTTTTTTTCGTACTTTTTTTCGTACCCATAGAGTACTTAAGCGTGTGATTTTTGATTCCTTGTACAAGGCCATTCGGCCTCCGTTTTGCTTGCCGTTTGCGCCGGCGTGCCTTATTTATCGTTACGGTCGATATCACATCGGTACTTCAAAGAGAATTACAAACGTTTTTTTTCGTACTTTTTTTCGTACCAATAGAGTACTTAGCGTGTGATTTTTGATTCCTTGTACAAGGCCATTCGGCCTCCGTTTTGCTTGCCGTTTGCGCCGGCGTGCCTTATTTATCGTTCGGTCGATATCACATCGGTACTTCAAAGAGAATTACAAACGTTTTTTTCGTACTTTTTTTCGTACCCATAGAGTACTTAAGCGTGTGATTTTTGATTCCTTGTACAAGGCCATTCGGCCTCCGTTTTGCTTGCCGTTTGCGCCGGCGTGCCTTATTTATCGTTCGGTCGATATCACATCGGTACTTCAAAGAGAATTACAAACGTTTTTTTTTCGTACTTTTTTTCGTACCCATAGAGTACTTAAGCGTGTGATTTTTGATTCCTTGTACAAGGCCATTCGGCCTCCGTTTTGCTTGCCGTTTGCGCCGGCGTGCCTTATTTATCGTTTCGGTCTAAACGAAACAAAGAACATAAATTAAAGATCTAAACCTACAAGGGGTTTAGGAGCCTACCTTTTTATGGTGCTTAACTCCAAGAACGATAGATCTCCAAGAACACGTATTTTGAGAAGCCACGACCTTCCAACGTGTGTCTCCCAAAGCAACACCGGGTGGATGGTGTTTCCCGCCGCCGGACCTCCTTGATATGCTACCGGAATAATCCCGAAGATTATTCCAACTCGAAACCCAAAGAACTATAGCCGAAAATTCCAAGCTATATTCTTACACTAATGGCGTGAATAATGTGTGTCAAAAGGCTTAGGATAACTCTCTTTATATAGGAGAGTAAAACTTAACCTCCAAGGATTAAATAATTAAGAGATAATTATTCCATTAATCCTTTTTCCAAATAAAAGATAAATAAAATAATTATCCCAAACAAATTAGGATAAATCATATTATTATCTAATATTCCATGAATTATCATTTAACAAATAAAAGATAAATCACACATTAAATAATTATCCAAGAAAACTAATTTCCTAATAATTATTAACCACAAAAGTGGCGCCACCTTTTTATTAAAAGGTTCACACGCACAAAACCATATTTGACCAATTAGGTCAAAAGGTCAACACACTAATTTGGGCCGAGTCCACGAAAAATGTCTTTTCCGTGTATTTAATTATTTAGTCCAACTAAACAATTAATCCACATATCAATTAAATAGCCCAATCCACTATTTAATTATAATTGAGGTGCAACGACGAGAAACCTATATGCTATATTAGGAGCCACGTCGGGGACCATGGACCCATATTCAGTAGCTACAATAAATCGAATAAAATTATTCATCGACAGAATAATTATATCCAACCTATTAATTCCGGGATTACACCACCATAAACCCGAAACTGAACTCTATCGAATATAGATAACTTACACTCAATTTATGAGTCGAAAGCGTCCACTGATATAATCATTACATACGGATAAATCCTCCATAGACTGTTCACTTCGATTCGGGATATTTCCGTAAACCCTTCTCGAAACATATTATCCTTATTCACCATTAACCCCCTAGTGATCAATTAGTTCATAACCAATATGATATGAACTCGGCCGATCGATCAGTTTCTAGGGTCAACAAATAAAGGAAGCGTATGTCTACTTCCCGAGGGAAGGAATGGATTCCATATCTGTGATAGCACGGACTACTCACTCATCCCAGAATAGAGCCAATGAGAAGTGTTGGACCACATACTTCGAAGTGATCCTTACTAACACATCAAACTCTACCCTAGTTTAAGCAGTTGTCAGTGTGATCACCTCAGGATTGAGATTAATCCATATATGATCATCTTGTGATTCGATAAGACTTCTCGATTACGGAATTATATCGAGAACTCAAATCAAATCGGTCCAGCCCTATATGATTATCATCATATATAAATTCCCCACTAGGTACCCTATTACCGACGGTCCGGATAAGGCTGTCACACCTAAGGTGTTACGGGCGCATTATTAGCAAATTAATCTTGAGACCCGTACTCAGATTAATAAACGCTACGGACTAAGTTAATTTTAAGTACATCTCACTAACTCAATCCTCTTGTGTATAGCCTTACTCTGAGTTATGTGATTACATAAACGAGGTACTTAGGGTTTTCAGTAGTGTCTTAATATAAGCATAAGCGCATATAATTAAGATGAATTATTTATTACGTCCTAAAACAATTAGATAATTGTCTTTCGGGCACCACACCTTACAATCTCCCACTTGCACGAAAGGCAAGTGGATTAATTGTTTTAGAGCACACCCTTATTTATCTATATCTACAACATTCTCCCACTTGCTCAAAACAAGTGAGACGTATCCCTCAAATCTGTACCCTCCAAGCGCATCTTAGTAATTCATCCTTCCAAGCACGACCGGAGTGTGCCGCCGGCCAGGTAGGTCGGTGACCCGGCGCGTACTTAGAATCCGAATACCATGTGACTGGTACACGATCGAGGTAGGTTGGCTGCTTGAGTCAATCTTTGGGATCGAAACGTCGCCTTTCCATCTAATCCGGTGGTACGATTTCAATATGCTTTTGATTCAACACTGAGGACGAAATCGACTTAACGATCATCCTTCATCGACCTAAAGCGAATCAATGTTATCACTTATATTCTAGTTTGCACATGAATATACTAGCATATTATTCCTCATTCTCCCGAAGAGACTTGAGGATTCACTAAACATCCCATTTAGAATTCATCTACAGGTTTAGACAAGCATTCCGAGAGGTAGGGTAGACTACATCGTTAATCTTTTGCATAAATGCAAGAATGTCTTAACCAAGTGAATGGATGGGATTGCCAATGATCGATTCTCGTGAATTTGACCGAATCAAAATATTTTAGAATGAATCCCGATGGCATGTCAGATTCTGACTTCAGATAACACACCCATGTTGTTCCCAACTGTTTCAGTGTTATCATTCACAAACACTAATCTATATACTACTTTACTAATATTGATGCCCAGTCTACAAAAGACTTATCAACATTCTGGTCAAGTCCACATATTAAAATATATGACTTTGAAATGACCTAGAGGTTTGCTTTAATCCCCGAAGGATATAAGCTATGGCAGGCATCCTGCCAAAAAAAGGTTCTTTCTGAATAAATTAAGATACCGTTGGTCTCGCAAAAAAGTCTTAGGGAATCACCCCTATTTTCTGTGTTTTAACGAATCCATTATTTGTTCTTAGCTAAAACCCTTCTGTTCTGAATGAATTCAGATTCCATTGTTCGGCAAGGAAGTCTTAGGGAATCACCCCTATTTCTCGCTTTCGACGAAATCAAGCAAGACTGAGTGATAAGAGAGATCACGGTCTGGTTAACTCTCTACCTTTTAGGGAATCACCCCTAAATTACTCAGCTTTGCGTTGAAAGTTAAACTTTCCTATTCATTCGACTCTTCTCCGTGTAGTTCCAATTACTCCCACTGGGCCTGAGATACTCAGGTGGTTCTACAAGAGTTTCAACAGAACTGGAGTATCATACTCCATTCACAAGGTTATGGCTTTTAAACCAACCTCTATGATCAGGATCCTATACAGTCCACGAAGGACTATAGGTCATCAATCTACCCTATAGACCATAAGGTCCTGCAATGGGTAATGGACAAACCATACTCCACTTGCGTTCGGGGTGGAGTGATATCGATCTAGTTTAGTAGTTTTTATTAGTGTTTTCACCAACTCGCCGGTGTTGGATGTGGGTGAACAAATCAGTTAGTAACATCTTGAGTACAAATACTTCAAGATCAAAGGTTGTTATTTATAGACTCTATCAGACCGAGTTTGACAGTGTCACCGTCGTTCTCTGATTTTATGAGTTTTATAACCAACCTTCACCCAATGCATTAAGATATTTCACGCTCTGAACGTGCACGCAAAATTTCCAGTCCTACCTTCAAGTACTCGGTGCTAAACGCCTCTATTTACGGAAGTGGGGTGAACCAAATTCACTCTTTTATCCACAAATGCGTAGGCATCTTTTTGTTAGGAACATTTTATTATGTTTTGATGATGGGGTTATAGCAAACCCGAAATAAGTTAGAATTCAGGTCTTTTTAGAGTCGACAAATTGTATAAGTTAAGTCGGACAAGGCATCTTGGTAGGACGGCAAAGGCAAGAACGAGATATTCGGCAAAGTGAACCCGACCAAGCACCGAGCGAGAGAGAAGTAATGAAGACATTATGGTCTGACTTATAACCAAGGAAGTCTGTGATGACCTTGGATAAGTCTAAGTTGTGTTTTAAGTGATAAAACTCAATGTTCAAATATGGTGTACACTGGTCTCACCCAAATCAAGGATCAGTGAAGTTCAAAGACTCTCCAAATACTAGAACAAAGAAGGAAACAGTGAATCGGCTGAGTAAACTGAAACGGCAAAGAGAAAACAAAACAGCGAAGAAGAAGTGACGGCTAAGTCAGTAGGCTCACTCGACCGTTCTAGAAACGGCGAAGAGACACTTACAAGGTCAGAATTGATATACGATGAAGATTCAGAAGATCATGCATTAAATGCTCAAATCATTAAAGGATCAATCAAGGACGGATTATCGCTATACGTTTGAAGAAAGAATCCGATCAACGAAATTAAGGAGAATACAATTAAAGGGAATCAAGAATAAAATCAAGGATTATTCCCTCATTAATATAGCCAACAGACGGAATTTCAAAAACGAAGGTATTCAAGGCTATAAATAGAAGGCATTTGAGAAAAAAGAAAACAACGATTAAGAAAGAAAAATCAAGCAGAAACTCTGTCAATTCGGAAAGCCTTCTCTCTGAAATTACAAGGATACATCTAGTGATCAACTCAGATCTCAAAGCTACAAAGTCATACTCAGAACTGAGATTGATCAAGCAAGTGTGTGAATCACATTCACATCAAACTGAAGCAACCGAATCGAGGCAATCCGAGAAGGAGTTGAATCCGTGATAGTTGTTGAAGGATCTTGATCTTAAGGAACGACAAAAGGAAGACCGAATCACCGAAGCACGTTGCGGTCAAGGAGTGATAGTCTTGTAGGTTGTGAAGCTTGGGAAGCCAAGGACAATCATACTATTGTATACGTGAAAACAATAGTGAATTCCTCCAATCATCACAGGAGAAGAGTGGATTAAGGGATTACACCACCCTGAACCACTATAAGCCTTGTGTCAATTTAATTTCTGCAATTTACTTTACAGCATTCATTTAATTTGCCTATATCATAGCTTATATCTGTGACTGTCTACATTGATTTGAAAACAACATAGTAAGAAGGGACTTATCCGCTGCCCAAAAGCTTCTAAATATAAGAAAAGTTTTTTAAACTCCACTATAGTCATTCACCCCCCCTCTGACTATAGTTTCACCCTTCTATGGGACCAACAATTGGTATCAGAGCAGTGTTCCTAGTATCAGAACCTGTTCAGATCTAATTTCTGGTAACAAGGAGATCACATATTTTCAAAGTAGTTTTCAAATCTGAGTTTTCCATTTATTGACATTTATTTCTTCAATTGCACTGATGGATTCCTCAAACTTCTTGTCAAAAGTACCTGTTTTTAATGTTAACAATTTTGATGAATATAAAATAAGAATGCTATCTCATCTTGCAGCAACTCATGAAGAGATGCTGGATGTAATCAATGATGGACCAATCACAATCACTACGGTGGTAGGCACAGGAGCAGATCAAGGAAAGGAAATTGACAAACCTAAAAAGGATTGGACCAAGGATGACAGGAGAAGAGCAAATCTGGACTTTGTTGCAAAAGACATGATCTTGAAGACCCTAGACAAGCAACATGTTCATGAGAATTAAAGACTGCAAAACAGCAAAGGAGATGTGGGACAAGCTATCATTGATAAATGAAGGATCTGAAGCAGTTAAAGAAAACAAATTATTTGTTGCAAAATAGAAATTTGAGAACTTTAAAATGAAGGCTGGTGAATCCATTGATCAAATGGACAACTGATTCTCAAGCATCATCAGTGAATTACAACAGCTTGGGCACATATATCCTCAAAAAGAAGTATGCTTGAAGATCTTGAGAGGACTACCTGAAAGATGGAAGATCATAACATCAGTAATCAGAGGAACAACAAATCTTGCAAGCACTGACACTTTGACACTGATGTCCCAGTTAAAAGCTCATGAATTCGAATTGAACGGCGAAGATGGTGCTCCGGCAGAGACACACAAAATCACTGCATTAGCTGCACCCCAGCAAAGTAACTTTGCCGAATGCATCAGCAAAGAGACACAAGAACTAAAAGAACAGGTAGCTTTATTAGTTAAACATTTTGACAGGTTTAAAAAGAAGCCATTCAAAGGAAATTCATCATCAAACAAAAAGTCAAGCTCAAACATAGACATGAAGAAGAAAGATGATGAATACAGATGCTTCAACTGCAACAAGAAAGGTCACTTCAAGGCTGATTGTCCTGAAGAAAATGACAAGGATGATGAAAAGAAGAAATACAGAGCGTCTGAAAAGAGAAAGAGCAAGAAGGCACTTAAGGCAGAATCCAGCAGTGAAAAGCATGAAGAATCATCTGATAATGACTCAGATGATAGTGATGAAGAAGATAGCTCAGAAAATGAAAAAGCATGCCTATGCCTCATGACCAAAGAATTTGATGAAGATAAAAGTGATGGCTCAGACACTGAGGAAACAAGCCTATGTTTAATGGCTAAAGAATCAGATGAGGTAACATCTAGTTCCTGTTCTTCATCAAATGCATCCACATCTAACACTGCACAATCCTCTAGTCTCCCATTAGATACAGCAGACCTAGTCCAAAATGTCATGACTAAATTTGATGAAATCGAAAAGAATCATGAAATTCTGGAAAAGGAATGCAAGGATCTAAGAAAAGAGAATAAGAGGTTAAAGAAAGAACTGGATGAAGCAAAAGCTAAATTAACTAGTAAGGAGACCTACTTAAATGATCAACAAAAAGCGAGATGATCATACATACGTTACTAAAAGATCGATTAAGAAAATCTCCTCACCGGTGAAGGTATCCACGCACCACTAAAAGCACCAGCTTACAAACCCTCAAAAAGGTTTGGATCCAGATCTGGTCTTGGCTACAACAGTCAGGATGAAAGTAGGAATAATGGTCAACACCATTCTAAATTGAGGACCACTAGTGGACCAAATTTTAGAAAGGGACAGACCATGTCTCCAACAGATCATCTGTTCCGGTGAAGTCAAAACCCGAGTGTAGTGAAACAGCAAACTAAATCCTCATTCCAGTCAATCAAGAACAAAAACCATCTGAAAGGAAAAGGAAGACTTTACCCTTCAGAGGATGATTGGAATGTTGCTCCTGCAAAATACAAGAGGAAACCATTCCACAAAATGCATCATGTGTTTAAGAAAAACCAATCTGTTCCTAGACACATGAAGCAAGAAAGGTTTCCTACTGCATTTTGGAAAGTGAAGAAGGATGCAAATGCACCAAGAGGTGGAGAAAAGTATCAGAATACCTTCAGTAAAAATACTAGAAGCTATTCTGCCATGCCTTATACATATGAAGTTGATGACTTCAATTATCCAAAAAGAAGCCCTTTTGGATACACCCTTGGTATGGAAGGCATGATTGCTAACAGGTATGGACCCAAACAGTGTTGGGTACCTAAACTTAATTAATCTATTTTGTAGGATGTCTGGTACATAGACAGTGGATGTTCCAGACACATGACGAGAAACAAGAGATGGCTCACCGACTTCAAAGCTTTTGATGGACCCAAAGTCACATTTGGAGGTAAAGAAAACCCCGGCAAAATTAAGGGGAAGGCACAATACTCAAGAACAATCTAAAGATTCAAAATGTGGCATATGTCAAGGGACTTAACTTCAATCTGATGAGCATCAGTCAATTTTGTGACAAAGGCTACAATGTGCACTTCAACAAAGAAGGATGCAAAGTGATTCACAGTCAAACCAACACAGTAGTTCTTGCAGGTAGATGACAAGACAACATGTATGTGGTGGACTGGAGAACAGCCAAGGCAGAAACATGTCTACTTGTCAAGAATAAACAATCAACAAGCTGGATTTGGCACAAAAGATTAAATCACCTGAATTTCAAGACCATCAACAAACTATCAAGGAGCAAGTTAGTTGAAGGCCTGCCAGAGATCACATTCAAGAAAGAAAGTCTATGTGATGCTTGTCAGAAAGGAAAACAAATAAAAAGCTCATTCAAGTCAAAGCCTCATCAATCTACAACAAGAGTTCTACATCTGCTACACATGGACCTGTTTGGACCAGTCACACCAGTGAGTGTGAGTGGTAAGAAATACACTCTTGTAGTGGTGGATGACTTTTCTAAGTACACCTGGACCATATTCATGAACAAGAAGAAAGAAACACTCAAGAAGCTGCCAGATTTGTTGAGAAGACTCCAGAATGAAAAAGAGCTAAAAATTATCAAGATCAGATCAGATAGAGGCACTGAATTTCTAAATGAAATTATCAGAACCTATTGTGAAGAAAATGGAGTATTACATCAACTATCGCAGCAAAACAGAACTCCACAACAAAATGGTGTAGCAGAAAGAAGAAACAGAACCATCAAGGAAGCAGTCAGGACAATAATAGCAGAAGCATGTTTACCAAAGAGATTTTGGGCTGAAGCAGCAAACACAGCATGCCATACACAAAACAGATCAATCATCAACAAACATCATGGAAAAACTCCATATGAAATATGGAATGGTAGAAAACCCAATATCTCATATTTTCATATGTTTGGATCAAAATGTTTTGTCTTAAACAGGAATCAACTGCATACCTTTGATGAGAAGGCTGATGAAGCAATCTTCATGGGATACTCAGACACCAGTAAAGCATTCAGAGTACTAAATAAAAGAACTTTGGTGATTGAAGAATCAATACATGTGGTTTTTGATGAACCAAATACAAATGGTGAAGATCTTCAAGATCAAGAAGAGAAAGCACCACAAAGAGAAATCTATACAAATGCAACCATACCAACTACTATCCTGAATCATCATTTTGAAGATCAAGAGGAGCCACATACCAATACACCAGATGAAGCACCTCAAGTTGAAGTTCATGCTCAGCATGAAAGTATGGAAGCACCAAGTGAAGATCAACTTCAACCAGATCTAAATTGGCTAAGAGACCATCCTGAAGAACAAGTCATTGGAGACATTCACACAGAGTCGAACCGAGAAGACAAGCTGGAGCACATGCTAACTGCTTTCTATCACAAGTGGAACCAAGACCATAGATGATGCAATCCAAGATGCAGATTGGATCACGGCCATGCAAGAAGAACTAAATGAATTTGAAAGAAATGAAGTACGGGAACTTGTTGACGGACACGAAATGGCCAACATCATTGGTGCAAAATGGGTATTCGGGAACAAGATGGATGAGCAAGGAAGCTGTTGTCGAAACAAAGCAAGGCTAGTTGCAAAAGGCTATTCCCAAGCTGAAGGAATAGATTATGATGAAACATTTGCTCCAGTAGCAAGATTGGAAGCAATCAGACTTTTTCTAGCATTTGCTGCACACAAAGACTTCAAAGTCTATCAAGTGGATGTAAAGAGTGCATTCCTAAATGGACTTTTGGAAGAAGAATTTTATGTAGAACAACCTCCTGGATTTCAAATTAAAGGAAAAGAAGACAAAGTATACAAACTCAAGAAGGCCTCTATGGACTCAAACAGGCACCTAGAGCACTGGTATGAAGCTCATCACGAGTTTTTCGATCAAGAATGGATTCAAAGCAAAGGAACTATTGACAAGACTCTATTTAAAGCGGAGGAAGGAGCAAGCACATTGCTAGTGCAAATCTATGTTGATGATATAATCTTTGGATCAGAGGATGAAAAGCTGTGTGAGAAATTTGCAAACCTGATGAAGAGCAAATTTCATATGAGCATGATGGGAGAATTAAACTACTTCCTTGGCCTTCAAGTAAAGCAAATGAAGGATGGCATTTTCATTAGTCAAGCAAAGTATACAAGAGATTTGATACACAAGTATGGGGTGGATACAAGTGGCACAGCAGACACACCAATGTGTGCCAGAGTCATACTTGGAAAAGATGAAGAAGGAAAAGATGTTGATCAAAAAATGTATAGAGGAATTATTGGATCATTATTATACTTAACTGCAAGTAGACCTGACATAGCATTTGCAGTAGGAGTATGTGCAAGATTTCAAGCTCAACCAAAAGAATCACATCTTCTAGCAGCTAAAAGGATAATCAAATACTTGAAAAACACTTTAAATGTTGGTATTTGGTATCCAAAAGATGGAGGATTTACATTGATATCATATTCGGACTCGACTATCTTTGGATGCAAAATAGATAGAAAAAGCACCTCGGAACTTGCCAAATGCTAGGAACCGGACTAGTCTCTTGGTTCGGTAAAAAGCAAAACTCCATATCTACATCAACGGTGAAGCGAGAATATATAGCGACGGTAGGTTGTTGTGCACAATCTTGTGGATAAGACAACGGCTAAGGGACTATGGAGTAGAAGAGAAAACAATTCCAATCATGTTTGATAACACAAGTGCAATATCTATTACGAGAAAATCCGATTGCACTCAAGAACAAAGCACATTGATGTAAGACATCATTTTATCGAGAGACCATGTTGAAAAGGGGGATGTCATCCTAAAACACATACCCACCGAAGATCAATTGGTGACATCTTCACTAAACCACTCGGTTATGAAAGATTCGGCAAGCTAAGAAGCGAGTTAGGAATGATTGAAATTGAATAAGTATCCAAAAGCGGCTAACTAGAGTAATCGGCTAAGTGACTTCATTAAGCGGTACGACCTTTGCCGTTACGGGAGATGCGACAAGTAAGACACTGGCATCCAGCGAAGGTAACTTAACTGATTGTTAGGAACAGTTAAATAGAGCAGCTAAGTGAAGAACCTATTGAACGGCTAAGTGGCCAGCGAAGGCACTTCACCGAAATAAAGACTTGGACAAATTAAGAGTGTGATCAAAATCAATTCGATTACACGTGGAGAATAAGGAAATTATGGAGGATTATTACGTACACACGTGGCGATCAACTTATGATCATGGAGGTAATTATATTATTTTTCGAATTATGAACTCCTCGATTCCCGGGCTCTATCATTACTTGCCTCAAACCACACCCCCACTCCACTCGAATATCGTGATTTTCATACGCAAAATCACGCCATTATGCCACAAAATCCTTCCATATTCAAAACCACGTTCACACTACCCAAATCACACTATAAAAACAAGACTTAGAGATTTTCGAAATCTTTACGCTTTCTTGTCAATTACAAACCCTACTCTTGATTCTTTCTATTGCAAAGGCGAAATTCATTTCCAAAACTTCTCTCCTCTTCAAAAATGGCATCATCCTCCACAAACACCCAAATTTGGATATGAAAAATCGATTGCCACGGGATCCTTCTTTCAAGAAGAACACTACTTGAAACCGTGTGGAAATGACGAAGATGCCAAACGATTAGCGACGGAGTTGCAAAATCCTAAAGCTATCAACCTTCCTCAATCCTCCAACCACCGAGGTTTGCTATGAAAGTCTGATTTCCTTCTGGAAATCTGCACAATACGTGCCTGGGCTCCCTGCTGAAGAAGGTGACGAGTGGGATGAAGACAAGATTGTAGCATCTGTCAACGGAAAGGAAGTGGCGATTACAGAAAAGGTAATTCACAAACATCTCAAACTTTCCAATAAAGGTCAAGCAAAAGTGACACTTGTATCACAAAACTTGGATGGTTTCTGGGCAACCATTGCCAAAACGGCAAACCCAGGATCCACAAAGGTCAATTGTTTGAGATCGGCTTTAAAGAAACCATTCAATGAGTTTAGTGCCCTAATTGGCAAGACCATTGAAGGGAAATTGGGAGCAAATAATGCAATGACAGAAATCAGAATGAGGCTGATGGGAATCATCTACAATAATCTGCAATTCAAGCGGGCAAAATACTTCTTTCTAAGACTCAAAGAGCAAATCCAAGGTGAAGAAAAAGCGAGCAAACAAGGGGACAAAAGAAGGGAAGACAAAGAAAGGACAATTCGGGTGAAAAAGTCATATGGTATTCGGTTACACTATTTGTTGCAATGTCTCAAAGTCCCCACAGTACAACTCCACAAACTGCATGAATCCAAAGTCATGTTTACTTATCTTAAACAACAACAGAAGGAAGGAGAAGGGAAAAGGAAGAAATCCACACGCAGTACCACCGGTCAAAGAAAGAAACAAAAGATTCAGCGAAGTCTTGAAAAGACCGACTTTGCACAATTGATTGATGAAGAAGAAGAGGCAGAAGGTTCTGACACTGAAGCAGAACAGCAAGAAGAAGAAATCAGTGGGGATGAACAGCATCCTAATAAAGAAAACACTGGAGAGGATGAGGAATCATCTCCAGAAGAAGCTGTACAATTGATTGCAAACGATATAGATGATCGAATTGCAGAATATCTTGAGTGGAAGGAAGGTGATTCCAAACAATAGCTTCAAGACTCAGATCGCATGCTTGCTGAAGAAGCATGGCTATTTGACTTTCTGGGAATCACAACTCTGGTAGGTGTACTTGATGAATCACCTCTATGGGAAATGGTTGATGCAACCAAGGCAAAACTGCCCCAGATCTCTGGGAGACAAAGTGATGACTCAGAAGATGATGGGGATGATCATGATCAAGATGATGGTGATGATCATGATGACAATGATGATAATGATCATGATCAGGATAATAATGGTGATCTTGATCAAGACAGAGAAGAGAACTCTCCTGCACCAGATGCAATTGATGACACCACTCTTCTCCGTACACTTATGAAAACACAAGCCTCCGGCAAGTCTACATCTCCAGCAAAGACATCCACTCAACCGCCGTCGACGGCGTTCCGATAACAACAAACACATTGTGGACAACTTTGGTTCGAAATTTCTTGCCACTCCAGTCAAGACAACCCCCGGCATAGAAATAAGGGAAACAACAGCTCAAGCCACACCAGCATACACATCTACCCAAATACTTGAAGATCTAGATGTACATGCAGATGTCACTCAACATCAAGACAAGGGACAGCAGACAGTTCCAGAACCAGCTGAAACAAGGCAGAAACTCTCTCACCGAACACGGCATTACAAATGAAACTTTTGAGAAAGCGGCGGACTTTTGGTGAAGAATTGGAACGACAAGCAATGTATCTCGGATCCATGACTTGACTTTTAATGACAAAAGCTCCTCCATTGAAAACAAGTTTCGGGCCATTGCGAGAATACATTGATGCACAAAATATTGTTGTTCAACAACAAGGAGATACGATGAAGCAACTCAACATCAATATTAGTAACGATCTTGCGGGCCTCGGGCAACACATCTCCCAAGAAAACGAATCAGCGGCGTAGCTTTTGGGACTAGACTTCGGAGTGTCAATGAGAAATTGAATGATCACAACAAAAGATTCACTTCCATTGAATCAAAACTTGACTCTACGATTGGAACGGCGAGAGGCCACCAATAGCATCCTACTCCAAAGCAAAGGGATGATCTTTGCCAAAAAGGGGAAAAACCGGGATAAGCTTTGAAGGATCAACAATCGAGACCCCCAAATTTCACTGAAGAACAACTGAGGGCAAGGGACAGAGAAATAAGAATTAGAAATGAAGCAGAAGAACAACAAAGAAGGGTCAGAGAAGAAAGGGAAAAGGCCCTAAAGGAACCCTGCATTGGATTTCCTCACCCTATGCAAAGAAGAGATGATGATAGAGACAGGTCCGGCAGACAGCAAAGGCCTAGATCTAGTCAGCAAAGAGGATCAGCCAGTCAACACAGACTCAGCACCAGAGGAAAAACCAGCAGAGGTAGCAGCACCTCCAGATATACTGAGGAGCACAGGACTTACACTTGGTCACCAAAGCAAAGCGAGAATATGATGCGGATGTCTTGGACCATGTAAGAGAATTTTTCGGAGTACGGGAAGGACTCTATCCTCACTCCTCACAAGATGAAGCTCGGGGGCTGATTGGCTAAACTATCGGGATGAAAGGATGAGAACCGATATGGCCAAACTTTACAATGAAGTCAAAATAGAATTTGCACTTCTCAAACAAGCCAACAATAAACCAAGCTCAGCCATACCACTATCTGCAAAAGGATCAGAAGACACCGCCGGTGAAAAGCAAGAGGAATTCAAATATATGGCAAAATTCTTCAACCCTATGGGGAGAATGGAAAAACGGGAGCGAGTGGAGTCTCTACAAAAGCCTCAAGTTTGCGGATTCACATATTGCGAGGCTAGGGAAAGACTTGAAAAATATTTTGGAGAACCCAAGGCAAATGAGACCATGCACGATTTCAACGGACTCTTTGCCAAAAGAGTTTTTCGAGTGTATCGAATACACGGCTTTGGCTTGCGAAAGTGGAAGTTTCCGAAATTATTTGGAAAGACATGGAAGAGGTTCAAACTACAAAATTCAAGAGGTACAAGGCTGAATTGAGCAAAATGTAGTTTGTAACACTTGAATAAAGTCTTAGAACTTATTACCCTATGATGAATGAATAAAATTGTTGAACTTTTAATCTGTTGTGTATTATGAAAATTTTGATTACTTATGTTCAGGCTTATGAAGGTTTTGGCATCATCAAAAAGGGGGAAATTGTTAGGAACATTTTATTATGTTTTGATGATGGCCATACTAGGCATTTGTTATAGCAAACCGAAATAAGTTAGAAGTCTCGTATAGGTATTTACTTAGAGTCGACAAATTGTATAAGTTAAGTCAGACAAGTATTGTACCAGTTGGTAGGACGGCAAAGGCAAGAACAGATATTCGGCAAAGTGAACCCAGCCAAGCACCAGCAGAGAAGTAATGAAGACATTATGGTCTGACTTATAACCAAGGAAGTCTGTGATGACCTTGGATAAGTCTAAGTTGTGTTTTAAGTGATAAAACTCAATGTTCAAATATGGTGTACTGCTTGGTCTCACCCAAATCAAGGATCAGTGAAGTTCAAAGACTCTCCAAATACTAGAACAAAGAAGGAAACAGTGAATCGGCTGAGTAAACTGAAACGGCAAAGAGAAAACAAAACAGCGAAGAAGAAGTGACGGCTAAGTCAGTAGGCTCACTCGACCGTTCTAGAAACGGCGAAGAGACACTTACAAGGTCAAAATTGATATACGATGAAGATTCAGAAGATCATGCATTAAATGCTCAAATCATTAAAGGATCAATCAAGGACGGATTATCTGCTATACGTTTGAAGAAAGAATCCGATCACTGAAATTAAGGAGAATACAATTAAAGGGGAATCAAGAATAAAATCAAGGATTATTCCCTCATTAATATAGCCAACGGACGGAATTTCAAAAACGAAGGTATTCAAGGCTATAAATAGAAGGCATTGACGAGAAAAAGAAAACAACGATTAAGAAAGAAAAATCAAGCGAAACTCGTCAATTCGGAAAGCCTTCTCTGCGAAATTACAAGGATACATCTAGTGATCAACTCGGATCTCAAAGCTACAAAGTCATACTCGGAAGCGAGATTGATCAAGCAAGTGTGTGAATCACATTCACATCAAGCGAAGCAAGCCGAATCGAGGCAATCGAGAAGGAGTTGAATCTGTGATATTTGTTGAAGGATCTTGATCTTAAGGAACAACAAAAGGAAGACCGAATCACCGAAGCACATTGCGGTCAAGGAGTGATAGTCTTGTAGATTGTGAAGCTTGGGAAGCCAAGGACAATCATACTATTGTATCCGTGAAAACAATAGTGAATTCCTCCAATCATCACAGGAGAAGAGTGGATTAATGGATTACACCACCCTGAACCACTATAAGCCTTGTGTCAATTTAATTTCTGCAATTTACTTTACAACATTCATTTAATTTGCCTATATCATAGCTTATATACGTGATTTGTCTACATTGATTTGAAAACAACATAGTAAGAAGGGACTTATCCGCTGCCCAAAAGCTTCTAAATATAAGAAAAGTTTTATAAACTCCACTATAGTCATTCACCCCCCCCTCTGACTATAGTTTCACCCTTCTCTAGGACCAACACTTTTAGGTAGACTTCTCGGTTTTTCGTAAACCGTTATTTTGCAACCAATATCTTAAATGAGTTCAGCAGCGTATCGTAGCACATCAATAACTATGTAAGGCAAATTTATGGTGTATCCCTTAGTGAAAACATTTCACTGGGAGGCAGGCTGAGCATTAGTCCCGAAGACTACGCAACAACCTATTTCTGAGTATGGAATACTCTATCTCTGGTGAAATCAGAGATTTCCCCCAAATATTTTTGAATAAACTTACCGGAGTTTCGAGTAGTTATCAGACAATATGTCACTACTCAGAAGCTCCCACTAGCTTGTATCTTTCATATGACCCCGAAGGTTGATATGAACAAGCTATGTAACTTCTTTAAATCTATTACCCTTTCCCGATTGAAAGGAAGCTTAGTCATTGTTCCTTTGAGACAGTGTTCCTTTGACTGGGAGATAGGAATCACCCTAAGCCAGTCTTCAGATCTTATCTTTATGGAACATACACTAATTAATAGAGTAGAAAGAGGCGTTTATCGAAATATGGAAACCATTTGCGGTTATATATTTTAAGATGCGTTACTAATACCTTTTCAGCAATGCTTAGTGGTTCTGACTTTATCAAACAATAGTCCGAGTCTTAGGTTCGTGCTACGAATGTTATATTTATCGTCAATAAGACAAACAAATTATCCTATTGAAAATGAATATGCTCGTTCCAACGAATCCGAAAACAGAAAATGAATTTTTACGTGATACTCAAGAATTGAATCCGAGATTCATTTCCTTATATCACTCCCACTAGTCTATCGAAATAGCGCCCGTTGTCTAGTTTGTTTATCGTTTAATGCAAAGCTACCTAGTTCTTCCAAAGAACTTTAGCTTTCGAGAAAATTACTAAGGATGCATTGGTCAGTGATCCGAAATCACTTTCCTTATCCTCTAATTTCCAATTTATTAATTTTCCGGTTTAGCCTTAAAACTACGTAGTTTAGACGACTAACACGTATAAACGTTCTTTCCCATTCTCGACTTTCCTTAGATGGAGACAGTCTTGAACTAGCAGTTCGTTTGAGTAGTCACTGATGACGGTCAAGTTATAAAAATAACTCGATACCTAAATAACCAACTAGCAAGAGAACTAGGTTCAATCGTAGTATAGCTAGATAGAGTCGAAGTCGATCCCACAGAGACTCGGCTTAAAAAACGTACAATGTTATTAAACTAAAAATAGATTGAAGGCGGTCTCCGACCAACAATAACGTAGAAAAATAAAGGTTGACACGATAGA
The DNA here is from genome assembly GCA_036785695.1 of Gentiana straminea. Classification (NCBI taxonomy): domain Eukaryota; kingdom Viridiplantae; phylum Streptophyta; class Magnoliopsida; order Gentianales; family Gentianaceae; genus Gentiana; species Gentiana straminea. Next base: position 77,192 of record JAVUPR010000564.1, read on the forward strand.
AAACACAAAGACTCACAATACGACAGTAGACACTAAAACACTTATTTTTATGGTTTTATAAGACTCTAACAAACGGTATTGATTACGCTAGTTGTAATTACTCCCCCATATATGTATATCTAAACCGAGACAGAAAAGTCATTAAGGCTGATTATATTCTGGCTACGGGAGCCATCCTCTAAACTGGATCTAATTCGTGAACGGATAGAAGATCTTTATGCTTAATTACGAATCCTTCCTTGGACAGGATAGAACATCATATAACAAGCATGCTATACTAAACTAGGGATGCCGATCTAAAATCGTCACCTCGTCTAGGCAACCACCGTGGACGGGTTGGCACACCTCCTAAACGATCGGCTAACTTATGTCCTATTTAACATGGCAATTTTCACAATATATCATATTAATTTACGAGAACGATGTAACAAATTGGCCAGATCTATTACATGTATATATGAAAAACAGAAAGCACGACGTAGCCGAAGTCGTTTACAGAAAATTACTAGAATCTTAATGGCTAGATCTAACCATATAGACCGTGGTAGATCTAGACCGGTGACTATAGAATTTTCTCATAAAACGCCTTCGTACGGCTTAGATCTACATGAATATGGGTTCGTTAATTAACTACATCACGAAATCAATACACAAACGACTACTCCATAACGAAATAAAATAGACCTACGAATAAAAACAACATATTTGGATAGACATTACCCTCGTAGACGGAGGGTCCTCCGATCCTTCAATGCAATCTCTAATCGATGAATCCATCGTCTCCGTGATGAAGAAACATAATATAAAATAAAAAGACTATATTCATAAACTAAAAGTATTGTAATATTGTGTTTCTAAAGTGTTTCTATGGTGTGTAAGGCGTGTGATGCATGCCTTTATTTATAGGTGTTCAAGCTAATTAAGAGATATACTTCAAAATATCAAACAAATAAGAGATAACTCCCGGCCGATCTTGTAAAATAAGGTACGCCCCCCCTAAATGCGTGTGGAAGTTGGCGCCACTCTTTCATTGGTTTGCCGGCTTTTGTCATGCTTTACTCCTCTTCTTGTGCTTATCCGATATTTATCTTCAATGCATCTTGAATTTATCTTGAGATTAAATTCTTCTTTTTGTATTTATCCTCCATAATTATCCAAATCTACAAAATAGATATTTATCCCAAAATAAATCATATTTAATTAATAATGGATAAATACCAAATTATATAATAAAAACGGATAAATACAATGAAAACGGATAAATACCAAATTATATCTTATTAATCACATAACATTAAATAATAAATATAAACATGTGATTTAATATAAAATATATATTATAAATCCCGATTTAAGGACAATGTTGATGACTTTTACGGGTGTAATTTGACCGTCATCAACTACCCCCCACTTAGACTTTGATCGTCCCGAACAAAGCATCAATAAGTCATTCCCCAAGACACATTTTCCGCGGTCAAATCATACTTATACAAGAAACTCGAGTCAACTCATACCACTTATGCTCATAAGGTACCCATTATTCACTACTCGTCATGAATCGAAGTGATGTGTGCATGTGCATTCGGTTTTATATATTCGTGGCAAGATTAAAGTTTATGCTAACTTCGCAGTCTTAACCTACCAACATCAGCATTCCCACTTCTTAAGCCTCGCAATGGGTAAAGACATGGTGCAATAAGCAAGAGCGTCATCCATAAGGTTTTTGGACTTGGAGACCGAGAAAATACTCAAGCCTCTTAAAAATTTGAATTTTTTACATTTTCATAGTTTCAAGCTTTAACACCTCTCAAGAAAGAAACTTGCTTTAAAAGTAAAGTATGCATTGCAAGAATCCCTCTCTCACGGATTAGTGGAAGCATTGAATATTACCACAAGCGCGGGGCTACTTTGGTAATGTTACTACAAGCCCAGTGGTTAACTCATTGTCAAAACACAGATAATTCTCAAGCTTATTACTCCGCTTTGATGGCTAGAAGATAAGAATACATCAGCAGATAAATATCGACTCTAAGTCTGCATAACCAATCATCTACGCAATGTACACATAATTCTTCTTAGTTATTATAATTTGTGCGGTATTTGTCGATTCACACACTGAGTAATCGAATAATAAATAACTACTTGCAATAGTTGGCATGAATATCCTTAAATTTACATTCACATAAGTATAAAATGATCATGTAATCATGCAACTTGGTTCATTCCCTATCAATTCTATGTATAAGAACTCACAATTCTAAGGGTACGAGATAATTAATTTGGCATTTGTTCAATTTTTTTTCATTTTTTACCGTTTCATTCAATTGTTCAATTATAGCATTATGGCTAAGTCTCCTACCCCCCACTTAAACTCGGCATTGTCCTCAATGACAAAGAAAACGGAGAATTTAAGAAAAAGACTTAGCTCTGGAAACGGCTCTCAAGTAGATGCAGAATGTAGTTGTAGACCAAGCACGTCGTGGAGAAGCAAACGAAAACCTGTTTAAGCAAACCAAACAGAAACTCCACGAAACCGTTAATAACATGTCAATGGAAGTTATAAAATAATGTGGCAGTAATTAGATATAGAATATCCAAAAACAATTTAAGCCACTTTATTTCATACAACCAACGACACGGAAAACCAAAGAGTTAAAACTACAAAACTCACATGGCGGCTATCAAGGAAAAAACCTCGTTTATTCCGAACTTAGAATCGGAACATGGAGAGATGAAAAAAACCTTAACATTCTCATGCTACTTTATTCAAAGCAAAAACAAAAACAAATCGAAAAGAAAGTTTTAAGAAATAGTTCTATGGTTATAGTCGTTAGCTCGACTGTACTCACATGATGGTCTAGTTGTAACTAGGATTTCCTAGAGTAAGTACTTCTTCCTCCATATCAAATTGATTCCCGAGGTAATGCTTTAATCGGTGACCATTGACCATAAAAGTTTTTCGATCATCTAGGTGACTTACCTCTGCAGCTCCGGAAGGAAATACTTTACTCACTTTATAAGGACCAAACCATCTTGATTTTAACTTGCCCGGGAAGAGTTTCAAGCACGAATTGTAAACAAGAACCATATCACCCACCTTAAAGGTGCGGTCAAGGATCTTTTTATCATGAAATATCTTAGTGCGCTCTTTATAGATCCGAGCATTCTCGTAAGCTTCAATGCGAAACTCTTCTAGGCGAGTTAATTCCAAAAACCTCTTTTCTCCGGCTAAACTTTCATCTAAATTCAACATACGAGTAGCCCATAAGGCACGGTGCTCAAGTTCAACCGGTAGATGACACGCTTTCCCAAAAACAATCTGGTACGGGGACATACCTATGGAAGTCTTATACGCAGTCCGATAAGCCTATAAAGCGTCATCTAACTTCAACGACCAATCTTTCCTTGTTGGGTTCACAGTTTTTTCCAGGATGCGCTTAATTTCTCGATTAGTGACCTCAACTTGACCACTTGTTTGGGGATGATAAGCGGTAGCTAACTTATGTCTTACCCCATACTTGGCCATTAACTTCTCAAACGGCTTATTACAGAAATGGCTCCCATTATCACTAATGATGACACGGGGGATTCCAAACCGCTTGAAGATATTTTTCTTTAAAAACCGCAGTACAACCTTTGCATCATTGGTAGGTGAAGCAATTGCCTCAACCCATTTAGACACATAGTCGACCGCCACCAAAATATAGCGGTTTGAAACAGATGAAGTGAAAGGTCCCACAAAATCAATTCCCCATACATCAAAAAGTTCTGGTTCTAGGATACTCCTCAGTGGCATTTCATGTCTCTTCAAGATATTGCCCGTCATTTGGCATGAATGACAGGATCTAGCATATTCGTGCGCAGTTTTGTAAAGATTTGGCCAGTAGAAACCACATTGGAGAACTTTAGCAGCAGTCTTGTCCCCTCCATAGTGTCCTCCCACTTCATAAGTATGGCAATGTTTAAGTATATCGAGGAATTCACTCTCAGGAACACATCTTCTAAAGATGTTGTCTGAGCAACGCTTAAAAAGATAGGGTTCATCCCAATAATAGTGTTTAAGGTCCGCAAAGAACTTCTTCTTTTGCTGCTGATTCAAATCTGGTGGCAAATATCTCCCGGATAAATAATTCACATAATCTTTAAACCATGGTTGTTGCTTCTCAGCCTTAACAACCTCACATTGCAAAGATACTGCGGCGCAATCACTCTTCCCTAAAATGGTAGAGATGGAGGATAATTGCTCGTCGGGGGGCTTTTCTAAGCAGGGTGTGAATGCCTTCTCAGGCTCTTTCTCATCATCCCTAACATCTTCTATATTTTCCTCGTTCTTTGGGATTGTTGGAGTAAGCTCATTTTCACTTCTAATCATTATCGCATTCACATCCCTAGGGTTCCTATCAGTGTTGCTCGGAAATCCCCCAGGAGGTCTAGTTGACAGTTGTTCAGCTAATTGTCCTATTTGATGAGAGAGATTCTGGATTAAGGCTTCTTGGTTGGTGACTTTGGCATCATTCTTTTGACAGTATTGGTGAAAGTTTGTAGCCAAGTCAGTCATGGAATTTGCTAATTGATTCACAGCGTCAGACATTGTGTTACTCATCTTTTCAAGTGCAACTTCCCAACCGTAAGTTTGAGCTTGCTGAGGTACATAAGTGTTGTGTGGTTTTACCCCTTCATTTGGATCACTCCATCGGAATTCAGGTTGGTCATGATTTGGTTTGTAACCTTCATAGTGATTACCCTGTCTCCCCATGTAATTGGCTTCTTTAGTACTCGCATTCTCTAATGGCCTAGTCGTTTCTGTCCCTATTCCAGTCTCTACTCGTACAATTCTCTCATGCATACCATCCACCTTATCATTTATGAGCAATAGAGTATTTAGGATCTTATGCGATACATCCTCCTCAAGATTATCGGCCATCTTTAAAGTTGCTATTTCACCACCTCCCCATTGGCTATTCATTGCTATTTGCTCCATCTTTCCTCGTGCCTCCTCAGGAGATAAAAGAACAAACGCTCCATTGCTGGAGGCATCTACTCTTATCTTCTCCGTATCTCTCAATCCATGGTAAAAGGTTTGCATTAAAATCCATAGAGGGATATCATGATGAGGGCACTTCCTCATGGACTCCTTAAAACGTTCCCAAGCTTGATCAAAACTCTCCCGGGTTCTTTGCTTGAACCCCAAGATATCTTGGCGTAACTTAAAGGTCTTTCCTAAAGGAAAGTACTTATTCATGAACTTTTGCAGCAGTTCCTCCCAGGTCGTGATTGATCTAGCCTCTAAAGAAGAAAAGCCATTGCTTAGCTTTATCTTTCAAAGTGAAAGGGAAAAGTCTCAGCTTAATGTTATCCTCAGGAACTAGTTCTGGCTTCACGGTACTAACGATCTCTAAGAAATTCATCACGTGAATGCCAGGATCTTCATTCAGGATACCATGAAAAGTGGAATAGTTTGCCACCATTTGAATGACATTAGGTTTCGGGTGATAAATTTCAGCAGCATTTTCAGGTACTACGATAGCCGGAATGAATTGTTCAATGGTGGGCGTTGCATAGCTTTGCAAAGTACGCCTTTCCCATGCAGCCACAGCTTGGTTAACAAAATTTGCATTATTAAAATTATTTCCATTTACCTGGCTGGCGTTATTCAGTAACCCTTCCATGTCTGAGTCAGATTGATTTGCTCCTTCAGATTTTTCCACGCCTTGCTCTTCGTTTGGATCCTTAGAAATCCGGGTAGCTTGTTTGTTGTTTTTTATTTTTTTATTTTTTTATTTTTTTTATTTTTTATTTGCAAGACAAAAACAACAATAAACAATTAAAATACGCCAAGGCTACTGCCTTTGGCGAGACTCTAAAATAGACAAAAATAAAAATAACAAAAACAATAAACAATTAGAAACTTTAATGGCTAATCCTTTAACTAGACTTAATGAATAAAAACTAAACTAAAACAGACTCTAAAAATACTAAAAATACAAGAACACAAAGTATGAACTGTGTAAAACAAAATAGAACAGAAACTGCCCAGATTTGTTTTACGACTCTTACATGTTAATTCTATGTTATAAAAACTAATTAAATAGACACTATTTACGAATCTACTTTTAATAAAATAAGATATACTTAATTTAATGACACGAGTCCCCGGCAACGGCGCCAAAACTTGATGACGGTCAAGTTATAAAAATAACTCGATACCTAAATAACCAACTAGCAAGAGAACTAGGTTCAATCGTAGTATAGCTAGATAGAGTCGAAGTCGATCCCACAGAGACTCGGCTTAAAAAAAGTACAACGTTATTAAACTAAAAATAGATTGAAGGCGGTCTCCGACCAACAATAACGTAGAAAAATAAAGGTTGACACGATAGAAAACACAAAGACTCACAATACGACAGTAGACACTAAAACACTTATTTTTATGGTTTTATAAGACTCTAACAAACGGTATTGATTACGCTAGTAGTAATTACTCCCCCATATATGTATATCTAAACCGAGACAGAAAAGACATTAAGGCTGATTATATTCTGGCTACGGGAGCCATCCCCTAAACTGGATCTAATTCGTGAACGGATAGAAGATCTTTATGCTTAATTACGAATCCTTCCTTGGACAGGATAGAACATCATATAACAAGCATGCTATACTAAACTAGGGATGCCGATCTAAAATCGTCACCTCGTCTAGGCAACCACCGTGGACGGGTTGGCACACCTCCTAAACGATCGGCTAACTTATGTCCTATTTAACATGGCAATTTTCACAATATATCATATTAATTTACGAGAACGATGTAACAAATTGGCCAGATCTATTACATGTATATATGAAAAACAGAAAGCACGACGTAGCCGAAGTCGTTTACAGAAAATTACTAGAATCTTAATGGCTAGATCTAACCATATAGACCGTGGTAGATCTAGACCGGTGACTATAGAATTTTCTCATAAAACGCCTTCGTACGGCTTAGATCTACATGAATATGGGTTCGTTAATTAACTACATCACGAAATCAATACACAAACGACTACTCCATAACGAAATAAAATAGATCTACGAATAAAAACAACATATTTGGATAGACATTACCCTCGTAGACGGAGGGTCCTCCGATCCTTCAATGCAATCTCTAATCGATGAATCCATCGTCTCCGTGATGAAGAAACATAATATAAAATAAAAAGACTATATTGATAAACTAAAAGTATTGTAATATTGTGTTTCTAAAGTGTTTCTATGGTGTGTAAGGCGTGTGATGCATGCCTTTATTTATAGGTGTTCAAGCTAATTAAGAGATATACTTCAAAATATCAAACAAATAAGAGATAACTCCCGGCCGATCTTGTAAAAATAAGGTGCGCCCCCCTAAATGCGTGTGGAAGTTGGCGCCACTCTTTCATTGGTTTGCCGGCTTTTGTCATGCTTTACTCCTCTTCTTGTGCTTATCCGATATTTATCTTCAATGCATCTTGAATTTATCTTGAGATTAAATTCTTCTTTTTGTATTTATCCTCCATAATTATCCAAATCTACAAAATAGATATTTATCCGTCACTACTCTTGAATTGTGGGATGTTTAGTGTTACTTGCTTGGACTATCGATTTTTTTTAATCGTCAAATCATAAGACCAAAGCTCCCACTAGTCTATCGGTTCCAAATACCGTCTAACTAGCAATACTTTGTATTTATGATTTTTTCAAAGATTAGAACATCACCTAGAACTAAGCTCCCACTAGTTTATCGGTTCCAAATCTTTGTCTAACTAGCAATCTTGTGTTCATGATGTTTCAAAGATTATAAAATCTCCGAACTAAGCTCCCACTAGTTTATCGGTTCCAAATCTTTGTCTAACTAGTAACGCTTTATTCTTGTTTTTCCAATGAATGGAAAAACTCTAGTGCGATCCATTACACATTTCTAATGATTCGGAAAAACAACAAATCATAAGGCTAAGGCTCCCACTAGTTTATCGGTTCCAAATACCGTCTAACTAGCAACGCCTTATGTATATGATTTTCCAATTTTTCAATTTAGAAATTTGTTGTGTAATTACACTTTTAAAATTCACTAAATGAATTCGTCGATAGTCTATATCATCTTTTGTAAACTAAGTATGGTCGTCTCTCGTTCAACATGAGTGACACCCGTGACATACCTATACTATGTCACTTAAGTTTTTAAAGGCTCAAGAGAAAATCTTTTCCGAAAATTAAGCGCATTTGTTGATAATTCACAACGTACTTGTTACTTTCCACATTTTTAATGAAGTCCTATTACTAACGAGTTTAGTAACCTAGAGATTTAGTTGTAAATAAAATGACGAGAAAGTTAAATTCAAAAAATAAATTTTCACTACTAGATTTTTATTTTAGGAATAATAAACTTATATAAAGTCTATCCTACCATTCCAAGGATTTAATCTCACACCTCAGTGCCGCCGCAGGGTCAGTCAAAGAGGTGACGATTAAACTGAGACAATCTCTCTCAATGATTAAACTTCGAGAATCAAACATCTCACGGGAATCAGACATCCCGGACCTTAATCACTGATTACCTTCCTTTTCTAGCCTAGATATTTCAAAAATATCCATAAAGAGTGTGACCTACTATATCAGATCTCAAAGTACGCCCCGAGTATGCCGCCGCAGGGTCGGTCAGTGACTCAACGAGTACCCGAAATCCTATCCTTTCGGAAACCAAGCCTTGAATTTTGATAGGGGCGAACACCACCCGTAGGGGGCCGGAATCAAAGCGGCTCGAGGCGTCACCCTTCTCTCACGTGCTTGCATTTATAGTAGAGGCCGTGGGGTTGGCTATCGCCTTCCCCGCTCCACTCAATATTCTGAAAAAGTGGTGGGTTTACTAATTACGGTTGCGGTCTTGACAATAAGAAACAACAAATCAAAGTACTCCGAATAGGGTCGGTTATGTAGGCAAGCCTACGCCGTCTTATTCGTTGGAACATATGTGACGGTTCGGGCCAATCCGGCAAGAGAAGCCCCGTTTAGCCCGAAGGCTTATCGGCTATGCTAAGTCTGTCGAAGCTGCGTAACGTACATCACACGTGGAGGGGAGTCGATTGAGCCGAAGCTTGGTTGAACTCGCCCAACCATGGTTAGACCATTTCCGAACCCATGTACTAAGATTCTCCGATTTCTAAATTGTAACCCAAAGCGTAATCTCGTTTTGTTTAAGGTGGGTTCACTAAGAAGCCATCACCGAAAAGCTCAACGATTTATCCAAGTGGGATTCACCGAGAATCCATCACTAAAATCGTAACGATTGACAAAACCCGGGTCCTCGGTTTTTATAATTAGCTACTTATTATTTAACTACCACATATTAAATTAATAAGCATTCATACTAATTATTCGAGTTATACACGTCTATTTTAATTCGAAATTAAAAACTACGTGTATGCATTGGAGTGGAATCATGAAGATGCAAGTCATGGCAATTTTCCGGTTTTAAGCACGTAATCTTGATCAAACACAAAATTATACCGAAAAGTAAACACCGAGATGGACCGTTGGTACCCCCGACTAACTATTTTCTAAGGAAAAGTAAAAAATATACTAAGTCTTCGAGTCTTGATCTTCGAATCTTGAACTCGAACCGCCGGATCACGAACCACGAACACCCGAGAGGAGAAAGGCTTTTTAATTAAATAAATCCAATTTATTTGTAATAAAAACCTTTTCAATTAAATATATATATATATTTTTGTTATGTGCGGTGAACAAATTTGAAAAAAAAAGATAATTCCAAATTTTTTTTTTTTTTGAAGCTAAAAGGCTCTTTATCCAAATAAAAAGGATTATTAAGAAAAACTTTAGTATTTGAATGAAAAAAAATATCATACGGCCCATTTGGAGGAAAAAAAAAAAAAAAATAATGCGTCGATTTTCAGACTTATAGCGACGCTTTTAGCGTCGCAGAAAGTCCTGTAGCGCTGTTTTTAATTTAAAACAGGTTTTTAACCATTTCTCCTCGTTCATAACTTGGGTTTCGCCTTGATCTTCATCTTTTCAGCAAGATCTTCATCTTTTCGAGCCCGGAACATCAAAATTACAATAAAAGATGCTACTTTTACATAGAATTTCGAAAAAGACATAAAAAAAATACAAATCCTATGCTCAATTGTTGCTAAACAAAGGAGCTACAAAATAGATCTACGGGTAAACAATACCAACCCCAATCCATCTCTTCAACCACAACATTCACAAGCATACAACATGATTAAATTTCGAAATTTACCAAAAAAACGAAATAAAACATCTAAAGCATGCTTTTCCACTCCAAGATCTAAAATTCATATACTTTGATCGTTAGATCAAAGGCTCCGATACCACTTGTTAGATGTAATATCGTCGGATCAATCATAGATTGACCCGATTACGCAGCGGAAGTATCGGATCTAGATCTAAACGAAACAAAGAACATAAATTAAAGATCTAAACCTACAAGGGGTTTAGGAGCCTACCTTTTTATGGTGCTTAACTCCAAGAACGATAGATCTCCAAGAACACGTATTTTGAGAAGCCACGGCCTTCCAACGTGTGTCTCCCGGCAACACCGGGTGGATGGTGTTTCCCGCCGCCGGACCTCCTTGATATGCTACCGGAATAATCCCGAAGATTATTCCAACTCGAAAACCCAAAGAACTATAGCCGAAAATTCCAAGCTATATTCTTACACTAATGGCGTGAATAATGTGTGTCAAAAGGCTTAGGATAACTCTCTTTATATAGGAGAGTAAAACTTAACCTCCAAGGATTAAATAATTAAGAGATAATTATTCCATTAATCCTTTTTCCAAATAAAAGATAAATAAAATAATTATCCCAAACAAATTAGGATAAATCATATTATTATCTAATATTCCATGAATTATCATTTAACAAATAAAAGATAAATCACACATTAAATAATTATCCAAGAAAACTAATTTCCTAATAATTATTAACCACAAAAGTGGCGCCACCTTTTTATTAAAAGGTTCACACGCACAAAACCATATTTGACCAATTAGGTCAAAAGGTCAACACACTAATTTGGGCCGAGTCCACGAAAAATGTCTTTTCCGTGTATTTAATTATTTAGTCCAACTAAACAATTAATCCACATATCAATTAAATAGCCCAATCCACTATTTAATTATAATTGAGGTGCAACGACGAGAAACCTATATGCTATATTAGGAGCCACGTCGGGGACCATGGACCCATATTTAGTAGCTACAATAAATCGAATAAAATTATTCATCGGACGAGAATAATTATATCCAACCTATTAATTCCGGGATTACACCACCATAAACCCGAAAGCGAACTCTATCGAATATAGATAACTTACACTCAATTTATGAGTCGAAAGCGTCCAACGATATAATCATTACATACGGATAAATCCTCCATGTTGTTCACTTCGATTCGGGATATTTCCGTAAACCCTTCTCGAAACATATTATCCTTATTCACCATTAACCCCCTAGTGATCAATTAGTTCATAACCAATATGATATGAACTCGGCCGATCGATCAGTTTCTAGGGTCAACAAATAAGGGAAGCGTCTGTCTACTTCCCGAGGGAAGGAATGGATTCCATATACGTGATAGCACGGACTACTCACTCATCCCGAGAATAGAGCCAACGAGAAGTGTTGGACCACATACTTCGAAGTGATCCTTACTAACACATCAAACTCTACCCTAGTTTAAGCGGTTATGCGTGATCACCTCGGGATTGAGATTAATCCATATATGATCATCTTGTGATTCGATAAGACTTCTCGATTACGGAATTATATCGAGAACTCAAATCAAATCGGTCCGGCCCTATATGATTATCATCATATATAAATGCCCCACTAGGTACCCTATTACCGACGGTCCGGATAAGGCTGTCACACCTAAGGTGTTACGGGCGCATTATTAGCAAATTAATCTTGAGACCCGTACTCGGATTAATAAACGCTACGGACTAAGTTAATTTTAAGTACATCTCACTAACTCAATCCTCTTGTGTATAGCCTTACAACGAGTTATGTGATTACATAAACGAGGTACTTAGGGTTTTCGGTAGTGTCTTAATATAAGCATAAGCGCATATAATTAAGATGAATTATTTATTCTGTCCTAAAACAATTAGATAATTGTCTTTCGGGCACCACACCTTACAGATATCACATCAGTACTTCAAAGAGAATTACAAACGTTTTTTTTCGTACTTTTTTTCGTACCCATAGAGTACTTAACTGTGTGATTTTTGATTCCTTGTACAAGGCCATTCTGGCCTCCGTTTTGCTTGCCGTTTGCGCCGGCGTGCCTTTTTTATCGTTCTGGTCGATATCACATGAGTACTTCAAAGAGAATTACAAACGTTTTTTTTTCGTACTTTTTTTCGTACCCATAGAGTACTTAGCTTGTGTGATTTTTGATTCCTTGTACAAGGCCATTCGGCCTCCGTTTTGCTTGCCGTTTGCGCCGGCGTGCCTTATTTATCGTTACGGTCGATATCACATCGGTACTTCAAAGAGAATTACAAACGTTTTTTTTCGTACTTTTTTTCGTACCCATAGAGTACTTAGCTTGTGTGATTTTTGATTCCTTGTACAAGGCCATTTCGGCCTCCGTTTTGCTTGCCGTTTGCGCCGGCGTGCCTTATTTATCGTTACGGTCGATATCACATCGGTACTTCAAAGAGAATTACAAACGTTTTTTTTTCGTACTTTTTTTCGTACCCATAGAGTACTTAGCGTGTGATTTTTGATTCCTTGTACAAGGCCATTCGGCCTCCGTTTTGCTTGCCGTTTGCGCCGGCGTGCCTTATTTATCGTTACGGTCGATATCACATCGGTACTTCAAAGAGAATTACAAACGTTTTTTTTTTCGTACTTTTTTTCGTACCCATAGAGTACTTAGCTGTGTGATTTTTGATTCCTTGTACAAGGCCATTCGGCCTCCGTTTTGCTTGCCGTTTGCGCCGGCGTGCCTTATTTATCGTTACGGTCGATATCACATCGGTACTTCAAAGAGAATTACAAACGTTTTTTTTTCGTACTTTTTTTTTCGTACCCATAGAGTACTTAAGCTTGTGTGATTTTTGATTCCTTGTACAAGGCCATTACGGCCTCCGTTTTGCTTGCCGTTTGCGCCGGCGTGCCTTATTTATCGTTACGGTCGATATCACATCGGTACTTCAAAGAGAATTACAAACGTTTTTTTTTCGTACTTTTTTTCGTACCCATAGAGTACTTAGCTTGTGTGATTTTTGATTCCTTGTACAAGGCCATTCGGCCTCCGTTTTGCTTGCCGTTTGCGCCGGCGTGCCTTATTTATCGTTACGGTCGATATCACATCGGTACTTCAAAGAGAATTACAAACGTTTTTTTTCGTACTTTTTTTCGTACCCATAGAGTACTTAGCGTGTGATTTTTGATTCCTTGTACAAGGCCATTACGGCCTCCGTTTTGCTTGCCGTTTGCGCCGGCGTGCCTTATTTATCGTTACGGTCGATATCACATCGGTACTTCAAAGAGAATTACAAACGTTTTTTTTCGTACTTTTTTTCGTACCCATAGAGTACTTAGCTTGTGTGATTTTTGATTCCTTGTACAAGGCCATTCGGCCTCCGTTTTGCTTGCCGTTTGCGCCGGCGTGCCTTATTTATCGTTACGGTCGATATCACATCGGTACTTCAAAGAGAATTACAAACGTTTTTTTTTCGTACTTTTTTTCGTACCCATAGAGTACTTAGCGTGTGATTTTTGATTCCTTGTACAAGGCCATTACGGCCTCCGTTTTGCTTGCCGTTTGCGCCGGCGTGCCTTATTTATCGTTACGGTCGATATCACATCGGTACTTCAAAGAGAATTACAAACGTTTTTTTTTCGTACTTTTTTTCGTACCCATAGAGTACTTAGCTTGTGTGATTTTTGATTCCTTGTACAAGGCCATTACGGCCTCCGTTTTGCTTGCCGTTTGCGCCGGCGTGCCTTATTTATCGTTACGGTCGATATCACATCGGTACTTCAAAGAGAATTACAAACGTTTTTTTTTCGTACTTTTTTTCGTACCCATAGAGTACTTAGCTTGTGTGATTTTTGATTCCTTGTACAAGGCCATTACGGCCTCCGTTTTGCTTGCCGTTTGCGCCGGCGTGCCTTATTTATCGTTACGGTCGATATCACATCGGTACTTCAAAGAGAATTACAAACGTTTTTTTTTTCGTACTTTTTTTCGTACCCATAGAGTACTTAGCTTGTGTGATTTTTGATTCCTTGTACAAGGCCATTCGGCCTCCGTTTTGCTTGCCGTTTGCGCCGGCGTGCCTTATTTATCGTTACGGTCGATATCACATCGGTACTTCAAAGAGAATTACAAACGTTTTTTTTTTTTTTTTTCGTACTTTTTTTCGTACCCATAGAGTACTTAGCTTGTGTGATTTTTGATTCCTTGTACAAGGCCATTCGGCCTCCGTTTTGCTTGCCGTTTGCGCCGGCGTGCCTTATTTATCGTTACGGTCGATATCACATCGGTACTTCAAAGAGAATTACAAACGTTTTTTTTCGTACTTTTTTTCGTACCCATAGAGTACTTAGCTTGTGTGATTTTTGATTCCTTGTACAAGGCCATTACGGCCTCCGTTTTGCTTGCCGTTTGCGCCGGCGTGCCTTATTTATCGTTACGGTCGATATCACATCGGTACTTCAAAGAGAATTACAAACGTTTTTTTTTCGTACTTTTTTTCGTACCCATAGAGTACTTAGCGTGTGATTTTTGATTCCTTGTACAAGGCCATTCGGCCTCCGTTTTGCTTGCCGTTTGCGCCGGCGTGCCTTATTTATCGTTACGGTCGATATCACATCGGTCGGTACTTCAAAGAGAATTACAAACGTTTTTTTTTCGTACTTTTTTTCGTACCCATAGAGTACTTAGCTTGTGTGATTTTTGATTCCTTGTACAAGGCCATTCGGCCTCCGTTTTGCTTGCCGTTTGCGCCGGCGTGCCTTATTTATCGTTACGGTCGATATCACATCGGTACTTCAAAGAGAATTACAAACGTTTTTTTTCGTACTTTTTTTCGTACCCATAGAGTACTTAGCTTGTGTGATTTTTGATTCCTTGTACAAGGCCATTCGGCCTCCGTTTTGCTTGCCGTTTGCGCCGGCGTGCCTTATTTATCGTTACGGTCGATATCACATCGGTACTTCAAAGAGAATTACAAACGTTTTTTTTCGTACTTTTTTTCGTACCCATAGAGTACTTAGCGTGTGATTTTTGATTCCTTGTACAAGGCCATTCGGCCTCCGTTTTGCTTGCCGTTTGCGCCGGCGTGCCTTATTTATCGTTACGGTCGATATCACATCGGTACTTCAAAGAGAATTACAAACGTTTTTTTTTCGTACTTTTTTTTTTTCGTACCCATAGAGTACTTAGCTTGTGTGATTTTTGATTCCTTGTACAAGGCCATTCGGCCTCCGTTTTGCTTGCCGTTTGCGCCGGCGTGCCTTATTTATCGTTACGGTCGATATCACATCGGTACTTCAAAGAGAATTACAAACGTTTTTTTTTTCGTACTTTTTTTCGTACCCATAGAGTACTTAAGCGTGTGATTTTTGATTCCTTGTACAAGGCCATTCGGCCTCCGTTTTGCTTGCCGTTTGCGCCGGCGTGCCTTATTTATCGTTACGGTCGATATCACATCGGTACTTCAAAGAGAATTACAAACGTTTTTTTTTTTTTTTTCGTACTTTTTTTCGTACCCATAGAGTACTTAGCGTGTGATTTTTGATTCCTTGTACAAGGCCATTCGGCCTCCGTTTTGCTTGCCGTTTGCGCCGGCGTGCCTTATTTATCGTTACGGTCGATATCACATCGGTACTTCAAAGAGAATTACAAACGTTTTTTTTTTTTTTTTCGTACTTTTTTTCGTACCCATAGAGTACTTGTGTGATTTTTGATTCCTTGTACAAGGCCATTACGGCCTCCGTTTTGCTTGCCGTTTGCGCCGGCGTGCCTTATTTATCGTTACGGTCGATATCACATCGGTACTTCAAAGAGAATTACAAACGTTTTTTTTTCGTACTTTTTCGTACCCATAGAGTACTTAGCTTGTGTGATTTTTGATTCCTTGTACAAGGCCATTCGGCCTCCGTTTTGCTTGCCGTTTGCGCCGGCGTGCCTTATTTATCGTTACGGTCGATATCACATCGGTACTTCAAAGAGAATTACAAACGTTTTTTTTTCGTACTTTTTTTCGTACCCATAGAGTACTTAGCGTGTGATTTTTGATTCCTTGTACAAGGCCATTTACGGCCTCCGTTTTGCTTGCCGTTTGCGCCGGCGTGCCTTATTTATCGTTACGGTCGATATCACATCGGTACTTCAAAGAGAATTACAAACGTTTTTTTTTCGTACTTTTTTTCGTACCCATAGAGTACTTAGCTTGTGTGATTTTTGATTCCTTGTACAAGGCCATTCGGCCTCCGTTTTGCTTGCCGTTTGCGCCGGCGTGCCTTATTTATCGTTACGGTCGATATCACATCGGTACTTCAAAGAGAATTACAAACGTTTTTTTTTCGTACTTTTTTTCGTACCCATAGAGTACTTAGCTTGTGTGATTTTTGATTCCTTGTACAAGGCCATTCGGCCTCCGTTTTGCTTGCCGTTTGCGCCGGCGTGCCTTATTTATCGTTACGGTCGATATCACATCGGTACTTCAAAGAGAATTACAAACGTTTTTTTTTCGTTTTTTTTTTTTCGTACCCATAGAGTACTTAGCTTGTGTGATTTTTGATTCCTTGTACAAGGCCATTCGGCCTCCGTTTTGCTTGCCGTTTGCGCCGGCGTGCCTTATTTATCGTTACGGTCGATATCACATCGGTACTTCAAAGAGAATTACAAACGTTTTTTTTTCGTACTTTTTTTCGTACCCATAGAGTACTTAGCTTGTGTGATTTTTGATTCCTTGTACAAGGCCATTACGGCCTCCGTTTTGCTTGCCGTTTGCGCCGGCGTGCCTTATTTATCGTTACGGTCGATATCACATCGGTACTTCAAAGAGAATTACAAACGTTTTTTTTTCGTACTTTTTTTTTTCGTACCCATAGAGTACTTAGCTTGTGTGATTTTTGATTCCTTGTACAAGGCCATTCGGCCTCCGTTTTGCTTGCCGTTTGCGCCGGCGTGCCTTATTTATCGTTACGGTCGATATCACATCGGTACTTCAAAGAGAATTACAAACGTTTTTTTTTCGTACTTTTTTTCGTACCCATAGAGTACTTAGCGTGTGATTTTTGATTCCTTGTACAAGGCCATTCGGCCTCCGTTTTGCTTGCCGTTTGCGCCGGCGTGCCTTATTTATCGTTACGGTCGATATCACATCGGTACTTCAAAGAGAATTACAAAACGTTTTTTTTTTTCGTACTTTTTTTCGTACCCATAGAGTACTTAGCTTGTGTGATTTTTGATTCCTTGTACAAGGCCATTCGGCCTCCGTTTTGCTTGCCGTTTGCGCCGGCGTGCCTTATTTATCGTTACGGTCGATATCACATCGGTACTTCAAAGAGAATTACAAACGTTTTTTTTTCGTACTTTTTTTCGTACCCATAGAGTACTTAGCTTGTGTGATTTTTGATTCCTTGTACAAGGCCATTCGGCCTCCGTTTTGCTTGCCGTTTGCGCCGGCGTGCCTTATTTATCGTTACGGTCGATATCACATCGGTACTTCAAAGAGAATTACAAGTTTTTTTTTTTCGTACTTTTTTTCGTACCCATAGAGTACTTAGCGTGTGATTTTTGATTCCTTGTACAAGGCCATTCGGCCTCCGTTTTGCTTGCCGTTTGCGCCGGCGTGCCTTATTTATCGTTACGGTCGATATCACATCGGTACTTCAAAGAGAATTACAAACGTTTTTTTCGTACTTTTTTTCGTACCCATAGAGTACTTAGCTTGTGTGATTTTTGATTCCTTGTACAAGGCCATTCGGCCTCCGTTTTGCTTGCCGTTTGCGCCGGCGTGCCTTATTTATCGTTACGGTCGATATCACATCGGTACTTCAAAGAGAATTACAAACGTTTTTTTTTCGTTTTTTTTTCGTACCCATAGAGTACTTAGCTTGTGTGATTTTTGATTCCTTGTACAAGGCCATTACGGCCTCCGTTTTGCTTGCCGTTTGCGCCGGCGTGCCTTATTTATCGTTACGGTCGATATCACATCGGTACTTCAAAGAGAATTACAAACGTTTTTTTTTCGTACTTTTTTTCGTACCCATAGAGTACTTAGCGTGTGATTTTTGATTCCTTGTACAAGGCCATTACGGCCTCCGTTTTGCTTGCCGTTTGCGCCGGCGTGCCTTATTTATCGTTACGGTCGATATCACATCGGTACTTCAAAGAGAATTACAAACGTTTTTTTTTTTCGTACTTTTTTTCGTACCCATAGAGTACTTAGCGTGTGATTTTTGATTCCTTGTACAAGGCCATTACGGCCTCCGTTTTGCTTGCCGTTTGCGCCGGCGTGCCTTATTTATCGTTACGGTCGATATCACATCGGTACTTCAAAGAGAATTACAACGTTTTTTTTTTTTTCGTACTTTTTTTCGTACCCATAGAGTACTTGTGTGATTTTTGATTCCTTGTACAAGGCCATTCGGCCTCCGTTTTGCTTGCCGTTTGCGCCGGCGTGCCTTATTTATCGTTACGGTCGATATCACATCGGTACTTCAAAGAGAATTACAAACGTTTTTTTCGTACTTTTTTTTTCGTACCCATAGAGTACTTAGCTTGTGTGATTTTTGATTCCTTGTACAAGGCCATTACGGCCTCCGTTTTGCTTGCCGTTTGCGCCGGCGTGCCTTATTTATCGTTACGGTCGATATCACATCGGTACTTCAAAGAGAATTACAAACGTTTTTTTTTCGTACGTATTTTTTCGTACCCATAGAGTACTTAGCGTGTGATTTTTGATTCCTTGTACAAGGCCATTCGGCCTCCGTTTTGCTTGCCGTTTGCGCCGGCGTGCCTTATTTATCGTTACGGTCGATATCACATCGGTACTTCAAAGAGAATTACAAACGTTTTTTTTTCGTACTTTTTTTCGTACCCATAGAGTACTTAAGCTTGTGTGATTTTTGATTCCTTGTACAAGGCCATTACGGCCTCCGTTTTGCTTGCCGTTTGCGCCGGCGTGCCTTATTTATCGTTACGGTCGATATCACATCGGTACTTCAAAGAGAATTACAAACGTTTTTTTTTCGTACTTTTTTTCGTACCCATAGAGTACTTAGCTTGTGTGATTTTTGATTCCTTGTACAAGGCCATTACGGCCTCCGTTTTGCTTGCCGTTTGCGCCGGCGTGCCTTATTTATCGTTACGGTCGATATCACATCGGTACTTCAAAGAGAATTACAAACGTTTTTTTTTCGTACTTTTTTTCGTACCCATAGAGTACTTAGCGTGTGATTTTTGATTCCTTGTACAAGGCCATTCGGCCTCCGTTTTGCTTGCCGTTTGCGCCGGCGTGCCTTATTTATCGTTACGGTCGATATCACATCGGTACTTCAAAGAGAATTACAAACGTTTTTTTTTCGTACTTTTTTTCGTACCCCATAGAGTACTTAGCTTGTGTGATTTTTGATTCCTTGTACAAGGCCATTACGGCCTCCGTTTTGCTTGCCGTTTGCGCCGGCGTGCCTTATTTATCGTTACGGTCGATATCACATCGGTACTTCAAAGAGAATTACAAACGTTTTTTTTTTTCGTACTTTTTTTCGTACCCATAGAGTACTTAGCTTTGTGTGATTTTTGATTCCTTGTACAAGGCCATTCGGCCTCCGTTTTGCTTGCCGTTTGCGCCGGCGTGCCTTATTTATCGTTACGGTCGATATCACATCGGTACTTCAAAGAGAATTACAAACGTTTTTTTTTCGTACTTTTTTTCGTACCATAGAGTACTTAAGCGTGTGATTTTTGATTCCTTGTACAAGGCCATTACGGCCTCCGTTTTGCTTGCCGTTTGCGCCGGCGTGCCTTATTTATCGTTACGGTCGATATCACATCGGTACTTCAAAGAGAATTACAACGTTTTTTTTTTTTTCGTACGGCCATAGAGTACTTAGCTTGTGTGATTTTTGATTCCTTGTACAAGGCGGCCTCCGTTTTTTGCCGTTTGCGCCGGCGTGCCTTATTTATCGTTACGGTCGATATCACATCGGTACTTCAAAGAGAATTACAAACGTTTTTTTTTCGTACTTTTTTTCGTACCCATAGAGTACTTACTTAAGCTTGTGTGATTTTTGATTCCTTGTACAAGGCCATTACGGCCTCCGTTTTGCTTGCCGTTTGCGCCGGCGTGCCTTATTTATCGTTACGGTCGATATCACATCGGTACTTCAAAGAGAATTACAAACGTTTTTTTTTCGTTTTTTTTTTTCGTACCCATAGAGTACTTAGCGTGTGATTTTTGATTCCTTGTACAAGGCCATTCGGCCTCCGTTTTGCTTGCCGTTTGCGCCGGCGTGCCTTATTTATCGTTACGGTCGATATCACATCGGTACTTCAAAGAGAATTACAAACGTTTTTTTTCGTACTTTTTTTTTCGTACCATAGAGTACTTAGCTTGTGTGATTTTTGATTCCTTGTACAAGGCCATTACGGCCTCCGTTTTGCTTGCCGTTTGCGCCGGCGTGCCTTATTTATCGTTACGGTCGATATCACATCGGTACTTCAAAGAGAATTACAAACGTTTTTTTTTCGTACTTTTTTTCGTACCCATAGAGTACTTAGCTTGTGTGATTTTTGATTCCTTGTACAAGGCCATTCGGCCTCCGTTTTGCTTGCCGTTTGCGCCGGCGTGCCTTATTTATCGTTACGGTCGATATCACATCGGTACTTCAAAGAGAATTACAAACGTTTTTTTCGTACTTTTTTCGTACCCATAGAGTACTTTAGCGTGTGATTTTTGATTCCTTGTACAAGGCCATTACGGCCTCCGTTTTGCTGCCGTTTGCGCCGGCGTGCCTTATTTATCGTTCGGTCGATATCACATCGGTACTTCAAAGAGAATTACAAACGTTTTTTTTTTTTCGTACTTTTTTTCGTACCCATAGAGTACTTAGCGTGTGATTTTTGATTCCTTGTACAAGGCCATTACGGCCTCCGTTTTGCTTGCCGTTTGCGCCGGCGTGCCTTATTTATCGTTACGGTCGATATCACATCGGTACTTCAAAGAGAATTACAAACGTTTTTTTTTTCGTACTTTTTTCGTACCCATAGAGTACTTAGCTGTGTGATTTTTGATTCCTTGTACAAGGCCATTACGGCCTCCGTTTTGCTTGCCGTTTGCGCCGGCGTGCCTTATTTATCGTTACGGTCGATATCACATCGGTACTTCAAAGAGAATTACAAACGTTTTTTTTTCGTACTTTTTTTCGTACCCATAGAGTACTTAGCTTGTGTGATTTTTGATTCCTTGTACAAGGCCATTACGGCCTCCGTTTTTTTGCCGTTTGCGCCGGCGTGCCTTATTTATCGTTACGGTCGATATCACATCGGTACTTCAAAGACAAAATTACAAACGATTTTTTTTTTTCGTACATTACGGCCTCCGTTTTTTTTTCGTACCCATAGAGTACTTATCTTGTGTGATTTTTGATTCCTTGTACAAGGCCATTCGGCCTCCGTTTTGCTTGCCGTTTGCGCCGGCGTGCCTTATTTATCGTTACGGTCGATATCACATCGGTACTTCAAAGAGAATTACAAACGTTTTTTTTTCGTTTTTTTTTTTTTCGTACCCATAGAGTACTTAGCTTGTGTGATTTTTGATTCCTTGTACAAGGCCATTACGGCCTCCGTTTTGCTTGCCGTTTGCGCCGGCGTGCCTTATTTATCGTTACGGTCGATATCACATCGGTACTTCAAAGAGAATTACAAACGTTTTTTTTTCGTACTTTTTTTCGTACCCCATAGAGTACTTAAGCTTGTGTGATTTTTGATTCCTTGTACAAGGCCATTACGGCCTCCGTTTTGCTTGCCGTTTGCGCCGGCGTGCCTTATTTATCGTTACGGTCGATATCACATCGGTACTTCAAAGAGAATTACAAAAACTTTTTTTTACAACGATTTTTTTTTCGTACTGCCTTTTTCCCCGTAGAGTACTTAAGCTTGTGTGATTTTGATTCCTTGTACAAGGCCATTCGGCCTCCGTTTTGCTTGCCGTTTGCGCCGGCGTGCCTTATTTATCGTTACGGTCGATATCACATCGGTACTTCAAAGAGAATTACAAACGTTTTTTTTTCGTACTTTTTTTCGTACCCATAGAGTACTTAAGCTGTGTGATTTTTGATTCCTTGTACAAGGCCATTACGGCCTCCGTTTTGCTTGCCGTTTGCGCCGGCGTGCCTTATTTATCGTTACGGTCGATATCACATCGGTACTTCAAAGAGAATTACAAACGTTTTTTTTTCGTTTTTTTTACCCATAGAGTACTTAGCTGTGTGATTTTTGATTCCTTGTACAAGGCCATTCGGCCTCTCCGTTTTGCTTGCCGTTTGCGCCGGCGTGCCTTATTTATCGTTACGGTCGATATCACATCGGTCGATATCACATCGGTACTTCAAAGAATTACAAACGTTTTTTTTCGTACTTTTTTTCGTACCGTATATAGTACTTAGCTTGTGTGATTTTTGATTCCTTGTACAAGGCCATTACGGCCTCCGTTTTGCTTGCCGTTTGCGCCGGCGTGCCTTATTTATCGTTACGGTCGATATCACATCGGTACTTCAAAGAGAATTACAAACGTTTTTTTTCGTACTTTTTTTCGTACCCATAGAGTACTTAGCTTGTGTGATTTTTGATTCCTTGTACAAGGCCATTACGGCCTCCGTTTTGCTTGCCGTTTGCGCCGGCGTGCCTTATTTATCGTTACGGTCGATATCACGGTACTTCAAAGAGAATTACAAACGTTTTTTTTCGTACTTTTTTCGTACCATATAGAGTACTTAGCGTGTGATTTTTGATTCCTTGTACAAGGCCATTCGGCCTCCGTTTTGCTTGCCGTTTGCGCCGGCGTGCCTTATTTATCGTTACGGTCGATATCACATCGGTACTTCAAAGAGAATTACAAACGTTTTTTTTTTTTTCGTACTTTTTTTCGTACCCATAGAGTACTTAAGCGTGTGATTTTTGATTCCTTGTACAAGGCCATTCGGCCTCCGTTTTGCTTGCCGTTTGCGCCGGCGTGCCTTATTTATCGTTACGAGTCGATATCACATCGGTACTTCAAAGAGAATTACAAACGTTTTTTTTTCGTACTTTTTTTCGTACCCATAGAGTACTTAGCGTGTGATTTTTGATTCCTTGTACAAGGCCATTACGGCCTCCGTTTTGCTTGCCGTTTGCGCCGGCGTGCCTTATTTATCGTTACGAGTCGATATCACATCGGTACTTCAAAGAGAATTACAAACGTTTTTTTTTCGTACTTTTTTTCGTACCCATAGAGTAGTATTAGCGTGTGATTTTTGATTCCTTGTACAAGGCCATTACGGCCTCCGTTTTGCTTGCCGTTTGCGCCGGCGTGCCTTATTTATCGTTACGGTCGATATCACATCGGTACTTCAAAGAGAATTACAAACGTTTTTTTTTTTTTTCGTACTTTTTTTCGTACCCATAGAGTACTTAGCGTGTGATTTTTGATTCCTTGTACAAGGCCATTACGGCCTCCGTTTTGCTTGCCGTTTGCGCCGGCGTGCCTTATTTATCGTTACGGTCGATATCACATCGGTACTTCAAAGAGAATTACAAACGTTTTTTTTCGTACTTTTTTTCGTACCCATAGAGTACTTAGCTTGTGTGATTTTTGATTCCTTGTACAAGGCCATTCGGCCTCCGTTTTGCTTGCCGTTTGCGCCGGCGTGCCTTATTTATCGTTACGGTCGATATCACATCGGTACTTCAAAGAGAATTACAAACGTTTTTTTTCGTACTTTTTTTCGTACCCATAGAGTACTTAGCTTGTTGATTTTTGATTCCTTGTACAAGGCCATTCGGCCTCCGTTTTGCTTGCCGTTTGCGCCGGCGTGCCTTATTTATCGTTACGGTCGATATCACATCGGTACTTCAAAGAGAATTACAAACGTTTTTTTTCGTACTTTTTTTCGTACCCATAGAGTACTTAGCTTGTGTGATTTTTGATTCCTTGTACAAGGCCATTACGGCCTCCGTTTTGCTTGCCGTTTGCGCCGGCGTGCCTTATTTATCGTTACGGTCGATATCACATCGGTACTTCAAAGAGAATTACAAACGTTTTTTTTTCGTACTTTTTTTCGTACCCATAGAGTACTTGCTTGTGTGATTTTTGATTCCTTGTACAAGGCCATTCGGCCTCCGTTTTGCTTGCCGTTTGCGCCGGCGTGCCTTATTTATCGTTACGGTCGATATCACATCGGTACTTCAAAGAGAATTACAAACGTTTTTTTTCGTACTTTTTTTTTTCGTACCCATAGAGTACTTAAGCTTGTGTGATTTTTGATTCCTTGTACAAGGCCATTCGGCCTCCGTTTTGCTTGCCGTTTGCGCCGGCGTGCCTTATTTATCGTTACGGTCGATATCACATCGGTACTTCAAAGAGAATTACAAACGTTTTTTTTTCGTACTTTTTTTCGTACCCATAGAGTACTTAGCTTGTGTGATTTTTGATTCCTTGTACAAGGCCATTCGGCCTCCGTTTTGCTTGCCGTTTGCGCCGGCGTGCCTTATTTATCGTTACGGTCGATATCACATCGGTACTTCAAAGAGAATTACAAACGTTTTTTTTCGTACTTTTTTTCGTACCCATAGAGTACTTAAGCGTGTGATTTTTGATTCCTTGTACAAGGCCATTCGGCCTCCGTTTTGCTTGCCGTTTGCGCCGGCGTGCCTTATTTATCGTTACGGTCGATATCACATCGGTACTTCAAAGAGAATTACAAACGTTTTTTTTTCGTACTTTTTTTCGTACCCATAGAGTACTTAAGCGTGTGATTTTTGATTCCTTGTACAAGGCCATTCGGCCTCCGTTTTGCTTGCCGTTTGCGCCGGCGTGCCTTATTTATCGTTACGGTCGATATCACATCGGTACTTCAAAGAGAATTACAAACGTTTTTTTTTCGTACTTTTTTTCGTACCCATAGTAGTACTTGTGTGATTTTTGATTCCTTGTACAAGGCCATTCGGCCTCCGTTTTGCTTGCCGTTTGCGCCGGCGTGCCTTATTTATCGTTACGGTCGATATCACATCGGTACTTCAAAGAGAATTACGTTTTTTTTTTTTTCGTACTTTTTTTCGTACCCATAGAGTACTTAAGCTGTGTGATTTTTGATTCCTTGTACAAGGCCATTACGGCCTCCGTTTTGCTTGCCGTTTGCGCCGGCGTGCCTTATTTATCGTTACGGTCGATATCACATCGGTACTTCAAAGAGAATTACAAACGTTTTTTTTTCGTACTTTTTTTCGTACCCATAGAGTACTTAGCTTGTGTGATTTTTGATTCCTTGTACAAGGCCATTCGGCCTCCGTTTTGCTTGCCGTTTGCGCCGGCGTGCCTTATTTATCGTTACGAGTCGATATCACATCGGTACTTCAAAGAGAATTACAAACGTTTTTTTTTTCGTACTTTTTTTCGTACCCATAGAGTACTTAGCGTGTGATTTTTGATTCCTTGTACAAGGCCATTCGGCCTCCGTTTTGCTTGCCGTTTGCGCCGGCGTGCCTTATTTATCGTTACGGTCGATATCACATCGGTACTTCAAAGAGAATTACAAACGTTTTTTTTCGTACTTTTTTTCGTACCCATAGAGTACTTAAGTACTTGTGTGATTTTTGATTCCTTGTACAAGGCCATTCGGCCTCCGTTTTGCTTGCCGTTTGCGCCGGCGTGCCTTATTTATCGTTACGGTCGATATCACATCGGTACTTCAAAGAGAATTACAAACGTTTTTTTTTCGTACTTTTTTTCGTACCCATAGAGTACTTGTGTGATTTTTGATTCCTTGTACAAGGCCATTTACGGCCTCCGTTTTGCTTGCCGTTTGCGCCGGCGTGCCTTATTTATCGTTACGAGTCGATATCACATCGGTACTTCAAAGAGAATTACAAACGTTTTTTTTCGTACGTTTTTTTTTCGTACCCATAGAGTACTTAGCGTGTGATTTTTGATTCCTTGTACAAGGCCATTACGGCCTCCGTTTTGCTTGCCGTTTGCGCCGGCGTGCCTTATTTATCGTTACGGTCGATATCACATCGGTACTTCAAAGAGAATTACAAACGTTTTTTTTCGTACTTTTTCGTACCCATAGAGTACTTAGCTTGTGTGATTTTTGATTCCTTGTACAAGGCCATTACGGCCTCCGTTTTGCTTGCCGTTTGCGCCGGCGTGCCTTATTTATCGTTACGAGTCGATATCACATCGGTACTTCAAAGAGAATTACAAACGTTTTTTTTTCGTACTTTTTTTCGTACCCATAGAGTACTTAGCTTGTGTGATTTTTGATTCCTTGTACAAGGCCATTCGGCCTCCGTTTTGCTTGCCGTTTGCGCCGGCGTGCCTTATTTATCGTTACGGTCGATATCACATCGGTACTTCAAAGAGAATTACAAACGTTTTTTTTTCGTACTTTTTTTCGTACCCATAGAGTACTTACTTAGCTTGTGTGATTTTTGATTCCTTGTACAAGGCCATTCGGCCTCCGTTTTGCTTGCCGTTTGCGCCGGCGTGCCTTATTTATCGTTACGAGTCGATATCACATCGGTACTTCAAAGAGAATTACAAACGTTTTTTTTCGTACTTTTTTTCGTACCCATAGAGTACTTAGCTTGTGTGATTTTTGATTCCTTGTACAAGGCCATTCGGCCTCCGTTTTGCTTGCCGTTTGCGCCGGCGTGCCTTATTTATCGTTACGAGTCGATATCACATCGGTACTTCAAAGAGAATTACAAACGTTTTTTTTTTTTCGTACTTTTTTTCGTACCCATAGAGTACTTAGCGTGTGATTTTTGATTCCTTGTACAAGGCCATTGGCCTCCGTTTTTTGCTTGCCGTTTGCGCCGGCGTGCCTTATTTATCGTTACGAGTCGATATCACATCGGTACTTCAAAGAGAATTACAAACGTTTTTTTTTCGTACTTTTTCGTACCCATAGAGTACTTAGCTTGTGTGATTTTTGATTCCTTGTACAAGGCCATTCGGCCTCCGTTTTGCTTGCCGTTTGCGCCGGCGTGCCTTATTTATCGTTACGGTCGATATCACATCGGTACTTCAAAGAGAATTACAAACGTTTTTTTTTTCGTACTTTTTTTCGTACCCATAGAGTACTTAGCTTGTGTGATTTTTGATTCCTTGTACAAGGCCATTACGGCCTCCGTTTTGCTTGCCGTTTGCGCCGGCGTGCCTTATTTATCGTTACGGTCGATATCACATCGGTACTTCAAAGAGAATTACAAACGTTTTTTTTTCGTACTTTTTTTCGTACCCATAGAGTACTTAGCTTGTGTGATTTTTGATTCCTTGTACAAGGCCATTCGGCCCCGTTTTGCTTGCCGTTTGCGCCGGCGTGCCTTATTTATCGTTACGGTCGATATCACATCGGTACTTCAAAGAGAATTACAAACGTTTTTTTTCGTACTTTTTTTCGTACCCATAGAGTACTTAGCTTGTGTGATTTTTGATTCCTTGTACAAGGCCATTACGGCCTCCGTTTTGCTTGCCGTTTGCGCCGGCGTGCCTTATTTATCGTTACGGTCGATATCACATCGGTACTTCAAAGAGAATTACAAACGTTTTTTTTTCGTACTTTTTTTCGTACCCATAGAGTACTTAGCTTGTGTGATTTTTGATTCCTTGTACAAGGCCATTCGGCCTCCGTTTTGCTTGCCGTTTGCGCCGGCGTGCCTTATTTATCGTTACGGTCGATATCACATCGGTACTTCAAAGAGAATTACAAACGTTTTTTTTTCGTACTTTTTTTCGTACCCATAGAGTACTTAGCTTGTGTGATTTTTGATTCCTTGTACAAGGCCATTCGGCCTCCGTTTTGCTTGCCGTTTGCGCCGGCGTGCCTTATTTATCGTTACGGTCGATATCACATCGGTACTTCAAAGAGAATTACAAACGTTTTTTTTTTTTCGTACTTTTTTTCGTACCCATAGAGTACTTAAGCGTGTGATTTTTGATTCCTTGTACAAGGCCATTCGGCCTCCGTTTTGCTTGCCGTTTGCGCCGGCGTGCCTTATTTATCGTTACGGTCGATATCACATCGGTACTTCAAAGAGAATTACAAACGTTTTTTTTTCGTACTTTTTTTCGTACCCATAGAGTACTTAGCGTGTGATTTTTGATTCCTTGTACAAGGCCATTCGGCCTCCGTTTTGCTTGCCGTTTGCGCCGGCGTGCCTTATTTATCGTTACGGTCGATATCACATCGGTACTTCAAAGAGAATTACAAACGTTTTTTTTTCGTACTTTTTTTCGTACCCATAGAGTACTTAGCGTGTGATTTTTGATTCCTTGTACAAGGCCATTACGGCCTCCGTTTTGCTTGCCGTTTGCGCCGGCGTGCCTTATTTATCGTTACGGTCGATATCACATCGGTACTTCAAAGAGAATTACAAACGTTTTTTTTTTTCGTACTTTTTTTCGTACCCATAGAGTACTTGCTTGTGTGATTTTTGATTCCTTGTACAAGGCCATTCGGCCTCCGTTTTGCTTGCCGTTTGCGCCGGCGTGCCTTATTTATCGTTACGGTCGATATCACATCGGTACTTCAAAGAGAATTACAAACGTTTTTTTCGTACTTTTTTTCGTACCCATAGAGTACTTAGCTTGTGTGATTTTTGATTCCTTGTACAAGGCCATTACGGCCTCCGTTTTGCTTGCCGTTTGCGCCGGCGTGCCTTATTTATCGTTACGAGTCGATATCACATCGGTACTTCAAAGAGAATTACAAACGTTTTTTTTTCGTACTTTTTTTCGTACCCATAGAGTACTTAGCTTGTGTGATTTTTGATTCCTTGTACAAGGCCATTACGGCCTCCGTTTTGCTTGCCGTTTGCGCCGGCGTGCCTTATTTATCGTTACGGTCGATATCACATCGGTACTTCAAAGAGAATTACAAACGTTTTTTTTCGTACTTTTTTTCGTACCCATAGAGTACTTAAGCTTGTGTGATTTTTGATTCCTTGTACAAGGCCATTCGGCCTCCGTTTTGCTTGCCGTTTGCGCCGGCGTGCCTTATTTATCGTTACGGTCGATATCACATCGGTACTTCAAAGAGAATTACAAACGTTTTTTTTTCGTACTTTTTTTCGTACCCATAGAGTACTTAGCTTGTGTGATTTTTGATTCCTTGTACAAGGCCATTCGGCCTCCGTTTTGCTTGCCGTTTGCGCCGGCGTGCCTTATTTATCGTTACGGTCGATATCACATCGGTACTTCAAAGAGAATTACAAACGTTTTTTTTTCGTACTTTTTTTCGTACCCATAGAGTACTTAGCTAGCGTGTGATTTTTGATTCCTTGTACAAGGCCATTCGGCCTCCGTTTTGCTTGCCGTTTGCGCCGGCGTGCCCTATTTATCGTTACGGTCGATATCACATCGGTACTTCAAAGAGAATTACAAACGTTTTTTTTTCGTACTTTTTTTCGTACCCATAGAGTACTTAGCGTGTGATTTTTGATTCCTTGTACAAGGCCATTACGGCCTCCGTTTTGCTTGCCGTTTGCGCCGGCGTGCCTTATTTATCGTTACGGTCGATATCACATCGGTACTTCAAAGAGAATTACAAACGTTTTTTTTCGTACTTTTTCGTACCCATAGAGTACTTAGCGTGTGATTTTTGATTCCTTGTACAAGGCCATTCGGCCTCCGTTTTGCTTGCCGTTTGCGCCGGCGTGCCTTATTTATCGTTACGGTCGATATCACATCGGTACTTCAAAGAGAATTACAAACGTTTTTTTTCGTACTTTTTTTCGTACCCATAGAGTACTTAGCTTGTGTGATTTTTGATTCCTTGTACAAGGCCATTCGGCCTCCGTTTTGCTTGCCGTTTGCGCCGGCGTGCCTTATTTTATCGTTACGGTCGATATCACATCGGTACTTCAAAGAGAATTACAAACGTTTTTTTTTCGTACTTTTTCGTACCCATAGAGTACTTAAGCTTGTGTGATTTTTGATTCCTTGTACAAGGCCATTACGGCCTCCGTTTTGCTTGCCGTTTGCGCCGGCGTGCCTTATTTATCGTTACGAGTCGATATCACATCGGTACTTCAAAGAGAATTACAAACGTTTTTTTTTCGTACTTTTTTTCGTACCCATAGAGTACTTAGCTTGTGTGATTTTTGATTCCTTGTACAAGGCCATTCGGCCTCCGTTTTGCTTGCCGTTTGCGCCGGCGTGCCTTATTTATCGTTACGGTCGATATCACATCGGTACTTCAAAGAGAATTACAAACGTTTTTTTTTCGTACTTTTTCGTACCCATAGAGTACTTAGCTTGTGTGATTTTTGATTCCTTGTACAAGGCCATTACGGCCTCCGTTTTGCTTGCCGTTTGCGCCGGCGTGCCTTATTTATCGTTACGAGTCGATATCACATCGGTACTTCAAAGAGAATTACAAACGTTTTTTTTTTTTTCGTACTTTTTTTCGTACCCATAGAGTACTTAGCTTGTGTGATTTTTGATTCCTTGTACAAGGCCATTCGGCCTCCGTTTTGCTTGCCGTTTGCGCCGGCGTGCCTTATTTATCGTTACGGTCGATATCACATCGGTACTTCAAAGAGAATTACAAACGTTTTTTTTTCGTACTTTTTTTCGTACCCATAGAGTACTTAGCGTGTGATTTTTGATTCCTTGTACAAGGCCATTCGGCCTCCGTTTTGCTTGCCGTTTGCGCCGGCGTGCCTTATTTATCGTTACGGTCGATATCACATCGGTACTTCAAAGAGAATTACAAACGTTTTTTTTCGTACTTTTTTTCGTACCCATAGAGTACTTAGCGTGTGATTTTTGATTCCTTGTACAAGGCCATTACGGCCTCCGTTTTGCTTGCCGTTTGCGCCGGCGTGCCTTATTTATCGTTACGGTCGATATCACATCGGTACTTCAAAGAGAATTACAAACGTTTTTTTTCGTACTTTTTTTCGTACCCATAGAGTACTTAGCTTGTGTGATTTTTGATTCCTTGTACAAGGCCATTCGGCCTCCGTTTTGCTTGCCGT
Organism: Gentiana straminea; assembly: GCA_036785695.1. Classification (NCBI taxonomy): domain Eukaryota; kingdom Viridiplantae; phylum Streptophyta; class Magnoliopsida; order Gentianales; family Gentianaceae; genus Gentiana; species Gentiana straminea. The sequence goes on from JAVUPR010000564.1 coordinate 108,455, forward strand.
TTGCGCCGGCGTGCCTTATTTATCGTTACGAGTCGATATCACATCGGTACTTCAAAGAGAATTACAAACGTTTTTTTTCGTACTTTTTTTCGTACCCATAGAGTACTTAGCTTGTGTGATTTTTGATTCCTTGTACAAGGCCATTACGGCCTCCGTTTTGCTTGCCGTTTGCGCCGGCGTGCCTTATTTATCGTTACGGTCGATATCACATCGGTACTTCAAAGAGAATTACAAACGTTTTTTTTTCGTACTTTTTTTCGTACCCATAGAGTACTTAAGCGTGTGATTTTTGATTCCTTGTACAAGGCCATTACGGCCTCCGTTTTGCTTGCCGTTTGCGCCGGCGTGCCTTATTTATCGTTACGGTCGATATCACATCGGTACTTCAAAGAGAATTACAAACGTTTTTTTTTCGTACTTTTTCGTACCCATAGAGTACTTAGCGTGTGATTTTTGATTCCTTGTACAAGGCCATTCGGCCTCCGTTTTGCTTGCCGTTTGCGCCGGCGTGCCTTATTTATCGTTACGAGTCGATATCACATCGGTACTTCAAAGAGAATTACAAACGTTTTTTTTTCGTACTTTTTTTCGTACCCATAGAGTACTTAAGCTTGTGTGATTTTTGATTCCTTGTACAAGGCCATTACGGCCTCCGTTTTGCTTGCCGTTTGCGCCGGCGTGCCTTATTTATCGTTACGGTCGATATCACATCGGTACTTCAAAGAGAATTACAAACGTTTTTTTTTCGTACTTTTTTTCGTACCCATAGAGTACTTAAGCTTGTGTGATTTTTGATTCCTTGTACAAGGCCATTACGGCCTCCGTTTTGCTTGCCGTTTGCGCCGGCGTGCCTTATTTATCGTTACGGTCGATATCACATCGGTACTTCAAAGAGAATTACAAACGTTTTTTTTTCGTACTTTTTTTCGTACCCATAGAGTACTTAGCGTGTGATTTTTGATTCCTTGTACAAGGCCATTACGGCCTCCGTTTTGCTTGCCGTTTGCGCCGGCGTGCCTTATTTATCGTTACGGTCGATATCACATCGGTACTTCAAAGAGAATTACAAACGTTTTTTTTTCGTACTTTTTTTCGTACCCATAGAGTACTTAGCTTGTGTGATTTTTGATTCCTTGTACAAGGCCATTCGGCCTCCGTTTTGCTTGCCGTTTGCGCCGGCGTGCCTTATTTATCGTTACGGTCGATATCACATCGGTACTTCAAAGAGAATTACAAACGTTTTTTTTTCGTACTTTTTTTCGTACCCATAGAGTACTTAGCTGTGTGATTTTTGATTCCTTGTACAAGGCCATTCGGCCTCCGTTTTGCTTGCCGTTTGCGCCGGCGTGCCTTATTTATCGTTACGGTCGATATCACATCGGTACTTCAAGAGAATTACAAACGTTTTTTTTTCGTACTTTTTTTCGTACCCATAGAGTACTTAGCGTGTGATTTTTGATTCCTTGTACAAGGCCATTCGGCCTCCGTTTTGCTTGCCGTTTGCGCCGGCGTGCCTTATTTATCGTTACGGTCGATATCACATCGGTACTTCAAAGAGAATTACAAACGTTTTTTTTTCGTACTTTTTTTCGTACCCATAGAGTACTTACTTAGCGTGTGATTTTTGATTCCTTGTACAAGGCCATTCGGCCTCCGTTTTGCTTGCCGTTTGCGCCGGCGTGCCTTATTTATCGTTACGGTCGATATCACATCGGTACTTCAAAGAGAATTACAAACGTTTTTTTTTCGTACTTTTTTTCGTACCCATAGAGTACTTAGCGTGTGATTTTTGATTCCTTGTACAAGGCCATTCGGCCTCCGTTTTGCTTGCCGTTTGCGCCGGCGTGCCTTATTTATCGTTACGGTCGATATCACATCGGTACTTCAAAGAGAATTACAAACGTTTTTTTTCGTACTTTTTTTCGTACCCATAGAGTACTTAGCTTGTGTGATTTTTGATTCCTTGTACAAGGCCATTCGGCCTCCGTTTTGCTTGCCGTTTGCGCCGGCGTGCCTTATTTATCGTTACGGTCGATATCACATCGGTACTTCAAAGAGAATTACAAATTTTTTTTTTTTTTTCGTACTTTTTTTCGTACCCATAGAGTACTTAAGCTTGTGTGATTTTTGATTCCTTGTACAAGGCCATTCGGCCTCCGTTTTGCTTGCCGTTTGCGCCGGCGTGCCTTATTTATCGTTACGAGTCGATATCACATCGGTACTTCAAAGAGAATTACAAACGTTTTTTTTCGTACTTTTTTTCGTACCCATAGAGTACTTAGCTTGTGTGATTTTTGATTCCTTGTACAAGGCCATTACGGCCTCCGTTTTGCTTGCCGTTTGCGCCGGCGTGCCTTATTTATCGTTACGGTCGATATCACATCGGTACTTCAAAAGAAGAATTAAACGTTTTTTTTTTTTTTCGTACTTTTTCGTACCCATAGAGTACTTAGCTTGTGTGATTTTTGATTCCTTGTACAAGGCCATTTCGGCCTCCGTTTTGCTTGCCGTTTGCGCCGGCGTGCCTTATTTATCGTTACGAGTCGATATCACATCGGTACTTCAAAGAGAATTACAAACGTTTTTTTTCGTACTTTTTTTCGTACCCATAGAGTACTTAAGCTTGTGTGATTTTTGATTCCTTGTACAAGGCCATTCGGCCTCCGTTTTGCTTGCCGTTTGCGCCGGCGTGCCTTATTTATCGTTACGGTCGATATCACATCGGTACTTCAAAGAGAATTACAAACGTTTTTTTTTCGTACTTTTTTTCGTACCCATAGAGTACTTAGCTTGTGTGATTTTTGATTCCTTGTACAAGGCCATTACGGCCTCCGTTTTGCTTGCCGTTTGCGCCGGCGTGCCTTATTTATCGTTACGGTCGATATCACATCGGTACTTCAAAGAGAATTACAAACGTTTTTTTTTCGTACTTTTTTTCGTACCCATAGAGTACTTAGCGTGTGATTTTTGATTCCTTGTACAAGGCCATTCGGCCTCCGTTTTGCTTGCCGTTTGCGCCGGCGTGCCTTATTTATCGTTACGGTCGATATCACATCGGTACTTCAAAGAGAATTACAAACGTTTTTTTTTCGTACTTTTTCGTACCCATAGAGTACTTAAGCTTGTGTGATTTTTGATTCCTTGTACAAGGCCATTACGGCCTCCGTTTTGCTTGCCGTTTGCGCCGGCGTGCCTTATTTATCGTTACGAGTCGATATCACATCGGTACTTCAAAGAGAATTACAAACGTTTTTTTTTCGTACTTTTTCGTACCCATAGAGTACTTAGCGTGTGATTTTTGATTCCTTGTACAAGGCCATTCGGCCTCCGTTTTGCTTGCCGTTTGCGCCGGCGTGCCTTATTTATCGTTACGGTCGATATCACATCGGTACTTCAAAGAGAATTACAAACGTTTTTTTTTCGTACTTTTTTTCGTACCCATAGAGTACTTAGCGTGTGATTTTTGATTCCTTGTACAAGGCCATTCGGCCTCCGTTTTGCTTGCCGTTTGCGCCGGCGTGCCTTATTTATCGTTACGGTCGATATCACATCGGTACTTCAAAGAGAATTACAAACGTTTTTTTTCGTACTTTTTTTCGTACCCATAGAGTACTTAGCTTGTGTGATTTTTGATTCCTTGTACAAGGCCATTCGGCCTCCGTTTTGCTTGCCGTTTGCGCCGGCGTGCCTTATTTATCGTTACGGTCGATATCACATCGGTACTTCAAAGAGAATTACAAACGTTTTTTTTTCGTACTTTTTTTCGTACCCATAGAGTACTTAGCTTGTGTGATTTTTGATTCCTTGTACAAGGCCATTACGGCCTCCGTTTTGCTTGCCGTTTGCGCCGGCGTGCCTTATTTATCGTTACGGTCGATATCACATCGGTACTTCAAAGAGAATTACAAACGTTTTTTTTTCGTACTTTTTTCGTACCCATAGAGTACTTAGCTTGTGTGATTTTTGATTCCTTGTACAAGGCCATTCGGCCTCCGTTTTGCTTGCCGTTTGCGCCGGCGTGCCTTATTTATCGTTACGGTCGATATCACATCGGTACTTCAAAGAGAATTACAAACGTTTTTTTTTTTTTTCGTACTTTTTTTCGTACCCATAGAGTACTTAGCTTGTGTGATTTTTGATTCCTTGTACAAGGCCATTACGGCCTCCGTTTTGCTTGCCGTTTGCGCCGGCGTGCCTTATTTATCGTTACGGTCGATATCACATCGGTACTTCAAAGAGAATTACAAACGTTTTTTTTCGTACTTTTTTTCGTACCCATAGAGTACTTAAGCGTGTGATTTTTGATTCCTTGTACAAGGCCATTCGGCCTCCGTTTTGCTTGCCGTTTGCGCCGGCGTGCCTTATTTATCGTTACGGTCGATATCACATCGGTACTTCAAAGAGAATTACAAACGTTTTTTTTTCGTACTTTTTTTCGTACCCATAGAGTACTTAGCGTGTGATTTTTGATTCCTTGTACAAGGCCATTCGGCCTCCGTTTTGCTTGCCGTTTGCGCCGGCGTGCCTTATTTATCGTTACGGTCGATATCACATCGGTACTTCAAAGAGAATTACAAACGTTTTTTTTTCGTACTTTTTTTCGTACCCATAGAGTACTTAAGCTTGTGTGATTTTTGATTCCTTGTACAAGGCCATTCGGCCTCCGTTTTGCTTGCCGTTTGCGCCGGCGTGCCTTATTTATCGTTACGGTCGATATCACATCGGTACTTCAAAGAGAATTACAAACGTTTTTTTTTCGTACTTTTTTTCGTACCCATAGAGTACTTAGCTTGTGTGATTTTTGATTCCTTGTACAAGGCCATTACGGCCTCCGTTTTGCTTGCCGTTTGCGCCGGCGTGCCTTATTTATCGTTACGGTCGATATCACATCGGTACTTCAAAGAGAATTACAAACGTTTTTTTTTCGTACTTTTTTTCGTACCCATAGAGTACTTAGCGTGTGATTTTTGATTCCTTGTACAAGGCCATTCGGCCTCCGTTTTGCTTGCCGTTTGCGCCGGCGTGCCTTATTTATCGTTACGGTCGATATCACATCGGTACTTCAAAGAGAATTACAAACGTTTTTTTTCGTACTTTTTTTCGTACCCATAGAGTACTGCTTGTGTGATTTTTGATTCCTTGTACAAGGCCATTACGGCCTCCGTTTTGCTTGCCGTTTGCGCCGGCGTGCCTTATTTATCGTTACGAGTCGATATCACATCGGTACTTCAAAGAGAATTACAAACGTTTTTTTTTCGTACTTTTTTTCGTACCCATAGAGTACTTAAGCGTGTGATTTTTGATTCCTTGTACAAGGCCATTCGGCCTCCGTTTTGCTTGCCGTTTGCGCCGGCGTGCCTTATTTATCGTTACGGTCGATATCACATCGGTACTTCAAAGAGAATTACAAACGTTTTTTTTTCGTACTTTTTTTCGTACCCATAGAGTACTTAGCTGTGTGATTTTTGATTCCTTGTACAAGGCCATTCGGCCTCCGTTTTGCTTGCCGTTTGCGCCGGCGTGCCTTATTTATCGTTACGGTCGATATCACATCGGTACTTCAAAGAGAATTACAAACGTTTTTTTTTCGTACTTTTTTTCGTACCCATAGAGTACTTAGCTTGTGTGATTTTTGATTCCTTGTACAAGGCCATTACGGCCTCCGTTTTGCTTGCCGTTTGCGCCGGCGTGCCTTATTTATCGTTACGGTCGATATCACATCGGTACTTCAAAGAGAATTACAAACGTTTTTTTTTCGTACTTTTTTTCGTACCCATAGAGTACTTAGCTTGTGTGATTTTTGATTCCTTGTACAAGGCCATTACGGCCTCCGTTTTGCTTGCCGTTTGCGCCGGCGTGCCTTATTTATCGTTACGGTCGATATCACATCGGTACTTCAAAGAGAATTACAAACGTTTTTTTTTCGTACTTTTTTTCGTACCCATAGTACTTAAGCGTGTGATTTTTGATTCCTTGTACAAGGCCATTCGGCCTCCGTTTTGCTTGCCGTTTGCGCCGGCGTGCCTTATTTATCGTTACGGTCGATATCACATCGGTACTTCAAAGAGAATTACAAACGTTTTTTTTTCGTACTTTTTTTCGTACCCATAGAGTACTTAAGCGTGTGATTTTTGATTCCTTGTACAAGGCCATTCGGCCTCCGTTTTGCTTGCCGTTTGCGCCGGCGTGCCTTATTTATCGTTACGGTCGATATCACATCGGTACTTCAAAGAGAATTACAAACGTTTTTTTTTTCGTACTTTTTTTCGTACCCATAGAGTACTTAGCTTGTGTGATTTTTGATTCCTTGTACAAGGCCATTACGGCCTCCGTTTTGCTTGCCGTTTGCGCCGGCGTGCCTTATTTATCGTTACGGTCGATATCACATCGGTACTTCAAAGAGAATTACAAACGTTTTTTTTCGTACTTTTTTTCGTACCCATAGAGTACTTAGCGTGTGTGATTTTTGATTCCTTGTACAAGGCCATTCGGCCTCCGTTTTGCTTGCCGTTTGCGCCGGCGTGCCTTATTTATCGTTACGGTCGATATCACATCGGTACTTCAAAGAGAATTACAAACGTTTTTTTTTCGTACTTTTTTTCGTACCCATAGAGTACTTAGCTTGTGTGATTTTTGATTCCTTGTACAAGGCCATTACGGCCTCCGTTTTGCTTGCCGTTTGCGCCGGCGTGCCTTATTTATCGTTACGGTCGATATCACATCGGTACTTCAAAGAGAATTACAAACGTTTTTTTTTCGTACTTTTTTTCGTACCCATAGAGTACTTAGCTTGTGTGATTTTTGATTCCTTGTACAAGGCCATTACGGCCTCCGTTTTGCTTGCCGTTTGCGCCGGCGTGCCTTATTTATCGTTACGGTCGATATCACATCGGTACTTCAAAGAGAATTACAAACGTTTTTTTTTCGTACTTTTTTTCGTACCCATAGAGTACTTATTTGTGTGATTTTTGATTCCTTGTACAAGGCCATTCTGGCCTCCGTTTTGCTTGCCGTTTGCGCCGGCGTGCCTTATTTATCGTTACGGTCGATATCACATCGGTACTTCAAAGAGAATTACAAACGTTTTTTTTTCGTACTTTTTTTCGTACCCATAGAGTACTTAGCGTGTGATTTTTGATTCCTTGTACAAGGCCATTACGGCCTCCGTTTTGCTTGCCGTTTGCGCCGGCGTGCCTTATTTATCGTTACGGTCGATATCACATCGGTACTTCAAAGAGAATTACAAACGTTTTTTTTTCGTACTTTTTTTCGTACCCATAGAGTACTTAGCTTGTGTGATTTTTGATTCCTTGTACAAGGCCATTCGGCCTCCGTTTTGCTTGCCGTTTGCGCCGGCGTGCCTTATTTATCGTTACGGTCGATATCACATCGGTACTTCAAAGAGAATTACAAACGTTTTTTTTCGTACTTTTTCGTACCCATAGAGTACTTAGCGTGTGATTTTTGATTCCTTGTACAAGGCCATTCGGCCTCCGTTTTGCTTGCCGTTTGCGCCGGCGTGCCTTATTTATCGTTACGGTCGATATCACATCGGTACTTCAAAGAGAATTACAAACGTTTTTTTTCGTACTTTTTTTCGTACCCATAGAGTACTTAGCTTGTGTGATTTTTGATTCCTTGTACAAGGCCATTACGGCCTCCGTTTTGCTTGCCGTTTGCGCCGGCGTGCCTTATTTATCGTTACGGTCGATATCACATCGGTACTTCAAAGAGAATTACAAACGTTTTTTTTTCGTACTTTTTTTCGTACCCATAGAGTACTTAAGCGTGTGATTTTTGATTCCTTGTACAAGGCCATTCGGCCTCCGTTTTGCTTGCCGTTTGCGCCGGCGTGCCTTATTTATCGTTACGGTCGATATCACATCGGTACTTCAAAGAGAATTACAAACGTTTTTTTTCGTACTTTTTTTCGTACCCATAGAGTACTTAGCTTGTGTGATTTTTGATTCCTTGTACAAGGCCATTACGGCCTCCGTTTTGCTTGCCGTTTGCGCCGGCGTGCCTTATTTATCGTTACGGTCGATATCACATCGGTACTTCAAAGAGAATTACAAACGTTTTTTTTTCGTACTTTTTTTCGTACCCATAGAGTACTTAGCTGTGTGATTTTTGATTCCTTGTACAAGGCCATTCGGCCTCCGTTTTGCTTGCCGTTTGCGCCGGCGTGCCTTATTTATCGTTACGGTCGATATCACATCGGTACTTCAAAGAGAATTACAAACGTTTTTTTTTCGTACTTTTTTTCGTACCCATAGAGTACTTAGCGTGTGATTTTTGATTCCTTGTACAAGGCCATTCGGCCTCCGTTTTGCTTGCCGTTTGCGCCGGCGTGCCTTATTTATCGTTACGGTCGATATCACATCGGTACTTCAAAGAGAATTACAAACGTTTTTTTTTCGTACTTTTTTTCGTACCCATAGAGTACTTAGCTTGTGTGATTTTTGATTCCTTGTACAAGGCCATTCGGCCTCCGTTTTGCTTGCCGTTTGCGCCGGCGTGCCTTATTTATCGTTACGGTCGATATCACATCGGTACTTCAAAGAGAATTACAAACGTTTTTTTTTCGTACTTTTTTTCGTACCCATAGAGTACTTAAGCTTGTGTGATTTTTGATTCCTTGTACAAGGCCATTACGGCCTCCGTTTTGCTTGCCGTTTGCGCCGGCGTGCCTTATTTATCGTTACGGTCGATATCACATCGGTACTTCAAAGAGAATTACAAACGTTTTTTTTTTTTTCGTACTTTTTTTCGTACCCATAGAGTACTTAGCTTGTGTGATTTTTGATTCCTTGTACAAGGCCATTCGGCCTCCGTTTTGCTTGCCGTTTGCGCCGGCGTGCCTTATTTATCGTTACGGTCGATATCACATCGGTACTTCAAAGAGAATTACAAACGTTTTTTTTTCGTACTTTTTTTCGTACCCATAGAGTACTTAGCTTGTGTGATTTTTGATTCCTTGTACAAGGCCATTACGGCCTCCGTTTTGCTTGCCGTTTGCGCCGGCGTGCCTTATTTATCGTTACGGTCGATATCACATCGGTACTTCAAAGAGAATTACAAACGTTTTTTTTCGTACTTTTTTTCGTACCCATAGAGTACTTAAGCGTGTGATTTTTGATTCCTTGTACAAGGCCATTCGGCCTCCGTTTTGCTTGCCGTTTGCGCCGGCGTGCCTTATTTATCGTTACGGTCGATATCACATCGGTACTTCAAAGAGAATTACAAACGTTTTTTTTCGTACTTTTTTTCGTACCCATAGAGTACTTAGCTGTGTGATTTTTGATTCCTTGTACAAGGCCATTACGGCCTCCGTTTTGCTTGCCGTTTGCGCCGGCGTGCCTTATTTATCGTTACGGTCGATATCACATCGGTACTTCAAAGAGAATTACAAACGTTTTTTTTTCGTACTTTTTTTCGTACCCATAGAGTACTTAGCGTGTGATTTTTGATTCCTTGTACAAGGCCATTCGGCTCCGTTTTGCTTGCCGTTTGCGCCGGCGTGCCTTATTTATCGTTACGGTCGATATCACATCGGTACTTCAAAGAGAATTACAAACGTTTTTTTTCGTACTTTTTTTCGTACCCATAGAGTACTTAGCTTGTGTGATTTTTGATTCCTTGTACAAGGCCATTCGGCCTCCGTTTTGCTTGCCGTTTGCGCCGGCGTGCCTTATTTATCGTTACGGTCGATATCACATCGGTACTTCAAAGAGAATTACAAACGTTTTTTTTTCGTACTTTTTTTCGTACCCATAGAGTACTTAGCGTGTGATTTTTGATTCCTTGTACAAGGCCATTACGGCCTCCGTTTTGCTTGCCGTTTGCGCCGGCGTGCCTTATTTATCGTTACGGTCGATATCACATCGGTACTTCAAAGAGAATTACAAACGTTTTTTTTCGTACTTTTTTTCGTACCCATAGAGTACTTAGCTGTGTGATTTTTGATTCCTTGTACAAGGCCATTCGGCCTCCGTTTGCTTGCCGTTTGCGCCGGCGTGCCTTATTTATCGTTACGGTCGATATCACATCGGTACTTCAAAGAGAATTACAAACGTTTTTTTTTCGTACTTTTTTTCGTACCCATAGAGTACTTAGCGTGTGATTTTTGATTCCTTGTACAAGGCCATTACGGCCTCCGTTTTGCTTGCCGTTTGCGCCGGCGTGCCTTATTTATCGTTACGGTCGATATCACATCGGTACTTCAAAGAGAATTACAAACGTTTTTTTTTTTTTTTCGTACTTTTTTTCGTACCCATAGAGTACTTAGCTTGTGTGATTTTTGATTCCTTGTACAAGGCCATTCGGCCTCCGTTTTGCTTGCCGTTTGCGCCGGCGTGCCTTATTTATCGTTACGGTCGATATCACATCGGTACTTCAAAGAGAATTACAAACGTTTTTTTTTCGTACTTTTTTTCGTACCCATAGAGTACTTAGCGTGTGATTTTTGATTCCTTGTACAAGGCCATTCGGCCTCCGTTTTGCTTGCCGTTTGCGCCGGCGTGCCTTATTTATCGTTACGGTCGATATCACATCGGTACTTCAAAGAGAATTACAAACGTTTTTTTTCGTACTTTTTTTCGTACCCATAGAGTACTTAGCTTGTGTGATTTTTGATTCCTTGTACAAGGCCATTCGGCCTCCGTTTTGCTTGCCGTTTGCGCCGGCGTGCCTTATTTATCGTTACGGTCGATATCACATCGGTACTTCAAAGAGAATTACAAACGTTTTTTTTCGTACTTTTTTTCGTACCCATAGAGTACTTAGCTTGTGTGATTTTTGATTCCTTGTACAAGGCCATTACGGCCTCCGTTTTGCTTGCCGTTTGCGCCGGCGTGCCTTATTTATCGTTACGGTCGATATCACATCGGTACTTCAAAGAGAATTACAAACGTTTTTTTTCGTACTTTTTTTCGTACCCATAGAGTACTTAGCGTGTGATTTTTGATTCCTTGTACAAGGCCATTACGGCCTCCGTTTTGCTTGCCGTTTGCGCCGGCGTGCCTTATTTATCGTTACGGTCGATATCACATCGGTACTTCAAAGAGAATTACAAACGTTTTTTTTCGTACTTTTTTTCGTACCCATAGAGTACTTAGCGTGTGATTTTTGATTCCTTGTACAAGGCCATTACGGCCTCCGTTTTGCTTGCCGTTTGCGCCGGCGTGCCTTATTTATCGTTACGGTCGATATCACATCGGTACTTCAAAGAGAATTACAAACGTTTTTTTCGTACTTTTTTTCGTACCCATAGAGTACTTAAGCGTGTGATTTTTGATTCCTTGTACAAGGCCATTCGGCCTCCGTTTTGCTTGCCGTTTGCGCCGGCGTGCCTTATTTATCGTTACGGTCGATATCACATCGGTACTTCAAAGAGAATTACAAACGTTTTTTTCGTACTTTTTTTCGTACCCATAGAGTACTTAGCGTGTGTTTTTGATTCCTTGTACAAGGCCATTACGGCCTCCGTTTTGCTTGCCGTTTGCGCCGGCGTGCCTTATTTATCGTTACGGTCGATATCACATCGGTACTTCAAAGAGAATTACAAACGTTTTTTTTTCGTACTTTTTCGTACCCATAGAGTACTTAGCGTGTGATTTTTGATTCCTTGTACAAGGCCATTCGGCCTCCGTTTTGCTTGCCGTTTGCGCCGGCGTGCCTTATTTATCGTTACGGTCGATATCACATCGGTACTTCAAAGAGAATTACAAACGTTTTTTTTTCGTACTTTTTTTCGTACCCATAGAGTACTTAGCTTGTGTGATTTTTGATTCCTTGTACAAGGCCATTACGGCCTCCGTTTTGCTTGCCGTTTGCGCCGGCGTGCCTTATTTATCGTTACGGTCGATATCACATCGGTACTTCAAAGAGAATTACAAACGTTTTTTTTTCGTACTTTTTTTCGTACCCATAGAGTACTTAGCTTGTGTGATTTTTGATTCCTTGTACAAGGCCATTACGGCCTCCGTTTTGCTTGCCGTTTGCGCCGGCGTGCCTTATTTATCGTTACGGTCGATATCACATCGGTACTTCAAAGAGAATTACAAACGTTTTTTTTTCGTACTTTTTTTCGTACCCATAGAGTACTTAGCTTGTGTGATTTTTGATTCCTTGTACAAGGCCATTCGGCCTCCGTTTTGCTTGCCGTTTGCGCCGGCGTGCCTTATTTATCGTTACGGTCGATATCACATCGGTACTTCAAAGAGAATTACAAACGTTTTTTTTTCGTACTTTTTCGTACCCATAGAGTACTTAGCGTGTGATTTTTGATTCCTTGTACAAGGCCATTCGGCCTCCGTTTTGCTTGCCGTTTGCGCCGGCGTGCCTTATTTATCGTTACGGTCGATATCACATCGGTACTTCAAAGAGAATTACAAACGTTTTTTTTTCGTACTTTTTCGTACCCATAGAGTACTTAGCTTGTGTGATTTTTGATTCCTTGTACAAGGCCATTACGGCCTCCGTTTTGCTTGCCGTTTGCGCCGGCGTGCCTTATTTATCGTTACGGTCGATATCACATCGGTACTTCAAAGAGAATTACAAACGTTTTTTTTCGTACTTTTTTTCGTACCCATAGAGTACTTAGCTTGTGTGATTTTTGATTCCTTGTACAAGGCCATTCGGCCTCCGTTTTGCTTGCCGTTTGCGCCGGCGTGCCTTATTTATCGTTACGGTCGATATCACATCGGTACTTCAAAGAGAATTACAAACGTTTTTTTTTCGTACTTTTTCGTACCCATAGAGTACTTAGCTTGTGTGATTTTTGATTCCTTGTACAAGGCCATTCGGCCTCCGTTTTGCTTGCCGTTTGCGCCGGCGTGCCTTATTTATCGTTACGGTCGATATCACATCGGTACTTCAAAGAGAATTACAAACGTTTTTTTTCGTACTTTTTCGTACCCATAGAGTACTTAGCGTGTGATTTTTGATTCCTTGTACAAGGCCATTCGGCCTCCGTTTTGCTTGCCGTTTGCGCCGGCGTGCCTTATTTATCGTTACGGTCGATATCACATCGGTACTTCAAAGAGAATTACAAACGTTTTTTTTTTTTTTCGTACTTTTTTTCGTACCCATAGAGTACTTAGCGTGTGATTTTTGATTCCTTGTACAAGGCCATTACGGCCTCCGTTTTGCTTGCCGTTTGCGCCGGCGTGCCTTATTTATCGTTACGAGTCGATATCACATCGGTACTTCAAAGAGAATTACAAACGTTTTTTTTTTTTTTTTTCGTACTTTTTTTCGTACCCATAGAGTACTTAAGCTTGTGTGATTTTTGATTCCTTGTACAAGGCCATTCGGCCTCCGTTTTGCTTGCCGTTTGCGCCGGCGTGCCTTATTTATCGTTACGAGTCGATATCACATCGGTACTTCAAAGAGAATTACAAACGTTTTTTTTTCGTTTTTTTTTTCGTACCCATAGAGTACTTAGCGTGTGATTTTTGATTCCTTGTACAAGGCCATTCGGCCTCCGTTTTGCTTGCCGTTTGCGCCGGCGTGCCTTATTTATCGTTACGAGTCGATATCACATCGGTACTTCAAAGAGAATTACAAACGTTTTTTTTTCGTACTTTTTTTCGTACCCATAGAGTACTTAAGCTTGTGTGATTTTTGATTCCTTGTACAAGGCCATTCGGCCTCCGTTTTGCTTGCCGTTTGCGCCGGCGTGCCTTATTTATCGTTACGGTCGATATCACATCGGTACTTCAAAGAGAATTACAAACGTTTTTTTTCGTACTTTTTCGTACCCATAGAGTACTTAGCGTGTGATTTTTGATTCCTTGTACAAGGCCATTCGGCCTCCGTTTTGCTTGCCGTTTGCGCCGGCGTGCCTTATTTATCGTTACGAGTCGATATCACATCGGTACTTCAAAGAGAATTACAAACGTTTTTTTTTCGTACTTTTTTTCGTACCCATAGAGTACTTAAGCGTGTGATTTTTGATTCCTTGTACAAGGCCATTCGGCCTCCGTTTTGCTTGCCGTTTGCGCCGGCGTGCCTTATTTATCGTTACGAGTCGATATCACATCGGTACTTCAAAGAGAATTACAAACGTTTTTTTTTCGTACTTTTTTTCGTACCCATAGAGTACTTAGCTTGTGTGATTTTTGATTCCTTGTACAAGGCCATTACGGCCTCCGTTTTGCTTGCCGTTTGCGCCGGCGTGCCTTATTTATCGTTACGGTCGATATCACATCGGTACTTCAAAGAGAATTACAAACGTTTTTTTTCGTACTTTTTTTCGTACCCATAGAGTACTTAAGCTGTGTGATTTTTGATTCCTTGTACAAGGCCATTCGGCCTCCGTTTTGCTTGCCGTTTGCGCCGGCGTGCCTTATTTATCGTTACGGTCGATATCACATCGGTACTTCAAAGAGAATTACAAACGTTTTTTTTTTTTTTTCGTACTTTTTCGTACCCATAGAGTACTTAGCGTGTGATTTTTGATTCCTTGTACAAGGCCATTCGGCCTCCGTTTTGCTTGCCGTTTGCGCCGGCGTGCCTTATTTATCGTTACGGTCGATATCACATCGGTACTTCAAAGAGAATTACAAACGTTTTTTTTTCGTACTTTTTCGTACCCATAGAGTACTTAGCGTGTGATTTTTGATTCCTTGTACAAGGCCATTCGGCCTCCGTTTTGCTTGCCGTTTGCGCCGGCGTGCCTTATTTATCGTTACGGTCGATATCACATCGGTACTTCAAAGAGAATTACAAACGTTTTTTTTCGTACTTTTTTTCGTACCCATAGAGTACTTAGCGTGTGATTTTTGATTCCTTGTACAAGGCCATTCGGCCTCCGTTTTGCTTGCCGTTTGCGCCGGCGTGCCTTATTTATCGTTACGGTCGATATCACATCGGTACTTCAAAGAGAATTACAAACGTTTTTTTTTTTCGTACTTTTTTTCGTACCCATAGAGTACTTAAGCTTGTGTGATTTTTGATTCCTTGTACAAGGCCATTCGGCCTCCGTTTTGCTTGCCGTTTGCGCCGGCGTGCCTTATTTATCGTTACGGTCGATATCACATCGGTACTTCAAAGAGAATTACAAACGTTTTTTTTTCGTACTTTTTTTCGTACCCATAGAGTACTTAGCGTGTGATTTTTGATTCCTTGTACAAGGCCATTACGGCCTCCGTTTTGCTTGCCGTTTGCGCCGGCGTGCCTTATTTATCGTTACGAGTCGATATCACATCGGTACTTCAAAGAGAATTACAAACGTTTTTTTTTCGTACTTTTTTTCGTACCCATAGAGTACTTAGCGTGTGATTTTTGATTCCTTGTACAAGGCCATTCGGCCTCCGTTTTGCTTGCCGTTTGCGCCGGCGTGCCTTATTTATCGTTACGGTCGATATCACATCGGTACTTCAAAGAGAATTACAAACGTTTTTTTTCGTACTTTTTTTCGTACCCATAGAGTACTTAAGCGTGTGATTTTTGATTCCTTGTACAAGGCCATTCGGCCTCCGTTTTGCTTGCCGTTTGCGCCGGCGTGCCTTATTTATCGTTACGGTCGATATCACATCGGTACTTCAAAGAGAATTACAAACGTTTTTTTCGTACTTTTTTTCGTACCCATAGAGTACTTAAGCGTTGTGTGATTTTTGATTCCTTGTACAAGGCCATTACGGCCTCCGTTTTGCTTGCCGTTTGCGCCGGCGTGCCTTATTTATCGTTACGGTCGATATCACATCGGTACTTCAAAGAGAATTACAAACGTTTTTTTTCGTACTTTTTTTCGTACCCATAGAGTACTTAGCTTGTGTGATTTTTGATTCCTTGTACAAGGCCATTCGGCCTCCGTTTTGCTTGCCGTTTGCGCCGGCGTGCCTTATTTATCGTTACGAGTCGATATCACATCGGTACTTCAAAGAGAATTACAAACGTTTTTTTTCGTACTTTTTTTCGTACCCATAGAGTACTTAGCTTGTGTGATTTTTGATTCCTTGTACAAGGCCATTCGGCCTCCGTTTTGCTTGCCGTTTGCGCCGGCGTGCCTTATTTATCGTTACGGTCGATATCACATCGGTACTTCAAAGAGAATTACAAACGTTTTTTTTCGTACTTTTTCGTACCCATAGAGTACTTAGCTGTGTGATTTTTGATTCCTTGTACAAGGCCATTCGGCCTCCGTTTTGCTTGCCGTTTGCGCCGGCGTGCCTTATTTATCGTTACGGTCGATATCACATCGGTACTTCAAAGAGAATTACAAACGTTTTTTTTTCGTACTTTTTTTCGTACCCATAGAGTACTTAAGCGTGTGATTTTTGATTCCTTGTACAAGGCCATTCGGCCTCCGTTTTGCTTGCCGTTTGCGCCGGCGTGCCTTATTTATCGTTACGGTCGATATCACATCGGTACTTCAAAGAGAATTACAAACGTTTTTTTTTTCGTACTTTTTCGTACCCATAGAGTACTTAGCTTGTGTGATTTTTGATTCCTTGTACAAGGCCATTCGGCCTCCGTTTTGCTTGCCGTTTGCGCCGGCGTGCCTTATTTATCGTTACGGTCGATATCACATCGGTACTTCAAAGAGAATTACAAACATTTTTTTTTCGTACTTTTTTTCGTACCCATAGAGTACTTAGCGTGTGATTTTTGATTCCTTGTACAAGGCCATTACGGCCTCCGTTTTGCTTGCCGTTTGCGCCGGCGTGCCTTATTTATCGTTACGGTCGATATCACATCGGTACTTCAAAGAGAATTACAAACGTTTTTTTTCGTACTTTTTTTCGTACCCATAGAGTACTTAGCTGTGTGATTTTTGATTCCTTGTACAAGGCCATTACGGCCTCCGTTTTGCTTGCCGTTTGCGCCGGCGTGCCTTATTTATCGTTACGGTCGATATCACATCGGTACTTCAAAGAGAATTACAAACGTTTTTTTTTCGTACTTTTTCGTACCCGTAGAGTACTTAGCGTGTGATTTTTGATTCCTTGTACAAGGCCATTCGGCCTCCGTTTTGCTTGCCGTTTGCGCCGGCGTGCCTTATTTATCGTTACGGTCGATATCACATCGGTACTTCAAAGAGAATTACAAACGTTTTTTTTCGTACTTTTTTTCGTACCCATAGAGTACTTAGCGTGTGATTTTTGATTCCTTGTACAAGGCCATTCGGCCTCCGTTTTGCTTGCCGTTTGCGCCGGCGTGCCTTATTTATCGTTACGAGTCGATATCACATCGGTACTTCAAAGAGAATTACAAACGTTTTTTTTCGTACTTTTTTTCGTACCCATAGAGTACTTAAGCGTGACGATTTTTGATTCCTTGTACAAGGCCATTCGGCCTCCGTTTTGCTTGCCGTTTGCGCCGGCGTGCCTTATTTATCGTTACGAGTCGATATCACATCGGTACTTCAAAGAGAATTACAAACGTTTTTTTTTTTTTCGTACTTTTTTTCGTACCCATAGAGTACTTAGCGTGTGTGATTTTTGATTCCTTGTACAAGGCCATTCGGCCTCCGTTTTGCTTGCCGTTTGCGCCGGCGTGCCTTATTTATCGTTACGGTCGATATCACATCGGTACTTCAAAGAGAATTACAAACGTTTTTTTTTTTCGTACTTTTTTTCGTACCCATAGAGTACTTAGCGTGTGATTTTTGATTCCTTGTACAAGGCCATTCGGCCTCCGTTTTGCTTGCCGTTTGCGCCGGCGTGCCTTATTTATCGTTACGGTCGATATCACATCGGTACTTCAAAGAGAATTACAAACGTTTTTTTTCGTACTTTTTTTCGTACCCATAGAGTACTTAAGCTTGTGTGATTTTTGATTCCTTGTACAAGGCCATTCGGCCTCCGTTTTGCTTGCCGTTTGCGCCGGCGTGCCTTATTTATCGTTACGGTCGATATCACATCGGTACTTCAAAGAGAATTACAAACGTTTTTTTTTTTCGTACTTTTTTTCGTACCCATAGAGTACTTAGCGTGTGATTTTTGATTCCTTGTACAAGGCCATTCGGCCTCCGTTTTGCTTGCCGTTTGCGCCGGCGTGCCTTATTTATCGTTACGGTCGATATCACATCGGTACTTCAAAGAGAATTACAAACGTTTTTTTTCGTACTTTTTTTCGTACCCATAGAGTACTTAGCGTGTGATTTTTGATTCCTTGTACAAGGCCATTCGGCCTCCGTTTTGCTTGCCGTTTGCGCCGGCGTGCCTTATTTATCGTTACGAGTCGATATCACATCGGTACTTCAAAGAGAATTACAAACGTTTTTTTTTCGTACTTTTTTTCGTACCCATAGAGTACTTGCTTGTGTGATTTTTGATTCCTTGTACAAGGCCATTCGGCCTCCGTTTTGCTTGCCGTTTGCGCCGGCGTGCCTTATTTATCGTTACGGTCGATATCACATCGGTACTTCAAAGAGAATTACAAACGTTTTTTTTTCGTACTTTTTTTCGTACCCATAGAGTACTTAAGCTTGTGTGATTTTTGATTCCTTGTACAAGGCCATTCGGCCTCCGTTTTGCTTGCCGTTTGCGCCGGCGTGCCTTATTTATCGTTACGGTCGATATCACATCGGTACTTCAAAGAGAATTACAAACGTTTTTTTTCGTACTTTTTTTCGTACCCATAGAGTACTTAGCTTGTGTGATTTTTGATTCCTTGTACAAGGCCATTACGGCCTCCGTTTTGCTTGCCGTTTGCGCCGGCGTGCCTTATTTATCGTTACGGTCGATATCACATCGGTACTTCAAAGAGAATTACAAACGTTTTTTTTTCGTACTTTTTTTCGTACCCATAGAGTACTTAAGCTTGTGTGATTTTTGATTCCTTGTACAAGGCCATTACGGCCTCCGTTTTGCTTGCCGTTTGCGCCGGCGTGCCTTATTTATCGTTACGAGTCGATATCACATCGGTACTTCAAAGAGAATTACAAACGTTTTTTTTTTCGTACTTTTTTTCGTACCCATAGAGTACTTAGCTTGTGTGATTTTTGATTCCTTGTACAAGGCCATTCGGCCTCCGTTTTGCTTGCCGTTTGCGCCGGCGTGCCTTATTTATCGTTACGGTCGATATCACATCGGTACTTCAAAGAGAATTACAAACGTTTTTTTTTCGTACTTTTTTTCGTACCCATAGAGTACTTAAGCTTGTGTGATTTTTGATTCCTTGTACAAGGCCATTCGGCCTCCGTTTTGCTTGCCGTTTGCGCCGGCGTGCCTTATTTATCGTTACGGTCGATATCACATCGGTACTTCAAAGAGAATTACAAACGTTTTTTTTTCGTACTTTTTTTCGTACCCATAGAGTACTTAGCGTGTGATTTTTGATTCCTTGTACAAGGCCATTCGGCCTCCGTTTTGCTTGCCGTTTGCGCCGGCGTGCCTTATTTATCGTTACGGTCGATATCACATCGGTACTTCAAAGAGAATTACAAACGTTTTTTTTTCGTACTTTTTTTCGTACCCATAGAGTACTTAAGCTTGTGTGATTTTTGATTCCTTGTACAAGGCCATTCGGCCTCCGTTTTGCTTGCCGTTTGCGCCGGCGTGCCTTATTTATCGTTACGGTCGATATCACATCGGTACTTCAAAGAGAATTACAAACGTTTTTTTTTCGTACTTTTTTTCGTACCCATAGAGTACTTAGCTTGTGTGATTTTTGATTCCTTGTACAAGGCCATTACGGCCTCCGTTTTGCTTGCCGTTTGCGCCGGCGTGCCTTATTTATCGTTACGGTCGATATCACATCGGTACTTCAAAGAGAATTACAAACGTTTTTTTTCGTACTTTTTTTCGTACCCATAGAGTACTTAGCTTGTGTGATTTTTGATTCCTTGTACAAGGCCATTCGGCCTCCGTTTTGCTTGCCGTTTGCGCCGGCGTGCCTTATTTATCGTTACGGTCGATATCACATCGGTACTTCAAAGAGAATTACAAACGTTTTTTTTCGTACTTTTTTTCGTACCCATAGAGTACTTAGCGTGTGATTTTTGATTCCTTGTACAAGGCCATTCGGCCTCCGTTTTGCTTGCCGTTTGCGCCGGCGTGCCTTATTTATCGTTACGGTCGATATCACATCGGTACTTCAAAGAGAATTACAAACGTTTTTTTCGTACTTTTTTCGTACCCATAGAGTACTTAAGCGTGTGATTTTTGATTCCTTGTACAAGGCCATTCGGCCTCCGTTTTGCTTGCCGTTTGCGCCGGCGTGCCTTATTTATCGTTCGGTCGATATCACATCGGTACTTCAAAGAGAATTACAAACGTTTTTTTTTCGTACTTTTTTTCGTACCCATAGAGTACTTAGCGTGTGATTTTTGATTCCTTGTACAAGGCCATTCGGCCTCCGTTTTGCTTGCCGTTTGCGCCGGCGTGCCTTATTTATCGTTACGGTCGATATCACATCGGTACTTCAAAGAGAATTACAAACGTTTTTTTTCGTACTTTTTTTCGTACCCATAGAGTACTTAGCTTGTGTGATTTTTGATTCCTTGTACAAGGCCATTCGGCCTCCGTTTTGCTTGCCGTTTGCGCCGGCGTGCCTTATTTATCGTTACGGTCGATATCACATCGGTACTTCAAAGAGAATTACAAACGTTTTTTTTTCGTACTTTTTTTCGTACCCATAGAGTACTTAAGCTTGTGTGATTTTTGATTCCTTGTACAAGGCCATTACGGCCTCCGTTTTGCTTGCCGTTTGCGCCGGCGTGCCTTATTTATCGTTACGGTCGATATCACATCGGTACTTCAAAGAGAATTACAAACGTTTTTTTTTCGTACTTTTTTTCGTACCCATAGAGTACTTAGCTTGTGTGATTTTTGATTCCTTGTACAAGGCCATTACGGCCTCCGTTTTGCTTGCCGTTTGCGCCGGCGTGCCTTATTTATCGTTACGGTCGATATCACATCGGTACTTCAAAGAGAATTACAAACGTTTTTTTTCGTACTTTTTTTCGTACCCATAGAGTACTTAGCGTGTGATTTTTGATTCCTTGTACAAGGCCATTCGGCCTCCGTTTTGCTTGCCGTTTGCGCCGGCGTGCCTTATTTATCGTTACGGTCGATATCACATCGGTACTTCAAAGAGAATTACAAACGTTTTTTTTTCGTACTTTTTTTCGTACCCATAGAGTACTTAAGCGTGTGATTTTTGATTCCTTGTACAAGGCCATTACGGCCTCCGTTTTGCTTGCCGTTTGCGCCGGCGTGCCTTATTTATCGTTACGGTCGATATCACATCGGTACTTCAAAGAGAATTACAAACGTTTTTTTTTTTCGTACTTTTTTTTTCGTACCCATAGAGTACTTAGCTTGTGTGATTTTTGATTCCTTGTACAAGGCCATTCGGCCTCCGTTTTGCTTGCCGTTTGCGCCGGCGTGCCTTATTTATCGTTACGGTCGATATCACATCGGTACTTCAAAGAGAATTACAAACGTTTTTTTTCGTACTTTTTTTCGTACCCATAGAGTACTTAGCGTGTGATTTTTGATTCCTTGTACAAGGCCATTCGGCCTCCGTTTTGCTTGCCGTTTGCGCCGGCGTGCCTTATTTATCGTTACGGTCGATATCACATCGGTACTTCAAAGAGAATTACAAACGTTTTTTTTTCGTACTTTTTTTCGTACCCATAGAGTACTTAGCGTGTGATTTTTGATTCCTTGTACAAGGCCATTCGGCCTCCGTTTTGCTTGCCGTTTGCGCCGGCGTGCCTTATTTATCGTTACGGTCGATATCACATCGGTACTTCAAAGAGAATTACAAACGTTTTTTTTTCGTACTTTTTTTCGTACCCATAGAGTACTTAGCGTGTGATTTTTGATTCCTTGTACAAGGCCATTCGGCCTCCGTTTTGCTTGCCGTTTGCGCCGGCGTGCCTTATTTATCGTTACGGTCGATATCACATCGGTACTTCAAAGAGAATTACAAACGTTTTTTTTCGTACTTTTTTTCGTACCCATAGAGTACTTAGCGTGTGATTTTTGATTCCTTGTACAAGGCCATTACGGCCTCCGTTTTGCTTGCCGTTTGCGCCGGCGTGCCTTATTTATCGTTACGGTCGATATCACATCGGTACTTCAAAGAGAATTACAAACGTTTTTTTTCGTACTTTTTTTCGTACCCATAGAGTACTTAAGCGTGTGATTTTTGATTCCTTGTACAAGGCCATTCGGCCTCCGTTTTGCTTGCCGTTTGCGCCGGCGTGCCTTATTTATCGTTACGGTCGATATCACATCGGTACTTCAAAGAGAATTACAAACGTTTTTTTTCGTACTTTTTTTCGTACCCATAGAGTACTTAGCTTGTGTGATTTTTGATTCCTTGTACAAGGCCATTCGGCCTCCGTTTTGCTTGCCGTTTGCGCCGGCGTGCCTTATTTATCGTTACGGTCGATATCACATCGGTACTTCAAAGAGAATTACAAACGTTTTTTTCGTACTTTTTTTCGTACCCATAGAGTACTTAGCTTGTGTGATTTTTGATTCCTTGTACAAGGCCATTACGGCCTCCGTTTTGCTTGCCGTTTGCGCCGGCGTGCCTTATTTATCGTTACGGTCGATATCACATCGGTACTTCAAAGAGAATTACAAACGTTTTTTTTTCGTACTTTTTTTCGTACCCATAGAGTACTTAGCGTGTGATTTTTGATTCCTTGTACAAGGCCATTACGGCCTCCGTTTTGCTTGCCGTTTGCGCCGGCGTGCCTTATTTATCGTTACGGTCGATATCACATCGGTACTTCAAAGAGAATTACAAACGTTTTTTTTCGTACTTTTTTTCGTACCCATAGAGTACTTAAGTGTGATTTTTGATTCTTGTACAAGGCCATTCGGCCTCCGTTTTGCTTGCCGTTTGCGCCGGCGTGCCTTATTTATCGTTACGAGTCGATATCACATCGGTACTTCAAAGAGAATTACAAACGTTTTTTTTCGTACTTTTTTTCGTACCCATAGAGTACTTAAGCTTGTGTGATTTTTGATTCCTTGTACAAGGCCATTCGGCCTCCGTTTTGCTTGCCGTTTGCGCCGGCGTGCCTTATTTATCGTTACGGTCGATATCACATCGGTACTTCAAAGAGAATTACAAACGTTTTTTTTTCGTACTTTTTTTCGTACCCATAGAGTACTTAAGCGTGTGATTTTTGATTCCTTGTACAAGGCCATTCGGCCTCCGTTTTGCTTGCCGTTTGCGCCGGCGTGCCTTATTTATCGTTACGGTCGATATCACATCGGTACTTCAAAGAGAATTACAAACGTTTTTTTTTCGTACTTTTTTTCGTACCCATAGAGTACTTAGCTGTGTGATTTTTGATTCCTTGTACAAGGCCATTCGGCCTCCGTTTTGCTTGCCGTTTGCGCCGGCGTGCCTTATTTATCGTTCGGTCGATATCACATCGGTACTTCAAAGAGAATTACAAACGTTTTTTTTTCGTACTTTTTTTCGTACCCATAGAGTACTTAGCTTGTGTGATTTTTGATTCCTTGTACAAGGCCATTACGGCCTCCGTTTTGCTTGCCGTTTGCGCCGGCGTGCCTTATTTATCGTTACGGTCGATATCACATCGGTACTTCAAAGAGAATTACAAACGTTTTTTTTCGTACTTTTTTTCGTACCCATAGAGTACTTAAGCTTGTGTGATTTTTGATTCCTTGTACAAGGCCATTCGGCCTCCGTTTTGCTTGCCGTTTGCGCCGGCGTGCCTTATTTATCGTTACGGTCGATATCACATCGGTACTTCAAAGAGAATTACAAACGTTTTTTTTCGTACTTTTTTTCGTACCCATAGAGTACTTAGCGTGTGATTTTTGATTCCTTGTACAAGGCCATTCGGCCTCCGTTTTGCTTGCCGTTTGCGCCGGCGTGCCTTATTTATCGTTACGGTCGATATCACATCGGTACTTCAAAGAGAATTACAAACGTTTTTTTTTTTTCGTACTTTTTTTCGTACCCATAGAGTACTTAGCGTGTGATTTTTGATTCCTTGTACAAGGCCATTACGGCCTCCGTTTTGCTTGCCGTTTGCGCCGGCGTGCCTTATTTATCGTTACGGTCGATATCACATCGGTACTTCAAAGAGAATTACAAACGTTTTTTTTCGTACTTTTTTTTTTCGTACCCATAGAGTACTTAGCGTGTGATTTTGATTCCTTGTACAAGGCCATTCGGCCTCCGTTTTGCTTGCCGTTTGCGCCGGCGTGCCTTATTTATCGTTACGGTCGATATCACATCGGTACTTCAAAGAGAATTACAAACGTTTTTTTTCGTACTTTTTCGTACCCGTAGAGTACTTAAGCTTGTGTGATTTTTGATTCCTTGTACAAGGCCATTCGGCCTCCGTTTTGCTTGCCGTTTGCGCCGGCGTGCCTTATTTATCGTTACGGTCGATATCACATCGGTACTTCAAAGAGAATTACAAACGTTTTTTTTTCGTACTTTTTTTCGTACCCATAGAGTACTTAGCTTGTGTGATTTTTGATTCCTTGTACAAGGCCATTACGGCCTCCGTTTTGCTTGCCGTTTGCGCCGGCGTGCCTTATTTATCGTTACGAGTCGATATCACATCGGTACTTCAAAGAGAATTACAAACGTTTTTTTTTCGTACTTTTTTTCGTACCCATAGAGTACTTAAGCGTGTGATTTTTGATTCCTTGTACAAGGCCATTACGGCCTCCCGTTTTGCTTGCCGTTTGCGCCGGCGTGCCTTATTTATCGTTACGGTCGATATCACATCGGTACTTCAAAGAGAATTACAAACGTTTTTTTTTCGTACTTTTTTTCGTACCCATAGAGTACTTAGCGTGTGATTTTTGATTCCTTGTACAAGGCCATTACGGCCTCCGTTTTGCTTGCCGTTTGCGCCGGCGTGCCTTATTTATCGTTACGAGTCGATATCACATCGGTACTTCAAAGAGAATTACAAACGTTTTTTTTTTCGTACTTTTTTTCGTACCCATAGAGTACTTAAGCGTGTGTGATTTTTGATTCCTTGTACAAGGCCATTCGGCCTCCGTTTTGCTTGCCGTTTGCGCCGGCGTGCCTTATTTATCGTTACGGTCGATATCACATCGGTACTTCAAAGAGAATTACAAACGTTTTTTTTCGTACTTTTTCGTACCCATAGAGTACTTAGCGTGTGATTTTTGATTCCTTGTACAAGGCCATTCGGCCTCCGTTTTGCTTGCCGTTTGCGCCGGCGTGCCTTATTTATCGTTACGGTCGATATCACATCGGTACTTCAAAGAGAATTACAAACGTTTTTTTTCGTACTTTTTCGTACCCATAGAGTACTTGCTTGTGTGATTTTTGATTCTTGTACAAGGCCATTCGGCCTCCGTTTTGCTTGCCGTTTGCGCCGGC